>JZKD02S1616000.1:101389-127291 GCA_000966675.3 Picea glauca
TAATGAGGGGGAGAGAGGGGTAGATGTAGGAGAGAGAGAGAGGGTGGGGAGTAGGGGAAAGAGAAAGAGGGTTTTACAAACCAACAACTTGAGAATGATAAAAAATCAATCTATAACAATCCACTTCAAGGGGAAACCTCCTTTTACAATATATTCAATGTACAAGATGATATTATATGATCCTAAGACTAGGTCTCCTTGGTATATATATATATAGGAGACAAAGGGTATGATTATAATGAAAGGGTAAAATTAAGGGTTTTATCCTACATACGAATATAACACTATAAGTGTAATAATTCAATATTTAGGGATTTATAAGGGGTTTTATACTTAACATGGGGATTTTTCTAGGGATTAACATGCCCTTTCCCTTCAAACAAGTTTTATCCTCAACATTTGAGTAATTGTGGATGTTTCTTCATGAATAACTCATCTTCCCATGTCACCTCTTCCATTGGTAGGTTCTTCCATTTGACGAGGTACTCAATAATAGTTCAATTTCAAAACCACTTAATCCTTGTTTCAAGGATTGTTTCTTGTTATAGTATGGTTTTTATTTCTTCATTAATCTCTGGAAAAATAGTTTGGACTAAGATATTGTCACTGATTACCTTCTTTGAGAAATAAACATGCAATACTAGATGTACATGTGAATATGGAGGCAACTCCAATTTGTAATCCATACTTCCAAAACTTTGAAATACCTTATAGGGGCCATAATATTTGATGTTAATTTATTGTGCTTATTTTGTTTCTTGAGGGAAATTTGTTTCTATGGTTGTATCCCAAAGCATACCCAATCCCCCACTTCAAATTCCCTTTCATTGTCATGTTGATCTGCTTGTTGTTTCATCCTATTTTGTGCCATAACCAAGTTGTCTTTCAATAGTTTGAGAACCTCTTGCTGTTTCCCTATGTGTTCTTCCATTGTATGAAACTTTGTAGTCCCTTTCAAGGGTGATGTGATGGATGTAGTATGATGTCCATAAAGTGTAAAAAATGGGGACAGTTTTTATGAAGTATGGAAGGATGTGTTGTACCACCATTGTTCCAAGGGAAACCACTTGACCGATTGTGTATGTTTATCATATGCAATGAAACAAAGATATCCTTATAAAAATTTATTCACAATATTAGTTTTCCCATTATATTGAGGATGATAAGATGAGTTGTGAGCCAATTGCGTACTAAAACAAGAAAATAATTCAGTCCAAAATTTTCCAGTGAAAATTGTATCTCTGTCACTTACAATAATCTTGGGGACTCCATGTATCTTTTGAAATATTTCCATGAATGTTGCACCTACTGTACTTTCTTTAAAAGGATGAAAAATAGAGAAAAATGGGCATACTTTGTTAGTATATCCACTACTACCACGAGGACAAAATTTCCTTCCAACTTGGGTAAACTTGTAATAAAATCCATTGAGACTTCTTCCTAACAGTGACTTGGTATAGGTAATGGTTGTAAGAGACTTGGTGTCTTGATTGTTTTTATCTTATTTTGTTGACAAACCACACATTTAGACACAAAAAATTGAACATAAGTTTTAATATCTTCCCCCCCAAAATCCTTCTTGATCCTATGGTAATTTTTCAAGAACTGTGAATGTCCTCCTATAGGATAATTGTGCAATTATAGAAGGACCTTCTATTTGAGTTAGAAATCGTTACATAAATATAGGTGATCATGATACCATAGAAAATAATTATTCTATACAAATTTATATAATGAACTAGGGTCCTCTTGTAGTTATTGAATAATCTTTCATACCTATTGATCTTTCTTACATTCTATCCTTGATTCTTCCACCCAATCAGATTGTGGAATAGAAATAGCACATAGTCAACCCTCTATTTCTTCTTCTTTCCTTGAAAGTGTGTTTTTCATAATATTATTTTTTCCTTTATTGTAGATCATTTAAAATTCTTATCCTGGCATCTTTGTAACCCATTTTTTTTTCTCTTCTAAAGATAATCATTGATCCAAGAAGTACTTCAAACTATCATAATGTAATATCCCTAGGCCTAACCCAATGGTAATGTAAAATGAATATGTACTTAAGCTGGTGAGTTTTTTTATATCATTTTTGTATGCACATTTCATGGCATAGTGCGCACATGTATTGCACAGTAAAATGATGAAGTGTGCACATTCCAGGATACCGCACGTAGCATATTAAGTGCACGCGATACTGAGGCCAACGAGCCTTTGTGTATATGTTATTTTTTATAGGCTGGTGAGCTAGTTATTATAAGCTAGGATGCTTATGTTTTGATTAGGCCAGAGATCCTAGATGTTGAAGGCTAGTACACCTATTTTGTATATGTCTCATGATTAATATAAAATACATCGATGCATGTAGACTAACCATGATAAAAGAGATGGGGGACTAAAATCCACTGGTTAGGGAAAGGGAGGGGCATAAAAGTTAAGAAAAAGGGCTAAGCTAGGGAGATTAAGCCAAAACATAATATTATATTATTATTTATTAAATCATAAAGTATGGATAATTATTTTATCCTAAGTTCTAAAGTTGGGGACAAGTGGGCCAAAGTAGCTCCCAACATGAAAAGTGTCAAGTTGGGGACATGCATACATATTGTGGGGAATTATTTCATTTTCCCATATTTTCCATCATTCCTCCCATAATTCCTTTCGTCATTCAATTATCCAGTGAATCATCCATGAGCATGCAGACACCCATTGAGTTATCCTTCGTATCTTCATGACTATATCTGAACCTATATCCATAGCCATTTTTGTGTTGGTGTATATGGTTAGCTCGGGAATTGGATTGAAGAAGTGGGTTGTCAGGCCTATGGGACATTGAAGAGGCGGGTTATCAGGCCCGTGAGCAATTTCTCTCTGGGTGAGAGAATTGTTGGGAATTCATTTCCTGAAGGTGCTAAACTACAACTACAGTTCTCTGAGACTTCCTATCCAGCCTGTTGTTGAAGCCCGGAAGGGAATTGGGGTAACCGAAGGAATGTTGAGAAGAGAAGGGGCACACTTCCTATGTGGGATAGGCATGTGGGGAATGAGGGACTGTAGGTTACTAGTTTGAGTTGGCACCTGAGACAGAGTATTTCCTATTGTCTATGATCCTTTAGACTGGTTAGGAATCTCTTTACCCGGGTGGAATTTAGTCCCAGCTAGGGGGTGACTCACTGTTGAGCATGATGAACAGTGTGGTCTAAGGTTGGGAGGTTTGTGGAAGGTCTGCACACAATTGGTGATATTCTTACTAAGATAAGTGTCAACTCTGTGATAAATTTACATCTTGCATTGTTATTTACGTGCTTAGTTTTATGGGTTATCATATGTGTTGTTATAACTATGTTGATTTTTATGGGTATTTCTTGTATATCCTGCATGTATATGTTTACTGTTATATTAGTGTGAATCCATGCATTTATAGATGTATTAGGTTGTTTACATTTTATATGTATGTTTATGCAATAGCTCTATGTGTATATTTTTTAATTGCATGCAGTTGTTTAAAGAAAAATTTATGTGGAATAACTCAATTGGATGTTGGGTATGTTACAGTATGTTCTGCAAAGAGAACAATAAGAGTTCTCTGGCATAGTGTGGCCCGACATGGATGGTCAGGAACATTACAAATTGGTATCAAAGCTTCAGTTTTCAACACTGAGCCTGGATGGGCCGAGGAATTTGAGTTGAAGTGAAATTTCACAAAGAATCTATTTCAAAGTGGCCAAATTTCGAGTTACAGAGCGTCCTTAGTAAAAAGTAATCGCAATTGTGTGGAATTGGGAAAAAAAACCCAATTTTTGTTGTTAAATTCATGGGAAAATTGAGAAATTCGTCCATGTAGTGAAATATTATTGATTTAATATCTGTTCTAGAAAATTCAGACCTGGAATTAGTCGAATTTGAAGTCACAGTGAAGCCATGACAGTTGGAGCGAGTTTTATAATCAAAATTCTCAATTCGTGAATCGATTTTGGGTAAATTCATTCCAGAAATGTTAACCCACAATGATTTGTTATTGTAGAGGTTGAATGGGTGTTATTGGGGTGAAATTGAGGAAATTTCATAGTTGCAGAATGCCTATGGTAAATTAGGAAAAGTAAAGCCAAATGCCCCAATTGTTGCAGAGGAATTCACGAGGAATTGATGCACAATGAAAAGCTGGTGATAGGTGAAATTTAGCATTGCGCGGCAAGATATTGGTGTGCTAGTGTGCGCGCTAAATTTTGGTGTCGTGCGAAAAAATGTTAGTGTCCAGGCGTGTGCACTAAATTTTGGTGTCGCGTAGAAAAATGTTAGTGTGCAGGTGTTAACGTTAAATTTCGGTGTTGCACGGAAAAATTTTAGTGTGTAGGTGTGTGCACTAAATAGCAGCGCCACGCAGAAAAATGTTGGTGTATAGGAGAACGCGCTAAATTTAGCATTGCGTAGTGTGCACACACATAATAATGATGTGCATGGTGTGCGCATTGTTGGCAGAGTGTAGAGAAACTTTGTTGGTGCGCAGTGGGGGCGTACTAAACTCTGGCATAGTGTAATGTATAGAGTATAATGCACGTAGAATATCAGCACACAATACAAAAAATGTGCACAATAGGTAATAGTGAAAGAACCAAAACTGCATGTAGTAGATATTGGTGTGCGACATAAAAGTAGTGTGTGCAAGTTATTGGCACGACAGAGAAGTGATACACAGTGGTTTGAAAGTGAACGAAGAACGATTTACCTTGTGTTGTTGTTGTACATGGTGAATATGTGTTTACAAGTTGAAATTTTTGCACGCAAAGTTGTTTGAACGGTGAACAACAACAAAAAACCACTGATTTTCTACGACATTTTATATCATTTGAACGTCATCTTTTCGCAGTGCATTTTTCAGGCCCTTAAGAGCGTTTTTAGCAACGAAAAAACCACGAGAATAGAGTGTGCCAAGCCACACTATGTATTTTCATCTCAAATAAAAGAGCTCGAAGAGAGATTTCTAATGGTGTAAACCGTTCGTCAAATAGAGCTTTTATGAGAAAGTTATAGCACAAACAATGAAGGGTAAAGTTGAAGATCCAACTAACTTCAAAGAGCCATAACTTTTTGCTCCATAATCAAATTGAGGCACAGGAGTAGTCAATGGAAAGATATTGAGGCATAGAAGAACTTATTAGAGTTCAATTAAATTTCTGGGCATGCTAAAAATATTTAATATGGAAAATAAGGAACTTGTATTGTTCCAGACCAAAAACACAAATTGGCCTAGAACTTCAGCAGGTTGTAACTAGCAACCAACAACCCAGAAATAGTTGAAACTTGGACAGAGTGTCCATAATATGTAAATGAGGAAATCCAATTGAGATCCTACTAAAATTCCAAAGAAGTAGGTGCAAAAATGCATATTACAGCGCAGAGTAGCGCCAAGTTGAAAATTGAACAGAAAAATTAATGGAAAAATTTCTAATAGCCATAACTTTCTTCTCAAGACTCGAAATTGAGTGTGGGAGCAAGCGTTGGAAAGGTGTTGGAAAGTGGAACATAATTATACACCCATAAAATTGATCTGGGCATCTAAATTTCCATGAAATTAGAAGAAATAATTCTGATATATATTATTGAACCAGAATGGTTCAAATTTTCATGAAATTGTTGAAACAATTAGCCTGACAAAGTTTTGTTGGCTGCACATTTTGCAGATTTAACAACAACTAGATCATATCAAGATCGACATAGAGTCCAAATTAATGGAGGAGGCACAAGGGACTTACATTTAGGAGGATGATATTAGAGGGATGGATGTCCATTTGGACATTGAAGGAACAAACTCCAGTGGACATTGAGATGAAAGGAATGAAAACATGAATATGGCAGAGACCATTAAAACTTTGCAAAAGAATGTCCAAATCGATAAATATGATAATGAAAGGCTTATCAAATCCAAGGAGTGGAAATATGAATTCAACATGAGGTTAATGCAGAGCTTGAAAATAATTGAAAAGAAGTTGGATAAGAAGAGTGGCTCAAGCAAATCAGGAAGTCACAGACCTCCTGATGAGAAAAGAAAATACATAAGTGTTAGCAGACATCCCCACCACTCCCTGAGGCATTCCAATAAGAGATAACACAATATCTCAAGTCCATCCCCTTCCAGGAAGCATAAGGGGTTTGGGGTGGATGACTTACGAGGAGAAATGAACAAAATCAAACCTCCTACATTTGATGGTGAGCACAAGAAGGATGAAGATGCAGAGACATGGTTGTTGGGAATGAGAAAGTATTTTCAATTGCATAATTATTCTTCTCATGCAAAAGGTAAAATTTCCATTTATCAACTCAAGGGAAATGCATCCATGTGGTGGGATCATCTTGTGCAGGTGCAACACATTAAAGTGAAAAGTGTTACTTGGAGGGAATTCAAGAAGTATTTTGAGAAGAAATACTTGACTAAAATATATTATGACAAGAAAATGAAAGGGTTCTTTGAACTCAAGCTTGGGAGTATGGAAATATATGAATATGAGAAAAGGTTTTTAGAACTACTTAAGTATGTATCTTTCATCAAGGATGAGACAATTAAGATTTAGAGGTATTTGAGTGGATTTTCATCATTCATCAGTGACAAAATATAGTATGATGATCCCAAGACATTGGAGGAAACCATAAGGCGAGCTAAGTGCCTATATGATCAGTAGAAAGAAAGGCCAACTTTCTAAAAAGATTGGGAAGAAAAAAACAAATTCAAGGTGGATCAAAGGAAGAAGGGATCTAAGCCACCATTCTTCAAAAACAATCCATAGGGACAACAAACTCCTAGAGAGCCTAGAATGATTGAAATAGGGGGTCAAAGGCCAAGGAAAACACCTATTCAATGTTGGGGTTGTAAAGGAGATCACATGTTCATAGATTGTGCTCACAGAGGTGAAAAAGGGAGGACTGCTCACAATGTACAGCAAGATGAAATAGTGGAGGACATGGGCAGAAATGTACCAATGATATATGTAGCCTTGGACAACAAGCAAGTAGAGTATCAGTCACATATGATTGAAGTGGAAGGTATTATCAACAACCAAACCATTGCTATTTTAATTGATTCAGGAGCTAGTCATAGTTATATAGATCCTAAGATGGTGGAAAGTTTGCATTTTCCAAGAATCAAGCATGGGAACTCTTGGTTGGTGCATCTGGCTATAGGAGACAAAAGAAAAGTTAATGAGATGGTTAAGTCATGTCTTATGGACATGAATGGAATGAACACCAGGGCAGATTTGAACATCTTGTCTTTAGGTTCCTATGACTGTCTAATTGGGATGGATTGGTTGGACCATCATCATGCCATCCTAGACTGTCATAACAAGGCCTTTACTTGCTTGGATGAGGAAGGGACCCTAAGGAAGGTACAGGTAATTCTCAGGGAAGTAACCATCCGAGAAATTTCAGCATTGCAGCTGAAGAAATGTTACAGAAAAGGGTGTCAAATATTTGCAGCACATATGGAAGAGACACCTAAAGATAAGGTGCCAAATCCGGAAGATTATGCAGTCTTGGAAAATTTTGAAGATGTGTTCTAGGAGGTACTATGACTACTCCCAAAGAGAGATATTGATTTCTTTATAAATTTAATGCTTGGACGAGCTCCAGTGTCAAAGACGCCTTACAGAATGAGTACACCAGAGTTTAAGGAGTTGCAAATGCAACTTGAAGAACTTCTGAAGAAGGGGTATATACACCCAAGTGTGTCACCTTGGGGTGCTCTAGTCTTGTTTGTGAAGAAGAAAGATGGAACATTAAGATTGTGCATTGGTTTCAGACAGCTGAATAAAGTGATTGTTAAGAACAAGTATCCTCTACCAAGGATTGATGATCTTTTTGATCCATTAAAGGATGCAAAGATACTTTCAAATATAGATCTCATATCAAGATACCATTAGGTAAGGATTAAAGAGGAAGATATCAACAAGACCGCCTTCAGGACAAGGTATGGTCATTATGAGTTCATAGTGGTGCCATTTGGGTTGTCAAATGCACCAATTGTTTTCATGTGCTTAATGAATGGTGTTTTTTGAGAATATTTAGACAAGTTTGTCATTGTCTTTTTGGATTAAATTCTTATATATTCCAAGTCAGAATAAGAACATGAGCATCATTTGAGGATGGTGTTGCAAATATTAAGGGAGCATTAGTTGTATGCCAAATTGATCAAGTTCTCATTTTATCATAAGAAAATTCATTATTTGGGGCATATTATTTCAAAGGATGGGATAGCAGTGGATCCTAAGAAGATAGAAGCCATTAGAGAATGGTCAGTTCCAAAGAATGTAACCAAGGTTAGATCATTCATGAGCCTTGTAGGATACTATAGGATATTTATTGAAGGATTTTCAAAGATTGCACACCCAATCACTTCCTTGCAAAGGAAGGGTGTGAAGTTTCAGTGAACATTGGATTGTGAAAAGATTTTCCAACACTTGAAACATTTATTAACAATTTCTCCAATAATAAGGATTGCAGACCTAAATGAAGACTTCATTGTATGCACAAATGCATGTAATGAAGGGCTTGGTGGAGTCCTGAGTCAAAATGGGTTTGTTATATGTTATGAATCAAGGAAGTTGAAATAACATGAAAGACATTATGCCACTCATGATTTGGAGTTGACATCAATAGTGCATGCCTTGAGGAAATGGATACATTGTCTCATGGGGAAAATGTTTGAACTAAGAACAAACCATAATGGTCTGAAATATTTATTTGATCAGCCAACTCTAAATGTTAGGCAAAGCAGATGGTTAGAATTTCTATGTGAATATGACTTTGATATAAAGCATATCAAGGGAAAAGAGAACAAAGTGATTAATGCACTCAGCAGAAGAGTACATGAATTTCATGCTACAACCATTAGCATGTACTAATCATATTTGAAAGACAAAATTACAGAGGCTGCCAAATCAGATTTGCAATACAAGGAATTAGTGGCAAAATTACAGCAAGGTATTTTGCAGCAGAAAATTGAGGAATATAAGCTAGATAATGATGAAATTCTCATGTACAGGTGCAGAATTTATGTACCAAATTCCCAGGAGTTGGAAAATATAATACTGAGAGAAATGCATAATGTGCCTTATGTTGGGCACCCAGGATATCATAAAACTATTGCAACTATCAAGAGCCAATATTATTGGCCAGGCATGAAGAAAGAGGTTGTTGATTTTTTTTCCAGATGTTTGGAATGTCAAAAGGTAAAGGCTGAGCATAGACACCCAGCTGGTTTTCTATAGCCATTACCCATTCTTGAGTGGAAATGGGAAGTTGTAACAATGGATTTCATCACCAAACTTCCCAGAACAAACAAACAACATGATTCTATCTTGGTAGTGGTGGATAAGCTTACTAAAGCTGCCCATTTTATTCCAGTTAAGCTCACTCACAAGGAAGACAACATTGTTGATGTTTATATGAAGGAAATTTCTAGATTACATGGCATACCCAAGACAATTGTGTCTAACAGAGATCCAAAATTTACCACAAAATTTTAGAAAGGATTATTGAATGGATTTGGAAAAAAATTGAATTTTAGTACAACTTATCATCCAGAATCAGATGGGAAAACAGAGAGGGTGAATCAAGTGATTGAAGATATGTTGAGGATGTATGTGATGGATAAAACATCAAAATGGGAAGACTACCTACACTTGGTAGAGTTTTCTTATAACAATCGGTACCAAGCATCTCTAAAGATGATCCCATTTGAGGCACTTTATTGCAGAAAGTGCAACACACCAATAAGATGGGATATCCTAGCAGACAGGGCAGTAGTTGGGCTTGAGTTTCTCAAGGAAATGGAAGATCAAATGCTAGAAATAAAGAAAAATTTAAAGGTTGCCCAATATAGGAAGAAAAGTTATGCTGATAAGGGTAGAACTCACAGGGAATTTAAAGTGGGTGATCATGTATTCTTGAAAGTGAAGGCCAACAAAAGTTCCCTGAAATTGGGAAATTGTCTAAAGTTGGGAGCTCGCTATTGTGGGCCATTTGAAATCCTAGAGAGGATTGGTCCAGTAGCTTATATGATTGCATTGCCTGCATCTATGTCTGTTCATAATGTATTCCATGTATCATCACTCGAGAAATATATACTCGATGCTAATCATGTTATTGATTGGAATGTGTTTCAGGTGGAGCAAGAAGGCGCTTTTCAAGTGCATCCGGTACTCATTTTGGACCGGAAAATCAAACAGCTCTGGAATCAAGCCATAGAGATTATAAAGGTCCAATGGACCTAGTATGATCTTGAGGACGCTACTTGGGAGCATGAGGATGCAATGGGAGCATAATACCCACATATTTTTGAGGATTTTTGAAATTTTGTTGTATATTGGTACATGGTGCACTGAGGACAGTGCATAAATAAGGGGAGGGGATTGTAATATCCCTAGGTCGAACCCAATGGTAATGTAAAATGAATATGTACTTAAGCTGGTGAGATGTTTGATATCAATTTTGTATGCACATTTCATGGCATAGTGCGCACATGTGCTACGCGGCAAAATGATGAAGTGTGCACATTCCAGGATGCCGTGCGCAACATCTTAAGTGCACGTGATATTGAGGCCATCAAGCCTTTGTGTATATGTTATGTTTTATAAGATGGTGAGCCAGTTATTATAAGCTAGGATGTTTATGTTTTGATTAGGCCAGGGCACCTAGATGTTGAAGGCCAGTGCGCCTATTTTGTATATGTCTCATGATTAATATAAAATACATCGATGCACGCAGACCGACTACGATAAAAGAGATGGGGGACTAAGATCCATTGGTTAGGGAAAGGGAGGGGCCTAAACATTAAGGAAAATGGATAAGCTAGGGAGATTAAGCCAAAAATGAATATTATATTAATATTTCTTAAATAATAAATTATGGATAATTATTTTATCCTAAGTTCTAAAGTTGGGGACAAGTGCGCCAAAATAGCTCCCAACATGACAAGTGTCAAGTTGGGGACATGCATACATATTGTGGGGACTTAGTTCATTTTCCCATCTTTTCCATAATTCTTCCCATCATTCATTCATCCAGTGAATCATCCATGAGCATGCAGACACCCATTGAGTTATCCTTCGTATATTCATGACTGTACCTGAACCTGTATCCATAGCCATTTTTCTGTTGGTGTATCTGATTAGCTCAAGCGATGGACTGAAGAAGTAGGTTATCAAGCCCGTGGGACATTGAAGAGGTGGGTTGTCAGACTCATGATGAATTTCTCTCTAGGTGAGAGAATTCTTGGGAATTGATTTCCTGAAGGTGTTGAACTGCAACTACAGTGCTCTGAGACTTCCTCTCCAACCTGTTGTTGAAGCCCGGAAAGGAAGTGGGGAAGTCGAAGGACCGTTGAGAAGATAAGGGTCACACTTCCTCGGTGGGACAAGCATGCGGGGAATGAGGGATTGTAGGTTTCTAGTTTGATTTGGAACCAGAGACGAAGTCTCTCCTATTGTCTATGAGCCTTTAGCCTGGTTAGGAATCCCTTTACCCAGGTGGAGTTCAGTCCCATCTCGGGGGTGACTCACTGTTGAGCGTGATGAACAATGTGGTCTAAGGCTGGGAGGTTTGTGGAAGGTCTGCACGCAGTTGGTGATATTCTTACTAAGATAAGTGTCAATTGTGTAATAAATTTACATGTTTCATTATTATTTACGTGCTTATTTTTATGGGTTATCATATGTGCGATTATAACTGTGCTTATTTTTATGGGTATTTCCTATATATGTTTCATGTATATGTTTATTGTTATTTCAGTGTGAATCCATGCATTTACATATGTATTAGGCTGTTTATGTGTTATATATATGTTTATGCAATAGCTCTGTGTGTATATATTTTAATTGCATGCAGTTGTTTAAAGAAACATTTATGTGGCATAACTCAGTCGGATGATGGGTATACTATAATATGTTCCGCAGAGAGAACAATAAGAGTTCTCTGTCGTAGCATGGCCCGGCATGGATGGTTGGGGACGTTACACATAATCTATTTTTACTTTGAAATGTATTTCTATTAGGTAAGGGTGCAATTACTTAACTACATGTATTATGAACAACATGTTATTTTCATAAATGGGTTTGAGTAAGTTTTTCCCTTTAATTTGGTTTCTTTCAAAGTTATGGGACATTCATTCTTGCATTAAAACTGCACCAATTCCATGGGATGAGGCATCACACTCCAAAATAAATGTTTTTGTGAAGTCTAATGTGGCTAGGACATGAGTTGTACACATAGCCTCCTTATGTTTTTCAAAATATTTGGTCACTTCTTGAGTCCAAGAAAATGCTTCCTTATTTAATAATGTTGTTAGAGGTGCCATTGTTTGACCATATTTCTTGAAAAACTTGTTGTAATATCCTACCAATCCAAGGAATACTCTAGGTTTCTTCAATGTTTTAGGAACTAGCCATTCCCTCATAGATTTAATTTTGTTAGGGTCCACTACTTTTAAACCTTCACGAGATACAATATGACCCAAATATTCCACTTCTTGAACCCCATATGCACACTTGGAAGGATTTTCATAAAAAAATTTCTCTTCCAAAATTTGTTATATTATGTCAACCTGTTGTACATGCTCTTCCCAGGATTTGTTGTAGATTAGTATGCCATCAAAAAATACTAACAAAAATTTTCTAAGGAAGGTTTTGAAAATAGAACTCATGAAAATTTGAAATGTTGATGGTGCATTAGTAATTCCAAATGGCATAACCAAAAACTCATAATGACCTATATGTGTTCTAAAGGCTATTTTGGGAATTTCTTTCTACCTCCTTCTTATTTGATGATATCTTGAATGAAGATCCAACTTAATAAAGAAAATTTATCCATGTAATTCATCTAACAATTCATTAATGATAAGAATATGAAACTTATCTTTGATGGTCATTTTGTTGAGTTTTCTATAATCTGGACACATGTGTCATGAGCCATCCTTATTCGTAACCATCACTACAGATGAAGAGAAAGAACTTTGGCTAGGTTGAATGATGTTTGCCTCAAACATTTCTTGGATCATGCACTCAATATAACTCTTTTGTGTATATGGATACCTATAAGCCCTAATGTTAGGTGGTACACTTCCTGGTTGCAAATGAATAGCATGGTCATGATCTCGAGTAGGTGAAAGAACCTTAGGAATCTATCCAAAAAACTTGGAATGGTTTTTGATAACTATTTGGAGATCTATTAGAGTAGAGGATATAGATGTTTCAACATCTAGTAAGCACAATTATGCAATTATACCATGGTATCCATTTTTTAGTAATTTTGTCATGTTATTAGATATTATCACCTTAGAGGGTTTCCCTTGGATACCTCTAAGCTCAATTTCCTTTCCTTAGGAAAATATCATGAAAAGATCTTGAAAATTAAGGGCCATTGTTCCCAATGATTGTAACCATTGTACCCCTAATACAACATCATCACCAACTATTTAGATGGAAATCATGGGACTATCCAATAAATAATCCACCATATTGAGCTTAATACTATGGAACTTCCTAGAACAATTTATGGTACCTCCATCTGCAATCATTACTTGAAACTTTGGTGCTGGAAATACAAAGTTGGGATCTTTTTATTATTTGTAATTAATGAAGTTATGGGTACTACCAAAATCAATCAACATTGTTACCTTTTTATTTTTGATGTATCCTTGTATCTTGAGGGTTTGTGGAGTAATAATGTCAGTAAATGCATGAAAATATATCATTGGAGTAGTCTCTTTTATATCTATATCTTGTGATGGATCCAATTCTCAATATTCTTTCCCTTCACAGTCTATGTAGAATTATTTATTCTCACTGCATTTATGCCCCTTACTATACATACTGTCACAATTGAAACATAGTCTATTTTATCTTATTTCATCCATTTGTTGAGGTGTCAATCATGTTGGTTGAGTGAGTTTAGGAGACGTAACATGGTTCTCTCTATAGTTGTTAGTGGCAACCCTTCTAGTAGCCATAATTGTTTTTCCACTTTACTTGCCATACTAAAACTTTCTCTAATGATTTAGGTTTGAAGAGATGCACCTCATGTTGAATGTTCTCATTAAATTTCTCATAAATAGATCTAAAATGTTATCCTCGGGAATTTTATTTACTTTAAGATTGAGCATTTGGAATTGTTGAATGTTCTTTGTAATTGGAGCGTTTTTCCAAAGATTTATCAATTGACTAGAGAATGTATTTCTTTTAATATCCCCATAATGTGATATCAATTCATCTGTAAAATGGATCAAGAGATAATATAATTACTTTTTATTTCATAAATCGATTGACACAACATAAATTGATCATTTTCTAAATACAAGGATGAAATATGTACCTTTTATAAGCTTGGCACTTGTTGTAGATCAAAGTATTGCTCCATATGGAATATCCATGTTATAGGATATTTATCTTCAAACTTCCTCATATCGATCTTTAGAATGAAATAATTCCTTGGTGTCAACTTGAAGCCCTGATGAAGTGGAACTTGGAGTAATTAATGATCATAATTCTAAGATTCAGTATTTGTTCTCTTCAATTGTGACAAAATACTCCCCATGAGTGAATGAGTCTCAACAACTTTTTTCTTCTTATTTTCATGATTTCCTTGGATCTCCGTATCACTATTAGGAATCTTCTGTAAGAGAATGGTTTCTTTGGATTTTTTTATTTCATTCATGGATTTTGTATTTCTTTCTTATTTTCATCCATGTTTTTTTCATGTCCTTCCTATTTTCATCCATTTTATTTTTCATTTGTTTCGTCTTCTTTTACATCTCTTGAATTTTCTTTGTATTTTTACCAAATCATCAATTTTTATTGACCTAGCACTCAAATCATTAAGTTGGTCCTCCAATTTGGATAGCTTGTTATGCATCTCCTTATTTTCTTCATGATTTATAGATGATATGTCTGGAGTTTTAATTGGTGTTGAAGTATTTTTTGGAGCCACAAGGGATAAAATTAATAATACTCCTCTACTTTATCTTTATCAAAATTTTTGAGTTACCAAAAATGAATCTTTCAATAAAAAGTTATGCCAATTGTAAGTTATGTATATTTCAAACCCTAATTTTGGAGTATATTTGGATGGTTGACCTTTTTCCTTATATATATATAAACTTTGAAGCCTTCTGAGTTTGAAATTTTGGCCTATAGTACTCTGATATGACTTCTTAAAAACCTAAAAATTTAAGAGTTTAAACCTTCATTGATAAATGTTATAAAAAAAGTGCCAAAATGTGTTGTTTAAGACTAATTTTGGAATTAGTAAGCATCCCCAAAATCCATGAGATATATCTCAAAAAATTCAATGATTCAAAATCTGAAATTTTTTCCCCATGAAGTTTTCTATGTATTATCAGGATTATGAAAATTTCTTTGTCTAAAACTTCACCAAAAACATTTTATAGTGAAAATAAAAAGATGACTTGTTTGAGACTAATTTGAAGACTAGTCGCAAACCCTAAATTCCATAGGTTATATCTCTAAAATTGTACTAACACATAACCTAAATTTTGGATCAGACTTAACTTGCTATGTCTTCTTGGTATCCACAAAATTTGACTATATGAAACTTCCTAGAAACTAATTTATAGTGAAAATTCCAATAGGACTTCTTTAAAAATTATTTTAGGATGAGTCAAAAACTCTATGTTCCATAGGATATATATTTGAAATTATAATGAACCAAAACTTGACTTTTTTACCAGAGGTATTGTGATATGTCTCTTGAGTAACAACCAAATTTTATTGTCTGAAATATCCTAGAAAAAAGTTATGGGGAAAATTGCAATATAACTCGCTTGAAGCAACAAAACCCTAGAATCAATGTTTTGATACCAAATTATATGAACCAATTCCTTGAGAATGATAAAAAAAACAATGTATAAGAGTCCACTTCAAGGAGGAAACATCCTTTCACAAAATATTCAGTGTATATGATGAGATGAGATGATCCTAAAACTAGGTCTCCTTGGAATATATATAGGAGACAAAAGGTACAATTATAATGAAAGGGTACAATGAATGGTTCTAACCTACATAAAAATATAACACTAGAAATATAATAATTAAATATCTAGGGCTTAATAAGGGGTTTTAAACTTAACATGGGGCTTTGTCTAGGGATTAACARAGGAAGAMAAATAGATAGGGAGAGAGGAGAAAAGGGGGGGAGAGATCAAGCATGYGAGAGAGAGAGAGAGAGAGAGAGAGAGAGACCGAGAGCAATGGAAATGAATAAAATMACTMACRCRTTCSAGGAATGTGTRCACGCTATTAGAGCACATGCACATTCATTCCATTTCATTTTTGGGGGGCAAGAATGWCAACTCTAGCATACATGTTTCTTGAGTTGCAGGTTGCCTTAGATTTAGGTTTGGGATGACAAACCTAGTGGTTTGGTTTGCAAATACATTAAAACCTCCATTTTTATGAATACCTATCAATATCTCTTTTTTTATGTTATTTTTCTATAGGATACACAATTATGTCATTGATGAAACTACAAAAACATCTAGATTTGACTATTTAAATTCCATATATATATATATATATATATATATATATAATCTATTTTTAAGGTCACGGCTAAGCCACACCAAACTAGTGTATGAGACCCCTTTGTTTGTGGGACAAGGGACCCCCTCCGCCCAACGATTTGACTGGTAAAGTCTACGGAGGTATACATACCCTACCCCCCTCTGGATATATATCAAAATCTTAAAATACATACCTCTTTTGTTCCTGTTATAACTTTTTATCAACTTAACCATTTTTAAAATAAGTTATGCGTTGCACTAGAAGAGACTGATACTATAATCTAAAAAGCTAAATTTGTTTGATAATTTTAAGACCTGCATAACCTCCACTAATGCAAGGTGTTATAATTTCAAGGATATGTTGACTTTCACATTTTAAAAAATATGAAATTAATATTGTAAATTTTGAAAAAATACCCAACACTAGAACAATGGGTTCTCTACAATTATACAATTTTTTTTAGGAAATTCCTTCGTTAAGGTATTCAACACCTGCACTAATGGATACATATACATTATATTTTAATTCAAAAGAAAACATGCCACAATTAGAAAAACTCAAATTTCACATAGTTATTCACAAATTCTATAAACAAAAATTATATATTCATAAAACTAATTCAATTTCCTACATTTCATCTTTTTACACCATATTCAAACTCATTGTAAAAGTCCCTTGAATAATCCGTCCAAGTTAATAGATTGTTGTTTTTCCATGTTTGCATTATCACTAACGTGTCATGAAAGACCATCATTAGCTTCCACCCACCCTGTAACCATACAATAGTTATTGAATAATACATATAACATGCTTTGGTGTGTAGGTTTTTTCTCTAAAAAAATCTTCCCAAAAAATCGTTGTATAATGATTTGTTATTTCTTTCTTTTGTCTTATACTTATCATTTATATTTATATTTATATATATATATATATATATATATATATATATATATATATATATATATATAGGTTCACTTATAAGATCTATGTTAAGTTCAAAGTTATCATAATTTCATATTTTATTTCAATAATGGCATTTACGTTTAGGTTTGGCCATTTCTTAATGGTGGAAAAGAGATGTTCTACTTTATGTTTATCCACGTCATCACACAACTAGAATACTAATTTACAATAACAAACTTTAGATTTGTAATGGTTGGAAAAGCGTTCACTACCTCGCCAAGACTCATCTTGAAGCTGATGCAGGGTTGTATTAGGTTATGGTAAGTTTGCAAAACTTTAACAAACATGGATAAATGTTGTTAGCCTTTTTGTTTTGACGAAAGAATATCCTGGCGTTTCGTTAAGATACATGTGTCCATGTGGTATTATAGGACATTCGTTTTTAGGAATTCAATGCAAGGATGTAGGATGAATAAAGGAGGGGTTATTGGAATAGAAGGCAACAAATAAGTGGAGTTATGATACATGTGGTATTATAGGATACTCGTTTTTTAGGAATTCAATGCAAGGTTGTAGGATGAATAAAGGAGGGGTGATTGGAATAAAAGGCAATAAATCTAGAGGAATGCATTTTTTTAGTCTATGAAGAAGTGGAATAGTAAATGTGACTTGAACATGTTAGAAAGGAAGGAGTAGATGATTGGAAGTAAAGACCAACTTTTAGGTAGTTAATAGCTGAAATTTTTTCCTTACCTAAAAGTGATGATTATAAAATGTAATGCTCAAGGTTTTCAATAAAATTGATAGTTTTGTTAGTTGATTAGCTTATGTTAATAATTTTTTTGGGTGTTGGTTTTTTAGATTGGTCTAAGCACTGCAAATTGTTGAGTCGAGACTATGGTAAGTAGCTACTATTAGGGTCATATATATGTTTTAGATAGAAGTAAGTGCAATAACGATCTACTTTAAAATCTTATTTGTGTGTTGGTTTATATGGATGGTATCTACTTTCTATTAGTTTTAACTTATGATGTAATGAAGGGAATTGCATGGATATCATAGATTGAGTCATAACAAAATAGGGGACATGATTACATTGTTAATGTTTTTAGTGTTATTATAGTTATGGACCATGGTTGCACCCTCTATCGATTATGGTCTTGCACTATGTTATGTTCTAGAAATGCATCTTGGGTGAGACCTCCTATAAACATGGATTGATACATAGGTGCTAGAATATAATGCTTTTATTGGACAACTAAGTGGACCATGATTGATGATTTCCAACCAATAATTAGAACTATCGCCAAGACTAACCATGTTATGTGTGAGAGTTCTATAGTATGAGGAGTGATTCAAAACGACATACTTATAGAATAGTATGAGGAGTGATTCATGAGGACATACTTATAGAACTAATTCGATGAATAGATCAACCTTTTGCAAAGTATAAATCTCCATTGATTAAGTGGGAAATGCATAATTTTAAGGACCATTTTCTCTTTCATGAAATTAATAAGATTTTTTGGGTGGACTTGTCAGTGAACTTAAATGAATGCTTATAAAGTCTTGAGAAGCACTCGAGGTTTGTTTCGAGAGATAAAAAAATTATTATTTGGAAGTTTGTAATGAAATTAAATTATGCTTACGAAGACTTGAGGAGCAACCCAAATTTGTTTAGAGAGATAAACGCATTATTATTTACAAGTTTGTAATGAAACTAAACTATGCTTACTAAGGCTTGGGAGCACCCCAAATTTATTTAAAACAAGTTAATGAAACCTACTTAGAAGAAATTCTTAATAAAAAAAAGAACACTTTTCTTCATCCCAACCTTAATGAAAGAGATACCTACTTATATGAAGAAATTCTTAGTGAAAAAGAAAACACTTCCCTTCATTCCAAAGGGATGGCAACATGATGGCAACTTTATATGGTTTCACCATGCACCAATCACTTGAAAGTTAATCATGTACATTGAAACTCAAAATATAACAAGTAAAAAAATACATCCATCTTGCTTATTAGAAAATTAAGATTTAAATTTTGTATTAAAATAAAATGTTTCAAAAGATAAATTGAAGTTATTCACATTTTATCTTTGTACATTGAAACTCAAAATATAACGAGTAAAAAATTACATCCATTAGAAAATTAAGATTTAAATTTTGTATTAAAATAAAATGTTTCAAAAGATAAATTGAAGTTATTCACATTTTATCTTTGGAGATCATTATTGACCTTTTAAAAATATATGATTTTTTTTCAAAAAAAAAATGTATCCATTAACATTTTAACTAACTTTTAAAATATTAATTAACTTTTAAAGTATTGAAATGAAATGATTCCATAATTTGAAAATTCACTCAAAAAAACAACTCAAGACAACTTATTTTTATGAAAAAAATCAGAAATAAAACAACTTATTTTTATGAAAAAAATCAGAAATAAATATTGTTAATAGTGTGAGAATTCTTAGATAAAACGATAAATTACAATTCAAGGTAGTATTAATAATTATTGATTGACAAATAAAATTACAACATATGTTGCCACCTTTTCACAGCAGTGCCACTGCAGACGTTAATTGACAGAAAAGTGAAACAAAATAAAAAGATTCCACGAAAAGAATTTATGTGGACAATGTTCGCCTTAATTTCCGGTTTCGATCCCGTGATCTTGGTGAGCATCGGGAAAAACCCTTCCCTCTCTGCCTCTGCTTAACATTCTCTTCACTGAATTGGAGAGCAGTGACTGCGATCCACCGTGCAAGCAGACCTGTCTTTCGCTTGAGAATCTTTCAGGCCTCCCGGATATGTCCACGGCGCTTTCCGGCATGGAGGAGATTCCGCTCGTGGACGGCCCTTCGTCCACGGCGATATTCACCTCTTGAGAGTTCGTTTCCCCTTGTTCGAGCCCTGGCCGATGCAGATTTATCTATTACTTGAAGAAATCAATTCTACGTTAATGGAAATCGCATCCGTACTATTTTTCGGCTGAGCGCCCGTTCTGCAAATAGGGCAAGTTGAATGCGAACGAAACCACATGTCGATACAATCTACGTGAAAGCTGTGTTTGCAATTGGGTAGAAGCCGGGCTTTCTCGTTCTCCTCGAATTCCGACAGACAGACTGCGCATTCTAGCGCCTCTTTGAAGCTCTGCCCTTTATACTCGAAGACGGGCAGAGACTCTATAACGCGCGCGTCCAAACCCACGTTGCGAAGGTACAGGGGATCATCGCGTGCAAAGGAAAATCGACGGCGCCAAGAGATTCCGTTGGCGATAAAGCCCTCTCATATTCCGAAGATCATTGTTGCGGAATGCATGCAGAAGTGGAGTATATTCAAGAAAAGAGCATGGTTAGAAGGCCTCGCTTTGAAGAGCTGAGAGGGGGATCGATGAATGAAATAGCGGTAGAATCGTCTAAATATGGAATGGCTGGATGCAGATCGATGAGATTTTGAAGATGAACTTACTGTACCAAAAACAGCAGATAAAGATAAGAGGTTTGCAGTCTTTTTCCGCCTCCTTATCACAAAGCTTCGTTTTCACGGACGTCTGGAGATTTTACCGCCGCGTGTCTGAGGGTTTCTTGACTGGTTACGGCAGTGTTGAGGGTTTCTTGACGCTGAGTGTGTTCACTGACCACGTCGCTTCCGGATGTCTCGATAACATGTTACTTCAAGAATTTAAACATCTATGGAGAGGGTTTGGAGAGGGTGACAATCATTCCTCTCAACCACTCAAACTACATCTAACAACATAAAAAAAAAAAAAAAACATAAAATCATACTTTAAAATATCAAAAATGGTACATCATATATTAAAATACAAACAAAACACCATATCATCTTAAAAACATCTCCATCCTACCAATTCATCATCGGTATATGTCTAATTTCTTTATGCTACAAAATAGTCATCTCAATCAAAATAGCCATCTCAATCAAGATTGAGTTGGCAGATAGAGATGGCTCTAGGTAACTAAGTTGTTAAAATAAACATTTTTCAATGCTTTAACTTAGATCACTATAAACTAAAGATAATTGTAAATAACTTTGATAATGTGTTTGGATGTAATTTATGTGCTTAAATTTAGATCACTAAAAACTAAAGATGATTGTAAATGACTTTGTTAATATATTTAACTTAGATTACTAAGAATTAGATCACTAAAAACTAAAGATTATTGTAAATGATTTTGATAATATATTTAACTTAGATCACTAAGAACTAAAAATGATTGTAAATAACTTTGATTGAATGTAATTTATGTTCTTTAACTTAGATCACTAAGATGATTATAAATGACTTTGATAATATATTTGGATGTAATTTATGTGAACATATAATCTTGTATAGATAGATAGAATAAATAACTTTTGATCTTTTTGTTTAGTAAAAGTCATAACACCCTTAACAATCAGATAAATATAAATCTTTAATAAATTTAGGAATTGAAACCATTACAATTTTTTTGGAACTTTGGAACGGATACAATTTAGTTTTGGGATATGTATTAAAAACTTACTTGTTGATAAAAATCAATTTAAAATAATGCAACACTTCACTTCCTCTTTAAATGATTCCATCTTCTAAAATTTATAGAAGAATATTCCACGCCAACTACTTAACTATATAATATAAAAATATAAATCACATAAAAATGAATAATAAACATTAACAAAATGCTCATCCATCTTTAATACTTAATTATATAATATAAAAATATAAATCACATAAAAATGAATAATAAGCATTAACAAAATGCTCATCCATCTTTAATTTATTGAATGCATAAACGTTTGAAAATCATCATTATTAAAAAAAATAAAAATTATAAACCTTTATATAAATTACATAAAAATGAATAATAAGCATTAACAAAATGCTCATCCATCTTTAATTTATTGAATGCATAAACGTTTGAAAATCATCATGATTAAAAAAAAAATTATGAACCTCTAACAATGTCGTACCATTGAAAATCATTATGATTTAAATGAAATTCGAACCATGTTGACAATTTAAATCAAACGGAGTCTAAATCAAATCGTTTAAAAAAATGTAACGTTTAACTAAACAATCAATGGTGGTGTTGCTGTTTTGTTTTTTTTACAAAATTATATAAAAAAATATCTCAAAAAAAAATCAAAACATAAAACAATTATACTATAACATCGCAATTTCAACAATAATTTAAGGCTTTATGAAAAACAAGAGCAATTGAAGAAAAGCTTCAAGTCTCTCTCTTAGTAATTTGAAATATGTTATGTACCAAACAAACAAGAAGCGTTCAGTTTGTTTTCAATGAATAGTTTTGTTTCACAAGATTATAACCAACCAGACGAGTTCCTCTTCTTTAACCGTTTTCTGAGGCAGGATTCCAACTCTGAAAGGTGTTATATTTAAGGCAAAAGCAGTGTCAAATCGGTATTTTGTGTGAGGTGTAAATTATTAGTGGAAGCTATAAGTTACACTCAATTCATTGATAGCTTAGTACATGTAAATGTAGTAGATGTAGAGACTATAAACATTTCGTATTGATGTACAAAATATAAAACAACTTAAAGATTGTCTATCAGACACTTGCTAGAGATGAATGTGCTCTTCAATAAATGACATGTTCAGGATTATTTTCCGTTTGATATAATAAGTTTAAAACATTTTTTTTAATTATATACATGTGTCGGTCCTTTTGTTATAAATATGCCTACTAAGCAAGTAGGCACAAAGATTACCCATTTTTTAATAATATACAGTTGAGAGGGAACTTTAATGATTTTGAAGGCTTTTATAAGTCCAGAGAAAATCTTTATAAATTGTAATATTATGTTGGTTCGCTTCATTTGATTGCTTCTGGCAGCAGACAATGTGCTTTAGATTATGAGATGTTTCCTCTTAATTGAATTGTGAACATTTCTCTGCCACAAAATAAAACACATCCAATAGGCTTCTTCCTAATTGAATTGTGAACATTTCTCTACTATTGAATGAAACATTGCCATACAATCTTGTAGTTGGGCACCTTGTCTTCCCTGAATTCATACAAGTCGACTCTGACCGCTGTAAACGAAACTGGTTTTAGATCCACGGGCCACTAAAAACACAACTGGTTTTGTATCGTTAAGCACTACAGTCGTGTGTGTCCGTGTTAACAATCTTGGCAGTGACGTTGAAGTTCTCCATGGAATCTGTGGGGTATTTAACGCATCGTTATGGGTTAATATTTTCAAGAGTTTATTAGAAATTAGAGATTTTTATCAGATTTATGACTGGATAAAAGAGATTCAGTTTATTACATATTGAAGCAATTAATTACTTCATTGGTTAGAAGTGATTAAATTACTTCCTTTCCCGGAAGATTAGATTACTCAAGTTTGAACTGAAAAAGTGGTGCTTCCATTTTTGTTTTGGTGTTGTGCACTCTGCCTATTAAAATGTGTCTAGCTCATCTCATACAAAGCATGAGAAATCAGGTCTTATTCTCTTTGAACATAGATACAACAACTTGGCATGGGAGGACACATGTCCATCTAACGATGCCCAATCCTTCCACGTCGTGGCAATCAAAGGTGGCAGTCCTTGCATGGAAAGTACGTGGAAAGCATGCTCTGACGGCTATGGAGGTAACCGAGTGAACAACGCGCAAATAGGGAAGGGGCAGGAGACTGAATCAACCACGAGAATACGAGTGAGATTAATAAGTTTATTCTGTGGGCCTCCATAGTCCCATGGGAATGCTACTACTGAGAGAGACTAGAGAAAATTGAACCAACTTGAACGAAGATATTGGAAGTGGATTGACCCTCACACTGGAGCTCCGTTCCCATACCACAAGGACAAAATCTGACCAATATGTTTAACATTCTTGACCCTCAATCACTAAAGTCTATCAGAGAATGAAGCAGTACCATTCTACATTTATGGGGCTGGTAACAGGTTAGGGTGAAGACAATTCACGAGCCACAGGCTATAGATATTGTGACCCTAAGCCGAAGGAGGCTCTATTTGGGAATGTTGTGGATCCATCATAACTGAACTCATTCATTCATTCATAAAATCATTCGCGGAGGGCTAGCACATAGTATTCCCGGATGAAAGTAATGAAGAACTTGTAGGATGGGAAAGAGGCTTCTAGTACCACCATCACCATGGGCATAGCCAAGACCACCTATGGGTGTTTCTTTTCAGTGGATGTGCAACCACTGAAACCCGCCTCGGTCGATGCAAATGAGAATGTACCCCTCCTCATACATTGCTTCTCACAACTATGGAAGAAGTTGCAGATTGTTATTTCAGAAGCCCCATCATGCCCTGTCGATCGTTGTCTCTATAAAACACTAGGGGAGAAGAATGGTTCCATTGAGAGTCTCTGCTTCATCTTGTCGCATGGATGGAGATCAGTTATCAGCTACCACCTCACCAATCCAACAACGAGAAGAAGAAGAGGTGCAAGAGGAGGAGGAAGGCACATAAGAAGCACCCCCATTGAACGCGAAAGAATCCAACATGGAAGTCATTCGACGGATACAGAACTCACCATTCTTCCGATATACAAAGAGATTATTATAGTTGAGCTTAGAATTTTGATTTTCAGGTATTTCCTACATTCAAATTATTTAAGTCCAGAAATTACTATTTTCATTTTCACACTGAATCTCTAAAACTATTAGTACTGAGAATTAATTTTACCTATTCGATAATGAAATAATTCTACTTATAAAACAATATTTCTATTGGCTATGGGTTTAGATTTAATAGAATTTTTGAAACATCATACTTATCTCTTTTCAATCTTGCAAGAAATAGGGGGAGCAGAGTCGGGCGACTGAGTCCTCTTTTTGCAGCTTGCTTGAGACAAGATGCTCCTAAAGCCCTCTCCTCTTGTTGCGGCTTGCTTGAGCTAAGTTGCTCTTGTAGCCTGGGAAACAAACTGGGATGACCTTTGAGGCAAACAAAGAGATATGGAATGAATTGGGTTGCAAGTGAATGCCTCTGGAATAGGAGGAGGCAACATAGAGCTTGAAGAAACACATGGGTACTTGCAGGAAAACAAGGTGGAACACATGGGAACAACAGATGGAAAACATGCCGACAGTTAGGTAGCATGTGACAAAGTGGCTCAAGGGAATTCCAAATTTTAAGATGGAAAAACCATTTAACATTTAATGCCAAGACCTAATGCTAGAATTAGGCCTACCATTACTTGACTTCAGGAATATTACAAACCGAATATGTACTTGAATGTCCTTTTAAGATAAGATATGGTCAGGGTATGCCTCAGGAAGAGGCCAAATAAGGCTTCAAACTTGAAACTTTATCCTAAAAACCAAACGAGACTCGGAAATTTGCATCAAAACTTTAAAACTTTGGTTAAAGTGCTTTTTTTTCGTGCCATACTAATGTAAAAATGAAAAATCGATTACTATAA
>JZKD02S1616000.1:148160-158793 GCA_000966675.3 Picea glauca
AGGAGACAAAGGGTATGATTACAATGAAAGGGTAAAATTAAGGGTTTTATCCTACATACAAATATAACACTATAAGTGTAATAATTCAATATTTACGGATTTGTAAGAGGTTTTATACTTAACATGGGGATTTTTCTAGGGATTAACGTGCCCTTTCCCTTTAAACAAGTTTTATCCTCAACATTTGACTAATTGTGGATGTTTCTTCATGAATAACTCATCTTCCCATGTCACCTCTTCCATTGGTAGGTTCTTCCATTTGACGAGGTACTCAATAATTGTTCAATTTCAAAACCACCTAATCCTTGTTTCAAGGATTGTTTCTTTTTCTAGTATGGTTTGTATTTCTTCATTAATCTCTGGAAAAATAGTTTGGACTAATATATTGTCACTTATTACCTTCTTTGAGAAAGAAACATGCAACTAGATGTACATGTGAATATAGAGGCAACTCCAATTTGTAATCCATACTTCCAAAACTTTGAAACACCTTATAGGGGCCATAATATTTGGTGTTAATTTATTGTCCTTATTTTGTTTCTTGAGGGACATCTATTTCTATGGTTGTATCCCAAAGCATACCCAATCCCCCACTTCAAATTCCCTTTCATTGTCATGTTGATCTGCTTGTTGTTTCATCCTATTTTGTGCCATAACCAAGTTGTCTTTAAATAGTTTGAGAACCTCTTGTTGGTTCCCTATGTGGTCGTCCACTGTATGAAACTTTGTAGTCCCTTTCAAGGGTGATGTGATGGATTTAGTATGATATCCATAAAGTGTAAAAAATGGGGACATTTTTTATGAAGTATGGAAGGATGTGTTGTACCACCATTAAATGAAACAAAGATATCCTTATACAAATTTATTCACAATATCAGTTTTCCCATTAGATTGAGGATGATAAGATGAGTTGTGAGCCAATTGCGTACTGAAACAAGAAAATAATTCAGTCCAAAAATTTCCAGTGAAAATTGTATCTCTGGCACTTACAATAATCTTGGGGACTCCATGTATCTTTTGAAATATTTCCATGAATGTTGCACCTACTATACTTTCTTTAAAAGGATGAAAAATAGAGAAAAATGGGCATACTTTGTTAGTATATCCACTACTACCACGAGGACAAAATTTCCTTCCAACTTGGGTAAACCTGTAATAAAATCCATTGAAACTTCCTCCTAATAGTGAGTTGGTACAGGTAATGGTTGTAAGAGACTTGGTGTCTTGATTGTTTTTATCTTATTTTGTTGACAAACCACACTTTTAGACACAAAAACTTGAACATAAGTTTTAATACCTTCCCCCCCAAAATACTTCTTGATCCTATGGTAATTTTTCAAGAATTGTGAATGTCCTCCTATAGGATAATTGTGCAATTCTAGAAGGACCTTCTATTTGAGTTAGAAATTGTTACACAAATATAGGTGATCATGATACCATAGAAAATAATTGTTCTATACAAATTTATCTAATGAACTAGGATCCTCTTGTAGTTGTTGAATAATCTTTCATACCTATTGATATTTCTTACATTATATCCTTGCTTCTTCCACCCAATCAGATTGTGGAATAGAAATAGCACATAGTCAACCCTCTATTTCTTGTTCTTTCCTTGAAAGTGTGTTTTTCATAATATTATTTTTTCCCTTATTGTAGATCATTTAAAATTCATATCCTGGCATCTTTGTAACCCATTTTTTTTCTCTTCTAAAGATAATCATTGATCCAAGAAGTACTTCAAACTATCATAATGTAATATCCCTAGGCCTAATCCAATGGTAATGTAAAATGAATATGCACTTAAGCTGGTGATTTTTTTTATATCATTTTTGTATGCACATTTCATGGCATAGTGCGCACATGTATTGCACGATAAAATGATGAAGTGTGCACATTCCAAAATACCACGCGTAGGATCTTAAGTGCGCGCAATATTGAGGCCAGCAAGCCTTTTTGTATATGTTATTTTTTATAGGCTAGTGAGCCAGTTATTATAAGCTAGGATGCTTATGTTTTGATTAGGCCAGAGAGCCTAGATGTTGAAGGCTAGTGCGCCTATTTTTTATATGTCTCATGATTAATATAAAATACATCGATGCGCGCAGACTAACCATGATAAAAGAGATGGGGGACTAAAATCCATTGGTTAGGGAAAGGGAGGGGCCTAAAAGTTAAGGAAAAGGGCTAAGCTAGGGAGATTAAGCCAAAACATAATATTATATTAATATTTCTTAAATCATAAAGTATGGATAATTATTTTATCCTAAGTTCTAAAGTTGGGGACAAGTGGGCCAAAGTAGCTCCCAACATGACAAGTGCCAAGTTGGGGACATGCATACATATTGTGGGGACTTAGTTCATTTTCCCATATTTTCCATCATTCTTCCCATCATTCCTTTTGTCATTCAGTTATCCAGTGAATCATCCATGAGCATGCAGACACCCATTGAGTTATCATTCGTATCTTCATGACTATACCTGAAACTATATCCATAGCCATTTTTGTGTTGGTGTATCTGGTTAGCTTGGGAATTGGATTGAAGAAGTGGGTTGTCAGGCCTGTGGGACATTGAAGAGGCGGGTTGTTAGGCCCATGAGAAATTTCTCTCTGGGTGAGAGAATTGTTGGGAATTCATTTCCTGAAGGTGCTGAACTGCAGCTATAGTGCTCTAAGACTTCTTGTCCAGCCTATTGTTGAATCCCGGAAAGGAAGTGGGGCAACTGAAGGACTGTTGAGAAGAGAAGGGGCACACTTCCTAGGTGGGACAGGCATGTGGGGAATGAGGCACTATAGGTTGCTAGTTTGATTTGGCACCTGAGATGGAGTCTTTCCTGTTGTCTATGAGCCTTTAGCCTGGTTAGGAATCTCTTTACCCAGGTGGAGTTTAGTCCCAGCTTGGGGGTGACTCATTGTTGAGCATGATGAATAGTGTGGTCTAAGGTTGGGAGGTTCGTGGAAGGTCTGCACGCAGTTGGTGATATTCTTACTAAGATAAGTGTCAACTGTGAGATAAATTTACATGTTGCATTGTTATTTACGTGCTTATTTTTATGGGTTATCATATGTGCGGTTATAACTGTTTTTATCTTTATGGGTATTTCTTGTATATCCTGCATGTATATGTTTACTATTATTTTAGTGTGAATCCATGCATTTACAGATGTATTGGGTTGTTTACATTTTATATATATGTTTATGCAATAGCTCTGTGTGTATATTTTTTAATTGCATGCAATTGTTTAAAGAAAAATTTATGTGGCATAACTCAGTTGGATGTTGGATATGTTATAGTATGTTCCACAGAGAGAACAATAAGAGTTCTCTGGCGTAGTGTGGCCTGACTTGGATGGTCGGGGACATTACAAATTGGTATCAAAGCTTCAGTTTTCAACACTGAGCCTCGATGGGCCAAGGAATTTGAGTTGAAGCCAAATTTCACAGAGAATCTATTTCGAAGTGGCCAAATTTCGAGTTACAAAGCATCCTTGGTAAAAAGTAATAGCAATTGTGTGGAATTGGGAAAAAAACCCCAATTTTTGTTTTTAAATTCATGGGAAAATTGAGAAATTTGGCCATGTGGTGAAATATTATTGATTTAATATCTGTTCTAGGAAATTCAGCTTGGAATTGGTCGAATTTGAAGTCATAGTGAAGCCATGATAGTTGGAGTGAGTTTTATAATAAAAATTCTCAATTTGTGAATTGATTTTGGGTAAATTCATTCCAGAAATGTCAACCCACAATGATTTGTTATTGCAGAGGATGAATGGGTGTTATTGGGGTGAAATTGAGGAAATTTCATAGTTGCAGAATGCCTATGGTAAATTAGGAAAAAGTAAAGCCAAAATCTCCAATTGTTGTAGAGGAATTCACGAGGAATTGATGCGCAGTGAAAAGCTGGTGATAGGTAAAATTCAGCACTACGCGGCAAGATATTAGTGTGTTGGTGTGCACGCAAATTTTGGTGTCGTGCAAAAAAATGTTAGTGTCCGGGTGTGCGCACTAAATTTTGGTGTTGCACGGAAAAATGTTAGTGTGCAGGTGTGCACGCTAAATTTTGGTGCCGCGTGGAAAAAATTTAGTATGCAGGTGTGCGTGCTAAATAACAACGTCGTGCAGAAAAATGTTGGTGTACAAGAGTGCGCGCTAAATTTATCATTGCGCAGTGTGCACACACATAATAATGACGCGCGTGGTGTGTGCAGTGTTGGCAGAGTGCAGAGAAACTTTGTTTGTGCGTGGTGGGGGCGTACTAAACTCTGGCATAGTGTAATGTATAGAGTATAATTCCCACGGAATATCAATGCGCGATACAAAAACTAGGTGCAATAGGTAATAGTGAAAGAACCAAAACTGTGTGCAGTAGATATTGGTGCGCGACATAAAAGTAGTGCGCGCAAGTTATTGGTGCGATAGAGAAGTGATACACAATGGTTTGAAAGTGAGCAAAGAATGATTTACCTTGTGTTGTTGTTTTGCATGGTGAATATGGGTTTACAAGTTGAAATTTGTCCATGCAAAGTTGTTTGAAGGGTGAACAACAACAGAAAACCAATGGTTTTCTACGACATTTTATATCATTTGAACGTCATCTTTTCGCAGTGCATTGTTTAGGCCCTTAAGAGCATTTTTAGCAACAAAAAAACCACAAGAACAGAGTGTGCTAAGGCACACTATATATTTTCATCTCAAATAAAATAGCTCGGAGAGATATTTCTAATGGTGTAAACCATTCATCAAACGGAGCTTTTATGAGAAAGTTACAGCACAAACATTGAAGGGTAAAGTTTAAGACCCAACTAACTTCAAAGAGCCATAACTTTCGTCTCTGGAATCAAATTGAGGCACAGGAGTAGTCAATGGAAAGATATTGAGGCATAGAAGAAATTATCAGAGTTCAATTAAATTTATGGGCATGTTAAAAATGTTTAATATGGAAAATAAGGCACCTGTATTATTCCATACCAAAAATGCAAATTGGCCTAGAACTTCAGCAGGTTGTAACTAGCAACCAAGAACCCAGAAATAGTTGAAACTTGGACAGAGTGTCCATAAGATGTAAATTAGGAAATCCAATTGAGATGCTACTAAAATTCCAAAGGATTAGGTGCAAAAATGCATATTACAGCGCAGAGTAGCGCCAAGTTGAAAAATGAACAAAAACATTAATGGAAAATTTTCTAATAGCCATAACTTTCTGCTCAAGACTCGGAATTGAGCGTGGGAGAAGGTGTTGGAAAGGTGTTGGAAAGTGGAATATAATTATACACCCATAAAATTTATCTGGGCATCCAAATTTCCATGAAATCATAAGAAATAATTTTGATATATATTATTGAACTAGAATGGTTCATATTTTCATGAAATTGTTGAAACAATTAGCCTGACAAAGTTTTGTTGGCTGCACATTTTGCAGAGTTAACAACAGATAGATCAGATAAAGATCCACATAGAGTCCAAATTAATGGAGGAAGCACAAGGGACTTACATTCAGGAGGATGATATTAGAGGGATGGATGTCCATTTGGACATTGAAGGAACAAACTTCAGTGGACATGGAGATGAAAGGAATGAAAACATGAATATGGAAAAGACCATTAAAAATTTGCAAAAGAATGTCCAAATCCATAAATATGATAATGAAAGGCTTATAAAATCCAAGGAGTAGAAGGATGACTTCAACATGAAGTTAATGCAAAGCTTGAACATAATTGAAAAGAAGTTGGATAAGGAGAGTGGCTTAAGCAAATCAGGAAGTCACAGACCTTCTGATGAGAAAAGAAAATACATAAGTGCTAGCAGACATCCCCACCACTCCTCGAGGCATTCCAATAAGCGAGAACACAACATATCAAGTCCATCCCCTTCCAGGAATCATAAGGGGTTTGGGGTGGATGAGTTATGAGGAGAAATGAACAAAATCAAACCTCTTACATTTGATGGTGAGCACAAGAAGGATGAAGATGCAGAGACATGGTTGTTGGGAATGAGAAAGTATTTTCAATTGCATAATTATTCTTCTCATGCAGAAGGTAGAATTTCCATTTATCAACTCAAGGGAAAGGCATCCATGTGGTGGTGCAACACATTAAAGTGAAAAGTGTTACTTGGAGGGAATTCAAGAAGTATTTTGAGAAGAAATACTTGACTAAAAGATATTATGACAAGAAAATGAAAGAGTTATTTGAACTCAAGCTTGGGAGTATGGCAATATATGAATATGATAAAAGGCTTTCAGAACTGCTTGAGTATGTATCATTCATCAAGGATGAGACAGTTAAGATTCAGAGGTATTTGAGTTGATTTCCATCATTCATCAGTGAAAAAATACAGTATGATGATACCAAGACATTGGAGGAAACCATAAGGTGAGCTAAGTGCCTATATGATCAGTAGAAAGCAAGGCCAACTTTCCAAAAAGATTGGGAAGAAAAAAACAAATTCAAGTTGGATCAGAGGAAGAAGGGATCTAAGCCACCATTCTTCAGAAATAATCCATAGGGACAAGAAACTCCTAGAGAGCCCAGAACGATTGAAATAGGGGGTCAAAGGCCAAGGCAACCACCTATTCAATGTTGGGGTTGTAAAGGAGATCACATGTTCATAGATTGTCCTCACAGAGGTGAAAAAGGGAGGACTTCTCACAATGTACAACAAGCTGAAACAGTGGAGGACATGGGTAGAAATGTACCAATGATATATGCATCCCTGGACAACATGAAAGAAGAGTATCAGTCACATATGATTGAAGTGGAAGGTATTATCAACAACCAAACCATTTCTATTTTAATTGATTCAAGAGCTAGTCATAGTTATATAGATCCTAAGATGGTGGAAAGTTTGCATTTTCCAAGAATCAAGCATGGGGAATCTTGGTTGGTGCATCTGGATATAGGAGCCAAAAGAAAATTTAATGATATGGTTAAGTCATGTCTTATGGACATGAATGGACTAAACACCAGGGAAGATTTGAACATTTTGTCTTTAGGTTCCTATGGATGTCTAATTAGGATGGATTGGTTGGAACAACATCATGCCATCCTAGACTTTCATAACAAGTCCTTTACTTGCTTGGATGAGGAAGGGACCCTAAGGAAGGTGCAGGGAATTCCCAGGGAAGTAACCATCCGAGAAATTTCAGCATTGCAGTTGAAGAAATGTTACAGAAAATGGTGTCAAATATTTGCAGCACATATATAAGAGACACCTAAAGATAAGGTGCCAAATTTGGAATATTATGCAGTCTTGGAAAATTTTGAAGATGTGTTCAGGGAGGTACCAGGACTACCCCCAAAGAGAGATATTGATTTCTTTATAAATTTAATGCCTAGACCAACTCCAGTGTCAAAGACGCCTTACAGAATGAGTACACCAGAGTTTAAGGAGTTTCAAATGCAGATTGAAGAACTTATGGAGAAGGGGTATATACTCCCACGTGTGTCACCTTGGGGTGCCCCAGTCTTGTTTGTGAAGAAGAAATATGGAACATTAATATTGTGCATTGATTTCAGATAGCTGAATAAAGTGACTGTTAAGAACAAGTATCCTCTGCCAAGGATTGGTGATCTTTTTGATCAATTAAAGGATGGAAAGATCTTTTCAAAGATAGATCTCAAGTTAGGATACCATCAGGTAAGGATTAAAGAGGAAGATATTAGCAAGACTGGCTTTAGGACAAGGTATGGTCATTATGAGTTCACAGTGGTTCCATTTGGGCTGTCAAATGCACCAGTTGTTTTCATGTGCTTAATGAATGGTGTTTTCCGAGAATATTTAAACAAGTTTGTCATTGTCTTTTTGGATGAAATTATTATATATTCCAAGTCAGAAGAAGAGAATGAGCATCATTTAAGTATGGTGTTGCAAATATTAAGGGAGCATCATTTGTATGCCAAATTGAGCAAGTGCTCATTTTATCAGAAGCAAATTCATTATTTGGCGCATATTATTTCAAAGGATGGGATAACAGTGGATCCTGAGAAGATAGAAGCCATTAGAGAATGGTCAGTTCCAAAGAATGTAATCGAGGTCAGATCATTCATGGGCCTTGTAGGATACTATAGGAGATTTATTGAAGGATTTTAAAAGATTGCAGACCCAATAACTTCTTTGCAAAGGAAGGGTGTGAAGTTTCAGTGGACATTGGATTGTGAAAAGATTTTCCAACACTTGAAACAATTATTAACAAGTTCTCCAATAATAAGGATTGCAAACCCAAACGAAGACTTCATTGTATGCACAAATGCATGTAATGAAGGACTTGGTGGAGTCTTGAGTCAAAATGGGTTTGTTATATGTTATGAATCAAGGAAGTTAAAATAACATGAAAGACATTATGACACTCATGATTGGAGTTGACATCCATAGTGCATGCCTTGAGGAAATGGATACTTTTCCTCATGGGGAAAAGGTTTGAACTAATAACAAACCATAATGGTCTGAAATATTTATTTGATCAGCCAACTCTAAATGCTAGGCAAAGAAGATGGTTAGAATTTCTATGTGAATATGACTTTGATATAAAGCATATCAAGGGAAAAGAGAACAAAGTGGTCGATGCACTTAGCAGAAGAGTACATGAATTTCATGCTACAACCATTAGCATGTACCAATCATATTTGAAAGACAGAATTACAGAGGCTTCCAAATCAGATTTGCAATACAAGGAATTAGTGGCAAAATTACAGCAAGGTATTTTGCAGCAAAAAATTGAGGAATATAATCTAGATAATAATGAAATTCTCATGTACAGGGACATAATTTATGTACCAAATTCCCAGGAGTTGAAAAATATAATATTGAGAGAAATGTATAATGTGCCTTATGTTGGGAACCCAGGATATCAGAAAACTATTGCAACTGTCAAGAGCCAATATTATTGGCCAGGCATGAAGAAAGAGGTTGTTGATTTTATTGCCAGATGTTTGGAATGTCAAAAGGTAAAGGCTAAGCATAGACACCCAGCTGGTTTGCTATAGCCATTACCCATTCCTGAGTGGAAATGGGAAGTTGTAACAATGGATTTCATCACCAAACTTCCCAGAACAAACAAACAACATGATTCTATCATGGTAGTGGTGGATAAGCTTACTAAAGCTGCCCATTTTATTCCAGTTAAGATCACTCACAAGGAAGCCAACATTGTTGATTTTTATATGAAGGAAATTGATAGATTACATGGCATACCCAAGACAATTGTGTCTCACAGAGATCCAAAATTTACCTCAAAATTTTAGAAAGGATTATTTAATGGATTTGGAAAAAATTTGAATTTTAGTACAACTTATCATCCAGAATCAGATGTGAAAACAGAGAGGATGAATCAAGTGATTGAAGATATGTTGAGGACTTATGTGATGGATAAACCATCAAAATGGGAAGACTACCTACACTTGGTAGAGTTTTCTTATAACAATGGGTACCAAGAATCTCTAAAGATGAGCCCATTTGAGGCACTTTATGGAAAAAAGTGCAACACGCCAATAAGATGGGATAACCTAGCAGACAGGGCAGTAGTTGGGCCAGAGTTTCTCAAGGAAATGGAAGATCAAATGCTAGAAATAAAGAAAAACTTAAAGATTGCCCAAGATAGGAAGAAAAGTTATGTTGATGAGGGAATAACTCACAAGGAATTTAAAGTGGGTGATCATGTATTCTTGAAAGTGAAGGCCAACAAAAGTTCCCTGAAATTGAGAAATTGTTCAAAGTTGGGAGCTCGTTATTGTGGGCTGTTTGAAATCCTATAGAGGATTGGTCCAGTAGCTTATATGATTGCATTTATTGCATCTATGTCATTTCATAATGTATTCCATGTATCATTACTCAAGAAATATATACTCGATGCTAATCATGTTATTGATTGGAATGTGATTCAGGTGGAGCAAGAAGGCGATTTTCAAGTGCATCCGATACTCATTTTGGACCGAAAAATCAAACAACTCTGGAATCGAGCCATAGGGATTGTAAAGGTCCAATGGACCTGGTATGATCTTGAGGTCGCTACTTGGGCGCATGAGGATGCAATGAGGGCATAATACTCACATATTTTTTAGGATTTTTGAAATTTTGTTGTATATGGGTACATGATGCACTAAGGACAGTGCATAAATAAGGGGAGGGGGTTATAATATTCCTAGGCCGAACCCAATGGTAATGTAAAATGAATATGTACTTAAGTTGGTGAGTTGTTTGATATCAATTTTGTATTCACATTTCATGGCATAGTGTGCACATGTACTGTGTGGTATAATGATGAAGTGTGCACATTCCAGGATACCGCACGCAATATCTTAAGTGCACGCGATATTGAGGCCAGTGAGCCTTTGTGTATATGTTATGTTTTATAGGCTGGTGAGCCAGTTATTATAAGCTAGGATGCTTATGTTTTGATTAGGCCAGAGCGCCTAGATGTTGAAGGCTAGTGCACCTATTTTGTATATGTCTCAAGATTAATATAAAATACATCGATGTGCACAGACCAAACATGATAAAAGAGATGGGGGACTAAGCTCCACTGATTAGGGAAAGGGAGGGGCCTAAAAGTTAAGGAAAAGGGATAAGCTAGGGAGATTAAGCCAAAAAGGAATATTATATTAATATTTCTTAAATCATAAAGTATGGATAATTATTTTA
>JZKD02S1616011.1:0-15874 GCA_000966675.3 Picea glauca
CTCAACTAGTGTTGTTCCTTTCAAAGAAAAATTCAATGTTTAATTAGAGAATACATCTTACTCTTTGTAGGTACTCTTTGAATTCTCTCAACTAGTGTTTTTTTTTTCAAAGAAGAATTCAATGTTTAATTAGAGATGATATTTACATTTAACTATTTTAGTGAAAAAAAACCTCTCCTTAGTCTTTGAGTCATAATTTGACTTTCTATGCTAACAAACTTCTAAGTATTTATATAGATGACATTATGTTTGATTCTAACAAATTTCTAAATATTTATATAAATGACATTATGTTTGATTGGTGTATTTATAACAACAATGATCTCATTGCCCAATAAGCTAACTTGAGTGATTGATGAATTTGAAATTTATATAAGAGGTTTGGGGATTGATACTCTAGAATGGATTCCTCTACTGCATGTATTGCTCAATGTCCCTACTAATTCAAGCACAGTAGGAACAAAGTCAATCGTTGTGATTGATCCCTCAAATGAGCCAAATCCACAATCAAGTTAAAAATAACCATTAATACAATCAGGTTAAGGGTGGCCATTAAGGTGAGGGGTATTGAGCAGAAAAAGTCTAGTTTAAATACTATATGCTTAACCACTACTCAGCACGTCCATGAACATACCAAGTGGTATACATTGAGGTCGGCGTTTTGTGGATATGATAATAGAAAATATAGCAGAGAAGGCCTCTTAGGCAGCATGCATGCAAATGGAAACGAAAATGAGATGATATGCAGATGTTCGCTCAAATCAACAGCTCCGTTTTTCCATATCTGCCACCAACAACACAAGAGAACATCGCAAGTGACATAACCACGCTCCCAACAGCTAGAGACATATAGATCCCGGGCTAATTTGACATATATAGCCAGGGCTAATTTTAAATGACAATCGTTCGCTCCCAACAACTAGAGACATATATATCGCCCGGGCTAATTTGACATATATGGCCAGGGCTAATTTTAACTGACAATCCTCCGTATCAATCCACATGGGTTCTCTGAGTATGATTCATGTTACATCACATCAGCAATTCGTCGTGGCAACACAGACGTTCTACCGTCAATATAACCGCATAGATCCGGATGAGAAAATAAAATAATATCTCAATTTTTAAAAAAAAATTAATGTAACTTAATTGAAGACTAGCATAAATATGAGGTGTAGAAAAGTAGGTGATCGAGTGTGTTGTTAAGGTTCGTGATGTTAAGTTACTGGTTTGAAATCTGCGTACACAAAAAATCTAGTCATGTTAAGGGTTGGTGTGGCTCATTTATACGTCATACATTATCGTAAGCCGAGAAAGAGAATGTTAGAGTAGCTGGTTTACTAACAGAGGAGGATTATACTTGAATTAGATTTTCTCTATAATTAGAATGAAACACCAGTCCTTGTTTTTCACAGTTATTGTGTATGTTTTTTCTGTTATTTTTCTATTGGGTATTGTTAATGTTTTTTTGTTATTTTTTTATTGGAAAAAATTGTATAAGAAAATTTAGAAAAAATGAAGTTTTTTTTGTTTTTCACAGTGATTATGTATTTTTTTTTGTTATTTTTATTGAAAATTGTATAGTGAAAAATGAAAAATTGCAACTGTAAAATTTACATATAAAAACATAAAAATATAAAAAAATTAAAGTCATAAATTTACATCAAACTTAAAATAACAGGCATGAAAAGCAAACTAAAGTTATCGAGTTTTATTTTGAAAGTCATCAAATTTTATTTTGATAGGTTAAAAGAATTGAAATTGGAGGCTTAGCTTTAAGTATAAGTTGAGTTCAATTGATATTGTATGTATTCTATTATTAATAATAAAATACAAAATTTGTAGTATATTTCTATTTCTATGTTTTTGATGATGGGTGGAGTGTCCACTGGAAATATTGGACATTTCAAAACTTCACAAAGTTTTAATCCAGAATTCTCTCTAACATTATATCTGCACACTTAGATTGTGGTATATTTGTTTTTTGAATGGATTTAATTATTAATCACAATAGTAGATTTACGTGGAATAGTTGAAATAAAAATTTTATTTATGAATTTATGGTTTAGAATATGTGTTTTCTCTCACGAAATTATAGGTTAAAATTCACAGGAGATTTAGGGTATGTACACTTCCCTAGATTTTAGCAATGTGGGAAGAGGGATCCCTTATTCCACAAACAAGGGTTCTCATACACCAATTTGATGTTAGTGGTAACCTTACAAATAGATTATTATTATTATAAATGACACCATACTTTAATAACTAAATCACTAAACTTAATACAATCAAAATAAAAACTCTCACCATTAATAATGAACTTAAAAATAAATTATTATTATTAATATAATAAATTACATCACACCTTAATAAATAAATTATTAAACTTAATACAATTAGAATAAAATTCATCATCACTAAAGTAAGAATTTCAAAACAAAATAACCTATCAAATTTAAAAAAATTAACAATTATTCTGACGATTAAAATACAAAATTTAAATAATAAAATAATTCATCCATAAAATATGTAACAATCTATCACATACAATTTACCAATTAAATTCTACCCCTTGTAACCACCCCATTTAACTATTGATATCCGGATATGGTAGGAGTCGTCCATTTCATTATATTTGGCATGTCGTCTTGGTAAGGTTTTGTGCATTTAATACCATGTTTCATACAGGGTGTTATGCATTTAATATAGTAAGTCAACATTTCCACTGTGGAACAATGACAATAATTGATCGTAAAATAAAATAAAAGATTAAAAAAATAAAATAAAAGAAAAATGTCCCCCGCCGCTTGAAATTGACAAAGATTAAAAAAATAAAATAAAAGAATATTAGCATCCATATTCTTACTTAGAAAGTAAAATGCCACGTTTATATATTATTTTAGCAAAGTGAGTAGTTTATCAATTCTGCATTTAACTTAGTTTAGATATTAAATGTAGATCGTGAATATTAACTTAGGTTTTGAATCAGAATACTATTTTTTTATTGTTTTTAAAAATTATTTTTGGATTTTTTTTATTCGTTGAATAATTGGACATGTGAAATGAGGTGAGTAACTTTTTATTTTCACTTAATTTTAATTTAAAATATATTTATAATGGTACATAGATTTATATATATATTATATATTTTTTATTTTAAGTTTCATAAGTAAAAGTTGATTTAAGAGATAATTATTAATATCATTATTATCAATTAAAAACAAAATTTATTTTCCTATGAGAACTCCACCACTTATTTCAAAAACTTAGCCTAACAAGGGGAGCCCCCCCCAAAATCCTCCCAAAATTACCCATTGAATCACTAGAAAAAAGGAGAGAAGAGAGAGATGCCAAAATGCAAATAGAGTTAGAATCATTAGAAAAAAGGAGTGAAGAAAGAGACCTAAAACTCCAAATAGAGCTAGAGGCAATGATTAATAAAAAAATTAAAGATACCATTCAAATTCAAATAGAGGATAGATTTTTAGGGTTCAAGAGTGAATTGCAGACAATGAAGGATATGATTCAAGAAATGGAAAAACATAAACAATCAACCCAAGAAGGAGGGATTGAAGAAAATCACAACTTGAGAGATAGGATTAAAGAGCTAGAATAAAAATAACCAACAATTTGACCCTCAGTAATATGGAAAACAAATTGGATATCAAATCCATCAAAGAGGAAATGAATAAGCTAATCGAACTGGACCATGAGCATAACAAAATATCTTTGAACCTCATAATTTTTGGTATAAAATAACAACAAGAGGAGGATACGCTAGCAATAGTAAAAGAAGAATTAAATAATAAATCACAAATTGATACAACTTACCTCATAGAAACAAAGAGGCTAGGAAAAATAATTGATCACAAAGATAGGTTGATCTATGTCAAAGTAAGTTGTAATGACCATAAATATAGCATACTTAGTAAATCTCCGAGCTTAAAAGGGTCATGAATACTTATAAATGAAGACCTCATTTTGGAAGACCAAGTTGAATTAAGGAAGAAAGTTCAAAAGGTAAAAGAAGCTAGAAAAGAAGGAAAATTGACAATAATTGTTAGGGATAGAGACCAGAAGGATAGTAATAAATAGGAATTTGGGACACTTGGGATCCTTTTTTGGAACTGTCGTGGATTTCCATGGCGTAGAGGTCCTATGGTGAGTTGGATCCCGAGTGATATTGATATTATCTGTCTAGTTGAAACTTGGGAGCATGAGGAGTCTAAGGTCCCTAACATAGAATGATTTGTCTTGTGTCAACATGGAACAAAAAATCCCACTGTAGAGGGATATTAGGCATAGCTTTTTATATTAGAAAGAACATTTCTCCTCACATTCAACTTCATAATATTGACCCTCTCAACCAATACATTTGGATAGAAATTTCAGACACTAAGGCTAAGAAGATGTATATAACAATTTTCTATTTTTGACCTATTAATTCTACGTTTTATAAGAAACATAATCTAGATAAAAATTGTCCCTATAATAATTTAGAACAAGATAATTATAGTTTGAGAAATGAAGGTAATATCCTCCTGCTAGGAGACTTTAATGCTAGGACTGCAACTAAACAAGCTACTCTTTTAAGTACTGATTCAAACCATAATCATTTATGGCTAGATGAGGACCTTGTTTTATCTAATAGTTACAAAAGAAGATCTGAAGACCTAATTGAGAATTTGTTTGGTACCGAGTTGGTCAAGCTCTCCATCTCTCAAGACCTAATAATTTGCAATGGAGCAATGAAGTGTCCAAACTCCAACCAGATGTCTTATATTCATGGGCTAGGTAGTAGTGTTGTAGATTATGTGATATCTGATATCCCTATTTCCAACCAAATAAGAATTTTTGACCTTTTAAATGACCATGAGCCTGACTCTGATCATAAACCTTTAACCCTAACTCTAAACTTTTCCATGCATATGAGCGCCATTGAAGAGAATTTTGATAATCAAAGGAATTTTCACTTTGGCAAAAGTAAAGTTGACATTTTCTTAAATGATTTAAATAGTAAATTAAATCTCCTAACTTATAAGGACAACATTGAAGAACTCTATCATAATTTTAAAACTACCCTTTCCACTTATGCTAACAAGTTCTCTTTCGAGGTGTCCTATAAAAATAATAATAGAATGACCAACCCTTGGTATGATAAAGAATGTAAAATTTCTAGGAAATCCATTAGGGATGCTTCTAATGAGTCCTTAAAACTTGATAAGATCAATACATACAAAGCCCTAATTAAAATGAAAAAAGGCACTATATTAATAAAAGGAAAGAACAAATTTCACAACTATATAAGTTGGATCCTAAGAAGTTTTGGAGCCAAATTCTAAACCGCAATACTAAAGAAAATAGTAAGATTCCCTTAAGGGAATGCAATTCCTACCTTAAAATTCTTTACGAGTTCCCTAATGCCATGGACACAATTCCTATTGTCCCTACAAAGGAAGATTTTTTCTTTAGAGGACATAGAGTTCAGGGTTAAGCGACTTGCAAATGGGAAAGCTAAGGACATTGAAGGCTACCAAGCTAAAAATTTTAAAATTGGAGGGCCAATCCTTATCCCTCACATACACAAGATCTTCAATTTAGCAGTCAAGAAGGGATTCCCTAAACGCTGGATGCAAAGCCTCATTGTTCCTATTTTTAAAAATGGGGATACAAACATTCCCTCTAATTATAAGACCGTTATGATTAGCCTGATTTTAGCCAAGCTTTATGGAATTATTTTGGAAAAGAAGATTAGCCTTTGGCTAGAAAGTCACGGTAAAAGAGATAAAGGCCAGGTTGGGTTTAAGATATATCATTCAACTGTGGACCATATTGTCACCTTTAGGATCATTGCAAAGGAGTTCCGTTTGTTGACTTTAGAAAATCTTTTGACACGGTTCCCAGAAAAAACCCTTGGAATAGGTTGGAAGAGATAAAAGTGCATCTCGAGTTGAGGGTTGTTGCAATAAGGATGTATGAGAACTTTATTGCTAAGTTTAAAACCACTGAGGGCCGGTCAAAAGAGATTAACTGCAATATCAGAGTCAAACAAGGTTGTCCCTTGTCCCCTACCATTTTTGGCATATACATTGACAAGTTAGAAAATTGCTTGGAAAAAGAAGGTTGTGCCGACCCTACTCTCACTGGTGTAGTCATCAATCTTCTTATTTATGCCAATGATATCGTTCTTATGGAAAGTGTAGATTCTAACCTTGTACAATATCTACTGCAAATAGATATTCAGTAAAAGAACATAAAATATACAATGACAAATACAAACATTACATAGAGATTTTTCCCCTTGGAAACCCAAACCAGGAAAACCAACATATTCTATATTCATTCATGTGTGTTACATTGTTTACAATACAATATACATATATGAGCCAACAACATCCAAAACCCTAACCCAATGACCTGGCTTAGTCCACAACCCTAATTCCTTAACCGAAAATAGAAAACCATCAGCAAAAAACATGTGCCGAAAAACCACCTAAATATGTAACACGTTTCTCAAGGCACGTGACACGTTTCCCAAGGCATAATATAACACATACCCAACATTTTACTATTTGTTTTATTTTCATACAGGGGTTTACAGGGTTACATAGTCAACAATCCAAGGCAATAATGCCCATGGATCCTCTACACCAAGAGAACTTCTCAGTGCTCACAGATTTTGTTAATGAATCTGCAACATTCTTCAAAGTGTCCACCTTCATCAACAATACTTTATTTTCTTCAACCATGTCTCTCACAAAGTGATATTGAATATCAATATGCTTTTTCTTTGAATGATGATTTGGGTTCTTCGCTAGAAACATTGCACTCCGACTGTCACAATCTATCCTTACAGCTTGTTGTACCAACCCAATACCTGAACACAATATTTGTAACCATACTGCTTCCTTACTTGCATGAGTGGCTGCCATGTATTCAACTTCTGTAGTTGAAAGTGCCACTGCAACCTGTCTTTTTCTCATCCAACTTTTTTCTCCTCCAAACAGGTTAAACACATACCCACTTGTAGATCTCCTACAATCCAGATCTCCAGCCCAGTCTGCATCCACAAAGCCATGTATATCCACCACTCTGTCCAATTCTGATCTTCCCTTGTAACACAATCCATAGCTAACAGTGCCATGCAAATACCTGAAAACCCTTTTTACTACTATCCAATGCTCCTTCCCTGGTTTTGACATATACTTTCTCAAAACTCCCACTACATGTGCAATATCCGGTCTAGTATAGACCATTGCATACATCAAAGTACCAACTCCACTCGCATATGGAAAACGAGACATGTCCTACTCCTATTCATGTGTCTTGGGACACTGATCTACAGATAATTTTACACCAACAAGAATATGAACCTTCATCAGTTTACATTCTTGCATATTAAACCTCTGCAATACTGTCTCGACGTATTTTCTCTGATTTAACCAGAGTTTCCTCTGTTTATGATATCTTTTAATTTCCATGCCCAAAATGAAATTAGAAGCATCGAGATCCTTCATGTCAAATTTAGAGGACAACTGAGTTTTCACATCCTGGATAATCTCCTTGTTGTTTCCTATTAGCAAAGTGAAAGAAAAGGAAAATCCCATATTGGAACCGGTTCCCCCTATTCCTCCCTTTGGCTTAGCGGCAAAAAAATACCCAGTAACGGATGACGAGGATCTAGAGATGGAGCTATACGAACAAGACTTGGTTGGGGTAGATCTGATCCATATGGAGTAGGCTTACAGGAAGCAAGAATGGTATACAATACTGTGGGATCATTTACGCAAAGTTCATAAGGTATTTTTGAACTCCTCCATAGGAGCGACTGCAAGATCCAACTCAGGATTGGGAATCCAATGTGACCCCATGAAGGACACACACAAAGCCACAAAGGATGAAAAGAAGAGGGGAAGAAAATCCACACAACAACTCTTTCAGGAAATCAGAAATTACATGGTGAACTCAGGTAAGATACAACTGATCTCTGATAGTTTTCCACCCCTCGCCCCCCATCTCAATCATGAAGCTAATCTCATGGAATATATGAGGCCTCAATGGATGCAGTTAGAAATGTCTACTTAGAAATAAGATTATGGAAGATCAACCAGACATTGTCTTTATTCAAAAAACCAAATGTGCAGGGGCAAAGGTAGACCAAATCTTCACTAGATGATGGAAACATACTCAATCAATGGGAATTGATGCCTCTAGATCTGTTGGAGGACTAGCCATACTATGGAATCCTAATACGGCCATCCTAGACAATTTATTCACCTCCAGATGGACCATCTCAGCGAAATACAAGGTCATTGGCTCCAACAAAGGGGGATTTTTTACTAATTTTTTAGGACCAACCACTCCAAGAGAAAAGACACCCTTCTTACACAATCTGGAAAAGTTGGGAAACCTTATCCAACACCAAAGATGGGTCCTAGAGGGAGATTTAAACATGATATTAACTCTGGAAGAGAAGTGAGAAGGCATGCGATGACTGGACAATGATAGCAGTAACTTTCAATCTTTTATTGATAACCTTGGATTAATTGATCTGGAAACCTCCAATGGTGTCTTCACATGGTCAAATTGTCACTCAAGATCTCAAAACATGGCCTGAAAGTTGGATTGTTTTATCATCTCTAAGCAACTCATGTTGGAAAACACTACCTTGAATGCAAGTGTACTCGATGTTGTTGGATCCGGTCACTGGCCTATACAACTATGGATGGATATCAAAGTCTCCCATGTGTATAAAACTTTTCAATTCAAAAAATTATGGTTGGTGCATCCAAACTTCCAATCCAATGCCCGCTTATGGTGTCTTGAATCACCCATACATCATGTCTCTCTCATGTATATATTCTAATAGAAACTCAAGAATTTTATGGAACAAGACCACCTTTGGAAACATCTTTGAAGCTCAAAGAACCCTAGAAAGGAATATGTAGCTATTTCAACAATAGATCTAGGATCAGGGGCTCACAAAGGAGTTGAGGGAGCATGAGGTGACCATTAAGCAACAAATGAATGAATGACACACCCAGGAAGAGATACTATGGTTCCAAAATTCTCGTATTCAATGGCTCAAGGAACGCGGTCATAATACAAAATTCTTCCATTGTTCCATGCTTCAACAATGACACCATAATCACATCACCCAACTTCTTTTGGATCAAGGGCTCATCCTTCACTCACATGAGGATTTGGAGCACGATCTTTTCACTTACTATCAGAACCTTCTCTCTGAAATGACAAGTGATAGATAATATGACATCAGAAAAATAACTGACCATATTCCCAACATCATTACTAGTGATCAGAATGACACCCTCTTTCGACCGATCACCATTGAAGAAGTTGTTCATTTGCTTCTTTCCACCCCAATAGGAAAAGCACTAGGAACTGAAGGTTTCACTAGTAAATTCTTTCACCATTGTTGACCTATGCTGCACCAGAGGTATGGGAAATCATTGAAGACTCGGAGAAATCGAAGCAGGTGCTTCCAATCCTCAATGCAACCTTCCTGATGCTCATCCCCAAGGATGAGTGGGTATCACATCCCAAGCACTTCAGACCCATCTCCCTCTGCAACATCATTTACAAACTACTCAAAAAGGTCATTTCTCGTATATTCAAGCATATCCTACCTTTTATCATATATTCAGAGAAATTAGGATATGTCGAAGGTAAAAAAATCTTGGATATATTCATTCTTACACATGAAGCCATCCATTATCTGTAATCTACGGGCAACCCAGGTATGCTTCTAAAGATCGATCTTTCAAAAGACTTCGATAAAATAAGCTATATGTATATTCAATTGATGCTTTTTTATTTTGGTTTTGATTCATAATGGATCAAATGGATCCTCAACCTCACCTCTTCAACCTTATTTTCCATTTTAGTCAATGGAGTGCCTTTAGGACATTTTTCACCCTCTAGGGGCATCCATCAAGGGGACCCGCTCTCTCTCTTTCTCTTCATTATCATGGCAGAGGGTCTTAGCCATTACCTCAAAGATTCCATTGTTGATGGCTCTTTATATGGGATAAACTTGAATGACATCCATCCTCTTGTATCCCACAGTTAATTTGTAGATGACACCCTCATGATGGGTTCCCCCACCGTCCAAGAATCCTTCCACATCCTCTCTATATTGCATGAATTTTGTGTGACGTCAGACATGGAAATCAGTAAGGAAAAATATCAAGTTTACTTTTTCAACACCCCCAGGGTTTTCCAAATCCACATCACTAATATCCTTCGGTTTACTCGGGGCTCCCTTCCATCCAAGTACCTAGGAATTCATCTCATTGAAAAGACCCTTCAGACTTTATCTTAGGAAGACCTCATATCCTCTATGAATAAAAGGCTCTCCTCCTGGACATTCCTCTCTCTAAATTTACCTAATCGTCTAACTCTGAAATATTTCCTTCAGTCCTTCTCGATCTATTCTTTCTCAACTCTCGCTACCCCAATCTCTATCCTCACAACTATACAGAATATGTAGAGAAAATTTCTATGGAAGGGTACTAAGGAAGGATGTCATTGGGAAGTGGTAACTTAAGAAACATTATGCAAGCCTAAGATTGTTGGAGGCCTTGGTCTCAAAGATCCAACCAATATCAATAAAGTCCCCAGTGCCAAAATTTGGTGGAGATGGATAACACGGCTAGGCGATCGTTGGGCTTAGTTGTGGTGCAAAGAATACACCCCTGGCATCACCGAAGAGAAGTTGATAAGATTGAACGAGAAACAACCAGGGTCCCTAATATGGAACACCGCCAAGACGAACAATTCTCTTATCATTGACCATGCCTTCTAGGAAGTATGACATGACAAAAGCGCTTCCTTTTGACAAGACTCATGGCAACAATTACCCACTCTTAGTCATTAGCCTCTTGCAATCAATTTTCAGAATCCCATGGTTACAATTGGTCTTACGCTGGTGAGTGATTACTGGATGGAAAATTCTCAGCATGATACCTGACATCAATGGAAAACTAACTGGGAGAATCTTCATGTACCACCAGAGATAGACCTTCAACCCTGGATCAACGAGCTAAATGAAATAAAAATAAGGATATGGCGAGGCAGGGACATCCTCCAATGGGGACACTCCCCAAATGGAATCTTCAAGGTCAAGGAAGCTTACAAACTCTAGAATTATTTTAACTTTCTCCCCAAGGAACCCATTTGGCATAAAATTTGGGAAGCCAGGCTTTGGCCAAAGATCTGCACCTTCCTCTGGTTAGTCTCTCAAAAAATCATTTTAACTTGGGATAATTTAAGGAGGCATGGTTTCATTGGAACCTTGATCTGCCATCTCTGCATGCAAACAGAAGAGACTCAACTCCATATATTGAACTCTTGTCCATTGAGTTCTCAAATATGGGATCAATACACTCAGATCATGTGCACCTCGAATAGAGTCCATGACTGCCCTATTGCAAACCTAACAAGATGGAGGGACAAAGCCTTCAAGTCACCCATCCTTAATCGTATATGGAAATTAATTCCAAGTTTCATCCTCTGACACATTTGGAAGGAAATGAACCATCGTATTTTCAACTCCACACCTCTAGATTGGCAAGGGGTTTGGAGCAATATTCAAGGTAATATTAGAGAAACAATGCACCTGCAAAATTGGACATAGTTGGATATGTCATGCCCAACTCATGAAAAATACATCCTTCTCCATTGGAATATGGAAATTATGGCCATTCACCCCCCCAACCCCACTCGACATGCATATTTGAGTTGCCCCAACCATTGGACGCCTCCACCAAAAGGGATTAGTCAAAATCAACTTCAATGGTGAGTCCAAGGGTAATCCTATCCCAACCGAGTATGGAGCAGTCATCAGGGACTGTCACGACAACATCCTTTGTATTATAGAAAGAAGAATCAGGAATGATACCAAAAAATTAGCGGAGCTTTGGGGTCTCATCAACAACCTACAGATAGGACTCTCCATGGGATTCCATAAACTAATTGTGGAAGGGGACTCTCAGATCATCCTCAATAGATCTCCAAAATTCTCAGCAGATTTGAACCTGACAACCTCTTAGCTTGTTGGTGCCTCACCAAATCTCTTCAAGAATTCAAGTCCCTCATCAAGCCTCAAGTTGATTTCATCCCCTTTCATGTTCAAAGAAAGGCTAACCAAGTTGTTTACATGTTGGCTAATTTCGGAGTGGAAAGGTAAGGGGAGGACTTAGATTGTGCCCCACTTGTCTAGCCTAATCATCATATCCTCAATGGTTGCATCAACCTAGCTGCAAGTGTTTATCTCTCCTAGGATGGGGTGTCACGCAGCTAAGGGATTTAATGGTGGTGGTTGCGAGTATGGGACTTGGAGCTACCATGTAGCACACACCATGGAAACCTAGGCCCCTATTAATTCACCCCCCCATGCGAAATATTCCCATTTCATACTTTCGGTGATTCCTCTACACTTTTGCTTCACTCCATTTTTAATGGTGACGATCGTCTTAATGGGTGTGTCACCTAATGCACTTGTAGTTTTGATCAATGACAATAGGCTTAAGTGCACACTTCTCCTTCTGCCTGCTCACTTCCTAAGTTTTCTCCATTTCCTTACCCAACACTAGTTGCTCTCCTATGCTCTCCTCTGATCTATTTCTTTTCTAGTTATGTGCCACTAGCATGGGTGCTCTAAGCACGACTCTGCTTGGTACCGTTCCTCTACCTACATGGTGTGTAGAACAGTAAGGGGATCCTACCAAAATAACAACTCTGGAGGTTTTTCTTCGTCGTTGTCTTCTATTGCCTTGGGAAAACAGGTAATTCCTCACTCTCCTTGGTATTTCTCGATGGATTGGTTCAACAACCTTGGAAACTCCCTGGGATTTTCTCCTTAACCTTTTTGATATTTCCCCTCCTCCTCTGGCACTTCCGCACATCCCCATGCTTCGTTATCTTTGCATTATCGACCTCCCTCCATGGAAATTTATTAGCCTAGTAAGGACGTGGCTCTACCTCACTTAGGTATGGTTGCGAACAAGTCACATCTTGTGGAGCATGCTACACACCTTCGACCAACCATAGAAGCAACGCAACACAACCCCATATCGACTACAACCATCCATCCTTGTGAGGATTGTGTGTGACTTTTGGACACTGTGCATATTCTGCATGACCTGGTCTTCGAATTGCGCCATGATAAGAAAGACATGAGATTCAAGATGGATTTAATTTATCTTCGAGGGGAGTGTATTACTACCCTTCTTCCCTTACTCTTCACTCTAGAGGTCAATCCAACGATAGTTGTTTTTCCTGTGGGGGGTGATGCGAGGATTATCTTGCTAAAGGAAATGACACCGCCTCTAGGCCAAATGTCGTGATCCCTGGAAACATGTTTTATTATTGTTAATTTTATGTTAGTTATTTATCCCAAGTCTATCAGTTTTTTTTTTCCGGTTATGCCCTGCATGGAAATATAGTGTCTGGACAGTTAAATTTTTCTTTTTATAATAGCCTTCATGTTTACAGTCTTTCTTTGATTAAAGGGATGGACTGGTTTCCCTACGAGGCAGTCCAGGCTCCAAAACTGTGGACATGTCTATGGGTTTATAGCCTATTTTTTCTTAAAGGACTGGTTTCCCTTTAAGGAAGTCCAGGCTCTAGAACTGAAAAACCATCAGATTGTATGTTTCACTTGATTATGATAGGTAATATATAAATACTAACTTATATAAAACCAAAAATCAAAAATGAAAAAAAATAATTAGAATTTAAAATAAAATTAAAAAAAAGAAGGAAAAATTAAACCAATTATCAACTAAACAATTAAAAATTTGTATAAAAAAGTTAAAAACAAATAAAAATATAAAACATCATATTTTTTTTTTATAAAAAATTCTTTAAAAAAAATTAAGTATAAATTAAAAAAAAGTTAAATTGTGTATTTATATTGGTCGAAGGTTCGGGGAGGGAGGGGGGGGGTGATGATGGGAATTTCCCCAGCCCCTCACGGGCCTATGTGGTCATAAGAGACCGTGACCAAGCCCATGGAGGGTTGGGGTGATTCCATGCATCCTCACCCAACACCAGTTGCTCTCCTCTGCTCCCCTCTGATCTATTATTTTTCTAGTTATGCCCCACCAACGTGGGTTCTCTAAGCGCGGCTCTTCCTGGTATTGTTCCTCTTCCTACATACATAGAACAGTAAGGGGATCCTCCCACAATAGAAACTATGGAGGTTCTTCTTCGTCGTTGTCTTCTACTGCCCTGGGCGAACATGTAATTCCTCACTCTCCTTGGTTTATCCCGATGGATTGGTTCAACAGCCTTGGAAACTCCCTCGGATTTTCTCCTGAGCCTTTTTGAGATCTCCCCTCCACCTCTGGCATTTCCACACATCCCCATGCTCCATCATCTCTACATTATCAACCTCCCTCCATGGTAATTTATCATCCTAGTAAGGACGTGGATCTACCCCATTTCGGTCTGGTTGCAAATAGTTCATGTCTTGTGGAGCATGCTAAACACCTTCGACCAACCACAGAAGCAACACAACACAACCCCATAATGAGTATGACCAACCAGCCTTGTGAGGATTGTGTGTGACTTTTGGACAATGTGCACATTCTGCATGACCCGATCTTCGAATTGCACCATGATATGAAATACATGAGATTCAAGATGGATTTAATGGATCATTGGGGGGAGTGTGTTACTACCCTTCTTCACTTACTCTTCACTCCAGAGGCTAGTCCAACGAAAATGGTTCCTCATGTGGTGGGAAATACGAGGATTATCTTGCTGAAAGACACAACACCGCCTCCAGGCCAGATGTCGTGACCCTTGGAAACATGTTTCAATATTGTCAATTTTATGTTAGTTATTTATCCCAAGTCTATCAGTTTTTTTTGTTTTTTTTCGGTTATGCCCTGCATGGAAATATAGTGTCTAGAAAGTTAAATTTTTCCTTTTAAACTACTCTTCATGTTTACAGGATTTCTTCGATTAAAGGGTTGGATTGGTTTCCCTACGAGGTAGTCTAGGCTCAAAGACTGTGGACAAGTCTATGGATTTATAGCCTATTTTTGCTTAAAGGACTACTTTCCCTTCAAGGCAGTCCAACCTCTAGAACCGAGAACCATCAATTTTATGTTTCCCTTGATCATGATAGGTAATATATAGATACTAACTTACAAAAAACAAAAAACAAAAAAAAATAATTAGAATTTAAAATAAAATTAAAAAAAAGAAGGAAAAATTAAACCAATTATCAACTAAACAATTAAAAATTTGTATTAAAAAGTTAAAAACAAATTAAAATATAAAATATCATAATTTTCTTTTTATAAAAAAATCTTAAAAAAAAATTAAATATAAATTTAAAGAAAAGTTAAATTATGTATTTATATGGGTCAGAGGTTCGGGTGGGAGGGCAATGTTGGGAATTGCCCCAGACCCCGCAGGCTTGGCCACGGGCCCATGCAATCGTACAAAACTATGACCAAGCCCGCAAAGGGCTAGGGTGATGCCAGACGTCACCCCGCCCCCCCCTTTGGCCACTAGACAACCCGCGTCGGCTAAAGGGCGTAGGGGGGAGATGTTGGGCATCCCCCCAGCCACTTGTGGGCTTGGTTGTGGTCCTGTGCCATTGGACCGTAACCAAGCCCATGAGGGGCTGGGGGGATGCCTGGAATTTCCCTCCCATGCCCTCTGACCAAGGCGTGTTGTCTGTGGGTCAGAGGGCACAAGGGGGTAGGGGGCGATGCCATGCATCACCCCATCCCACCACGGGCTTGGTCGCGGTTCCGTGTGACCACATGAGACTGTGGCCAAGCCCGCGAGGGGTTGGGACGATTCCTAACATCCAAACCTCCCCCTCAAACCTCTG
>JZKD02S1616011.1:15996-42079 GCA_000966675.3 Picea glauca
TTTAATTTTTTTTTTTTCTTTATAAAAAAAAAATTGTTTTTTTGTTTTAAGTTGCAATTCTTTTCTTTTAAAGTGTTTTTTAGTTTTTAAATTTTCTTTTAAAAAATGATTTTGAGTTAGAATTTTTTTTTTTTAAATAAGTGTTTTTTTTTTGTATAATTGTAACACTCTAGGTTTCGAACCCCCATTTTAAAGAATGTATTATTACAATGTTGAGAGGCCTGAGTGCCCAAACAATTATTAAAAGGCTAGTATGCCCCATAAATGTAATGTTTTGATCATTATTGATGATAGACACATTGTTGGCTGCTAGACAGACAAGGACTAGAGTTATAGGGGGCTATGATTCCACAAGAAAGGGAGCTTGAGGGACTAAGTGCTTATTCCTAATTTTAATTACCCTTTTTGTCCAAGGGAGGCGATCAATTACATGAGCTTCTTGGGGAAGGCCAGGAGGGTCTTGTTTCCCCATGAGGTTACTTAAACCCACCTCTGGTCTGTTGGGGGGGTTCGACTGATGACTTGTTCATTGATTTCCTATCCACTCACTCATTTTTCCCTCACACACTCCCATGCATGCACTCCCAAGAACACACTCCCATGCACGCCCTAACCCATTCATCGACCCATCCTCACTTGCATCTTGGCTTGAAAAAGGAAACAAAGCTACTGGAGAATTATCCACAGGATAGTTGGCTGTAGTGGTTGCTGGTGTGATCCAGTCGTGACCTGGGGCCTACATGTTTGAAATGGATTGGACTGTGCCCTGGTTTTTTCACAACTCCGAATCCTGAGAGTCCCAACATTGATATTCTGGACTAGCTGTGATGGAGTCCCTGAAAATAAAGAAGAAGGACTACCCGAGGGATTGCATGGTAGAGAAGGGTGAAGGTTTGGTCTCTTGGGGTGGTACAGGCTGGGTAGAAGAGAGTTGGGTACTTGGATTGTTGTGGGTGTCGAGAAACCTATGAGAGCTTGAGAGTTGAACCCAATTACACTTTGGAACAGTCCTTGTGGATTTGTAGCCCTAGCTCAGGGGTGACATTGCTGTTGAGATTTGGAGCAGTGGTGTCTATGGTTGGGTGGAACATCCTTGGTCTACATCCAGGTGATGACATATTTCATAAAGATAAGTGCTCTTTGTCATGATATTATTATCTGTGTATGAATGTATTCCAATGTGTAATTTAATTATCACTTACATGTATATGAATGTTTTTTTGTTGTGTATATTTGATTATCGTTTAATATAATCTTTAGATTATGCACACTGGATATTGTTGTGCATGTTGTTAAATTTGTCTTATGCATCCTTAATATTTAAAGAAGGTATCAAAATGAGAAAGAAGTATGAGGGTGGTCTTGCAAGTAGCGTCCCCCAACCTGTGGGTGGCTGGGGATGTTACAGATTGGTATCATAGCTTCTGGTTGAAGCACCGGGCCAGTATGGGCTGGGTATTTTGGTTAGAGTCTCATGGTCGAGATCAAACTCTGACCTTGTAATTGAAAATCTCAGGAGGAATGGCATTGCAGAAGTTACGCAGGAGACAAAACATCATAGATCCTCTGTAAGGGTTCCAAGGATTGTGACCGTCCTTTTGAATTCGGGAACGATCACCATTGTAGGATCAAGAGAGAGTCGGGATCGTTGGATTGGAGGACATGTGAACAAGGGTTTTCCAATGAAAAGAAAGAAAGGGATAAGGTCACAAATGTCGGATCCCATTGGAGAGAGAGATCAACGACTAGCAGGCATTGTGGGGAATCGAGTTGCATGGGAGATAATTTCCCAAGGCAGCCCCGCAATCAAAACCACAGTTTCTCCAAGGGGTGTTACACATTATTTTTGTCATCCCTATGACCGTTAATGATGTAAAACTATCTGTTGCCTTCAGAGGGGTCAGTGGCCTGAGTTCCTGAAGAAGGAAGGGATAAGAACTTTTCTTGAGAAAAGAAGTTTCATTTTCCTTTGTAAAAACCCTATAAAAAAGGAAGTTTGTAGGCTGCATTATAGCTAGGGTGCGAGGATGCATGATTCTCGCAGGCTACATCATAGCTAGGTCATGAGGATTTTGCAGTCTGCTCTATAGGCAGGGTGTGAGAATGCTTACACGTGGGAAAAACAAGTGTTTTCTCGAATCTTATAGAAGGAGAAACATCCATGGTGAGGTGGCATCCGAATGGTTTGGATCTTACTCGCTTTCATGATTTAGTGGGATCATCCTAACCTCCTCAGTTTATCCTCTTCAGCTTATAAAAGGAAAGGATCTCTCATGGAGAAGGGATAATTTGGATTTGGCTTGGAATTATTAGCTTGGTTGGAGTGTCTTTGAGTTTTTCCTTTGTCAAGAAAGATTGTGAATATTATCAGATCTGTGCTCTCATAATTCTTGGAATGGAAGTGTGTGGGGAATGAAGGACAGTTGGCAGGGATCTTACAACATCAAGGCCATGGTTGTAATCTCTCTTTCACATTCAATATGATACAATAATATGATTCTTTCCTATAAAGCTTGTTGTGTTTTATTGTATGATTCCTTGATCACATACATAGGTTTATATTGAGTTTATGCTATTACTATCACCTTGGTTGGTTGTGTTCTTTTGTAGGATCATCATTGTGTGAGTGTTGGAACGGAGCTAGGATAGCGATAGCGAGAGGAAGCGACATTTAAACGGTATGTCACCTATCCCTCTTTAGTTAGTAAATTCAATATTTAAAACTTAAGGAAAGCGTCATGTTCTGGTGTGGTTTGTTCTAGATCTAGGTGGATCTAGGGAGATTTGTTAGTGTCCGCACCTACCAATTTATCCGATAACAAAATTTGTGACCATACTGGGGAACATATTGTTTCCTAGTTATTCTAGTTTCCCTTTCTTTGATTGCTTGATTTATGGTCTCTAAGTTTGTGGGAGATCCATCCAGACTCTCTAGATCTGAAAGTTCACTCAAATTTTTTGTCCTTTTTCCAAATTTTTCTTGATTACAAACCTTCTCTCACTGTACCTCTCCATGACCTGTGAGAATCATTGATGTTCGCACCCTACTGTTGAGTTCAGTGTGACCTTCTCACACCCTGCATGTATCTAGACTGTGAGAATCCCTAATTCTCGCACTGTACCCCACTACTAGGCTGTGAACTCATTTGTAAAAGTTTTGGATTAGGTCTTCCTGTATTTTTGATGCCCAATTTTGCTTTGATCAGCTGGATTGAACTTTTGGAGCCTATATTGATATGTTTACAGTATGCTTGACATTCTTTGAGTTTCTTTTAGCCATCTTTCCTTTGTTTGGTTTTGAAGGATTAGTCTCTTTCTTTGAGTGTCTTTCAATTACAAAGCGTGTGTTTTATTTAGAATTGTTTAGGGAAAGATCAGATTTCTTCTGAATAGGTCACTTTAAAAGAAAACTTTTAGTTTGAGTTTCTTTGTTTTAACAAATTTCATTATTGCTTTTAGTGAAATTTTTGAAACAAAAAGATTTAATTTCTTGCTTTATATTAGATTGGCGGCATCCTTACATTTGAAGTAGCGAAATTGCATGACTCTTGTGCATTGGTGTACAGTACCTTTTTCTCATTTCTTGAGAATCTGGATATTGATGAGTTTAACATATTTTGGGATATTGTGTATATGGGAATGATAAATGTTTTCTCCTTCTCGTAGTATAGCTTTCATCAAAATGAAAAGATTGCATCTTCATCTCTTTGCATAACATTCGAGTCGGTCAAAACACCATATTGTCCATGCCATTTTCCTCTTGAGTAACAACAACCATAAAATAAAGCGCTTATAAAAATTGATTTGACATTTTTATATTTTCGTAGAAAACCAACATTAGAATAGTGTTAGGGCTTTGGAATAGGTGTGAAAGATAACTTTCCAAAGATGCAAACAAACATAGTATCTTGTGATAGGGAGAGTTAAATCCACTTACTACATTTTGTCCTGGGAAGCCCTTCTAACACAAGGGTCAATCACAAGGTCACATTGAGACTGGCATAGTTACTCACCCTTCTTTGTTGGTCTTGGTGTAGAGATTATGTGTATTATGGGGGTCTCTTGAGAGGTATACCCACAATGATGAGTGGAATCCTTTCAAGTTGATTTCGAGCTAGATACCCTGCCCTTGCACATGGATCAGACTGTTGATTATTTCCCCAAGCATCGTTGCAGTGATTGGTAACCTTAGTAGCCTATCTCTTTAGGGTCTTTACACGAGGTGACTGTGGAGGGGAAAGTCTTCACGGTACCTGGAATCGACGTTGTCCAAACTCACTCGGGCTCCTTGGAGGGTATACCCACGATTGTGTGTGGGAGCTTGTACCAGGGTGTAAGTGTGTTAAGTAGGTCGTCAATGTAAAATTTCCACCCAGTATATCTCATCCCCTTCTTACATTGTTATCGTGATGTTGGATTTCATCACCAACTAGGGTGCTCATTGTGAGAAGGTTTTGTTTGTTTTCTTGCTTCCTAGATTTTTAGCATGTGTTGTTTGTTTTCCCTAGTAGACTCTAGGTTGGATTTGTTTTATATGGTGACTGTTCCCAAAAGGACCAATGAAGGAACCCCTTCTCTAGGGGAACCTTTTGTTTTTCCTTCTTATGGAAACATTGGTCCTCCTCACATCGCTACTTTGAGCCTTCCAGGTCTCACGATTGGATTTTCGGTGTGGTTGTTTTCCACTCAAGTAATCCTGAATGTAGTAAGTGCTTCGGTCGTAAGAACTTTCCCCCAAGAACATCAACCTCATGTTGATCCTTCACCTTCTTCACTAGTAAGGTATTCTTCACCTTCTTTGCTTGCAAGGTCGCCTTCCGTTTCATCTTCTTTGTTGAGTGAAAGTTATAAAGCTAGTAACCCGGTGAATAAGAAGAAGAAGAAAAGAAAGAATAAGAAGAATAAAATTAAGCAAGGATCCAAACTTCCAACCACTGTCAAACATGTTGGAAAACAACCAGTTGTTGTTACTTGTGCTGGGAGTGTTGATGATGTCAAGATCACCCAAACAAATCGTAAGCTCAAGTACCCTTGCAGGCTTTGTAAGGGTATCCATATTCTTAAGGATTTCCCTAGTCTATCCAAGGTTATAGAAGCTTGGTATACACATCCTTGCCAACCCATGTCATTAGCCTTTGAACAACATGCTGATGAATTCCCATCGACTAGTCATGATATAGTTGGGAAGAAGAAAAGTAGAGCCAAGTTCCCATGTATGTTATGCAAAGGGAGTCATCTAAATCATCTTTGCCCTCATATGGAAGAAGCCTCAAAATTCCTGGAAGACATGACTATTTCACAGCCTCAACTTCCAGCTGCTTATCATAAGCTTTCTCTCAACCCACCTGCAGTTGATGGAATGATTAATCTGACCCCTTTGTCGGTCAATCCGATTGATCATGTCATCAATTTGGTCACGTCCTTAGTTAAACCATTTGATAAAGTGGTTGATCCGATCCCACCCTTGGTCAACGCCACTCTACCTCCAGAGCGTGAAATCCAAGTGGTTGATCCGACCTCTTCCTCAGTCAATCTCCCTCTCCCTCTAGAGAGTGAAACTCGAGCGGTCGATTCATTTCCACTCGTCGACCCCATTCTCCCCTTGGATAATGAAACCCAAGTGGTCAATATGATCTCTCCATTAGTCGATCCTACTCTCCCACTAGAGAGTAAATCTGATATTGCCCATGTTTTTCTTGTTGATACAGAATCTACCATGCCAAGGGCTATTCCTCCTTCTCCTGTGGAATCCCCTCCAAGTAATGAGGCTATCCTTTTTAATTGGGATGTTCTAACTGGACCTCGTCTTCCCTCTTACATTTCTTTCCAGATTATAGTGCAAGTTTGTGGTCGGGGAATTCCCCAGACATTGATAGATGAAGGTGTGTCCGTTAGTATTTTTTCCTCTATTTCTTGGCAGGCTTTGGGTTGTCCTCCGCTTGCACCAATTATGCAGAATATGTTAGCTTTTAACAAAAGAACTAGTCAACCTTTAGGGACCCTTCCTCAGTTTCCTATAACTTTGGGAGGGAAAACTGTCTTTATTGATGTCATGGTAGTCCAAGACCCCTTGGATTTCACTTTACTCCTTGGGCGAGATTATGTCTATGCCATGAAAGCTATTGTGTCTACTTTTTTTCGTGTGATATATTTCCTTCACGATGGACGAGTTGTGACTGTTGATAAAATTTCATTCATTGATCCTGCCTGAACAGTTCTTATATGCAGACGGTATCTCCCCCGCCACAGGTCAATTATGTGGCGTTGTCGCCCATGGCTTCGACTTTTGATGACTTAGATCCTTTAGTTGACATGGTGATCTCTTCGATAGGGTTGTTAGAGCCTGATCTCTTTACTCCTATCGCGACCCTCGACATGGTGTCCTTCCAGAGTGTATTTCTTCCTTCCAGTGAAGACCTCTTGGAATCCATGACCGAGTTTTGTCCCTTGACATGGTGTCATTTCGGAGCATTTTCCTCTTGGAATCCATGATCAATGAGAGAGGTTTCGAGGATAGTTTTTGTGTCTCTGGGGCAACCTCGTTAAAAAATGAAATAGAGGTCTTTGAGCATAGTTTTTTTAATTTCAAGCCCGTTAAAAAATGAAACCACTCTCGAGGATAGTTTTTGCGTCTCTGAGGCAACCTCGTTAAAAAATGAAACATATATCTTTGAGCATAGTTTTCTAATTTCAAGCTCGTTAAAAAATGAAACCACTTTCGAGGATAGTTTTTGTGTCTTTGAGGCAACCTTGTTAAAAAATGAAATAGACGTCTTTGAGCATGATTTTCTGATTTCAAGCTTGTTAAAAAATGAAACCAGACTTGAGCATAGTTTTCTAATTTCAAGCTCATTAAAAAATGAAACCACTTACGAGGATAGTTTTTTTCATCTCTATGGAAACCTTGTTAAAAAATGAAACAGAGGTTACGAGCATAGTTCTTGTTTCTGTGTCAAGCTCATTAAAAAATGAAATAGTTTTCCCCCTCTTTGTTTGAGTCAAGCCCTTTGTCTAGTATTTGAAGCTTCTTTTCATCCTCCTATGTAGTTGGATGAATCGAAGCTTGGGGGGCAATGATTTCATCCTCTCGACTTCATGCTGAAGTTGAGTCGCTAGCTTCTTAAAATGGGGGCTAAGTATCAACCATCCCTGTGTTCTGCGTTGGAAAGTCCAAGCATAGTTTTCTATGGTTCAAGCTTGTGTAAAAATGAAACCACCTGTCTCAAGAATAGTTTCCTTTGGTTCAAACTTGTGTAAAAATGAAACCACCTACCTCAAGCATAGTTTTCCGTTGGTTCAATCTTGTGTAAAGATGAAACCAGGTTCAAGCATAGTTTTTTTTAGTTTTTAAGCTTGTGTAAAAATAAAATCTATCCCAAGCATAGTTTTTTTTTGTTTTAAAGCTTGCATAAAAATGAAAACAATCCCGAGCTTAGTCTTTGTTCTTTCTCATGCTCGTAAATACATGAGAATAAGTTACCGAGCTTAGACTTTGTTCTTTCTTGTGCTCGTAAATCGATGAAAATGCAACCAAGTATACTTTTATCACTTTTTCGGACTCGTAAAGGTTATACAAAAAAGGAACCCACTGGAGTTCCCTTTAAGCTCTTTTTAGACTCTCTAAACATGAAAAGATTGCCGAGCGATCTTGTTCTTTTCACGCTCATTAAAGTATTTGAAGAAAACGTCTATTGAGCGATAGTTTCTCTCTTTTTCTGTCTCATCAGACCACTTTACGAAAAACGAACTGAGAGAGTTCTCTTTTAAGTGTTTTTCCAGACTCTATAATCATGAAAAACCTTCGAATTTTCTATCTTTGAAATCGTTAAACAAACATTGATAGGCCCATATGGGACATAACCACTCCTTCTTAGGGTTCGTTAAACATACTCCGAGGGACTCGTCCGAAGGATGAGCTTACATTACAAGCATATGTTATCCTCCTCAATCTTGCGTAAAAATAAAGAGGCACTCGCTAGAAATGGTGGGGGAAAAAATTGGGAAAGAAATACATCTAAACTTGTATTCCATGGAAGAGTCGCTTTTGAACATGACACCCTTTCACTCACCTTGCGTCTAGGTTTGAAAATCCACTTTTCTCCTGATCATACTCTTATAAGATTACAAATTGGTCAGTGATCCTTGTCGTTAAGTCAATATTTCCAAGACAGTTGTCGTGTCATCAATATGTTCAAAGAAAAATTCAACCCGGAAAGCCTTCTATTGCGTTGGCCATTTCTATAGTCTTTAAGCCTTCTATTGCATCGGCCATTTCTACAGTCTTTAAGCCTTCTATTGTGTCGTCCATCCCTGAGTTAGTCCTGAATCACTTGTTACTTTGATCTACATCAAATCTTGTTACTTGTTTCGTGTCATTGATGTGGGATACATTAAGGCCCTCCTGTGACAAGTCTTTTCCTGTCGACTTCAACTCATTATCCAGGAATTAGACTTAGAAACTAATTGGTACCTTGGAACTTGCATGCCTCAATGGTAGGTTTCCTCGCTTTTGACAATGGGTTTTCATTATTGACCCCTGATTGGGAGATTCTGTCGAGTGTTCGACTTCAGATCATTAATTCACATTCGTTGGATTTTACTAGTGTACCTTGGGAGTCATTGACATTAATGGTGATTTCCCTCGCACTTGTTAATGGTTCTCATCATTGACCGATAATCAAGTGGTTTCTACCATGTTCGAATCCAACACATGTATTCGCGTGGTTAGATTCGTACTATAGAGTGGTGGATACGAAGACCCTGGATCTTTTTTGTCAGATTCAGGTTGCATTGGAGTATATTCAGATTTTATTGGTGCATAGATCCACAGTGTATGTCTGGTGGCTATGTTCAAATTTGAGTCTTTAACACATAGATCCATAGTTTATTTTTGGTGGCTATGTTTAGATTTGAGTCATATTGGCATGGATCCACAGTGTATGTTTGGTGGCCATGTCCTATCTTACTTGATATGAATCTTCACATGTCGGCGTTTATGCTTGGAGTCATTTGTATTCTGAGTATAGGAATGCCTACCTCAGTGATGATATATTATTGTACTGTATTTCCTTATTTGTTGGTAGGTTTCTGACCGAATGTTCCTTGTTCCCTACACACACTCGACAAAGTATTTCAACTATCATTTTGTTCTAAATTCATACTTTGGGGGCTCTCTATTACACATTATTTTCATCATCCCTATGACCTTTAATGATGTAAACCTATCTGTTTCCTTCATAGGGGTTAGTTTCCTGAGTTCCTGAAGAAGGAAGGGAGAAGAACTTTTCCTGAGAAAAGAAGTTTCATTTTCCTTTGTAAAAACCCTATAAAAAAGGATGTTTGTAGGCTGCATTATAGCTAGGGTTTGAGAATTCATGATTCTCATAGGCTACATCATAGCTATTTCATGAGGAGTTCGCAGTCTGCTCTATAGGCAGGGTGCGAGAATGCTTACATGTGGTAAAAACGAGCGTTTTCTCGAATCTTCTAGAAGGAGAAACTTCCATGGTGAGGTGGCATCCGAATGGTTTTGATCTTACTTTATTTAATGATTTAGTGGGATCATACTAACCTCCTCACCTTATCCTCTTCATCTTATAAAAGGAGATGAGCTCTCATGGAGAAGGGATAAGTTGGATTTGGCTTGGAATTATTAGCTTGGTTGGAGTGTCTTTGAGTTTTTCCTTTGTCAAGATAGATTGTGAATATTATCAGATCTGTTCTATCAAAATTATTCTAATGGAAGTGTGTGGGGAATGAAGGACATTTGGAAGGGATCTTACAACATCAAGGCCATGGTTGTAATCTCTCTTTCACATTCAATATGATGGAGTAATATGATTCTTTCCTATAAAGCTTGTTGTGTTTTATTGTATGATTCCTTGATCACATACATAGGTTAATATTGAGTTTATGCTATTACTATCACTTTGGTTGGTTGCATTATTTTGTAGGATCATCATTGTATGAGTGTTGGAATGGAGCTAGGATGGCGATAGCGAGAGGAAGCAATGTTTAAATGGTATGTCACCTATCCCTCTTTAGTTAGTAAATTCAATATTTAAAACTTAAGGAAAGCGTCATGTTCTGGTGTGTTTTGTTCTAGATATAGGTGGATCTAGGGAGATCTGTTAGTGTCCGCACCTACCGATTTATCCGATAACAAGGGGTTACATGTCAGCCTTAGGAGTATTGTTGGGTGAAAAGCGGGTTACTCCAAACCACTGATGCACACCCCCACAAATTGAAGAGGCATGTAGTGATGTGACATGTTACCACTCAAGCGATGAACCTCCAAAGAGCTGAAGAAGCCTGGGAACCATCGATCTGTAGGAGGACACGCATCCAACGATCTCTTTCTCTGGATAAAATTCTCTGCGAAAAAGTGAGCAAGGAGGGGGTTGAAGTTTGAGACTTCTGAAACCTGAAGACCCGAAAGGATCTCAACCATGGATCTGCCAAGAGCCACACATCGCCAGATCTAGGACTTTGGATAAAAGCCAATAGGGCTAGATAGATTTTGAAGTTTGATATTTTTGGAGTCCAAAGTCCCAAAGGAATTGTAGCCATTGATCCACAGGAGACACACGTCAGAAGATCACGAGCTTTAGACAAAAACATTTTTTTTATGGAAAAAGGTCGAAGTTCGATATCTCCGAAGTCCATAGACCCAAAGTAAAACATAACCGTCAGATTAAGGAGGACACATGGAGAAGATCCATGAACTCCAGGTGATGACCCGAAGTGAATCTTGATCGTCCGATTTAGGAGGAAACATGGTGACAGATTGGCCAGTTCGGGAAGTTGGAGTTTGGGAGAATTGAAAGTGTGCTAGTTTGAAAACTCCCGAAGCCTTGAAGCACGAAGAGTCGAAGTGGTGGGGCATGATGAAATCACCTGGAGGTGATGTGGACCTTGGAATCCCCAAAGTGTTGTGGCTTGCAGACGTCACCTGGGATGACGTGGACACATGGGATGTGTGGCACGTGTAAGTAATATTTGAGCTTTTGGAATATTGGAAAAGTTGATTAGAACATGACACATGTCACTCACCTAATTGGGCTACGTGTCTGCTTCCAACATTTTTCCAAGTGGTGACAAATCATGCAGTCCAGAGACTAGGCACTCTGGAGGGGAAAATATGTGACAGGTTGTGTTGGGTCAAAAACTCTCGAAGGCCCAAAGGCCAGAGTATATATCGACCATCAATTCTATAAGACACGCATCAAAGGATCGTCGACTTTGGGTGGAAGCACTCCGAGAGAAAGTGCAGGAGGGAAGTTTGAAACTTCTGAAGCCTAAAGAGTAGAAGAGATTCACATTCGTTGATCTATGGGAGGACACACATCGACATATCATGAAATCTGGGTAAGAGCATTCCAAGAGGAGGTAAGCAAGGGAAGTTGAGACTTCTGAAGCATGGAGTCCTGAAGCAGATCTCAATTGTTGATTGTGAAAGAGGACGAGGATCCTTTATCTGATACTGGATGAAAGTTTCGAAGTACCGAAACTATGGAAAAACACTTTTTCAGCTAAGCACAGGGTCATGGACTTGGTCATATGCAGATTGAGAGATGAGGAAAGGAGGGCTAAGGGAAGAATTGGGTGTCCTCAAGACAGAAAATTTCCAAGGAAGGATTTAGCCATGGTTTTTAGTCATGGTCACCTGGGAGGTGGTTTAAAGGAAGCGCCCACACAGGGTGAAAATCTGTGTTAGCCAAGGATAACATGACACTGTTATTTTCGGAGAATGGGGATATGATCTCCATAAACAAAAAAAAATAAAGAGACCTGTAGCATGATTTGGAAATTTTGTCTATCATACACATGATTCTAACAAAATGGTCACTTGCACATTTTGCAGAATTAAGAGGCTTAAGAACCTTATCTCAGGATGCGTATTGAGGAAATGGAAGAAGGCGAGGGAGCCTTCAGTCATGAAAAGGAGGCCAAAGGACAGAATACTAGAGCTGGTAATGCATATATAGAGTCCAATGGATGCAAGGAAAAAGAAGAATAGGAAACGTTAATATAAATGGTAAGAAATCTGAAGATGGAAGTGCAGAGCTACAAAACAGAAAATGAGAGACTCGTGAGAGAGAAAATTTAGATAAATGATTGAGTTTTTCAGATATTGAATCAATTGCAGAGGAAAATGAAGAAGGGATCAAAGTCAAGACAAGAGGAAGAAGGAAGGTTTCATGAAAGGAGAAATGATCATGGAAGAGCTGGTTATTCCAGAAGTGCTAGCAGAGCTTATGGATACCGCTCACCTCCTTACTCAGAAAGAAAGTTTTATGAAATGGATGACCCCATAAGCAGTCTAGAGGTGTCTCCTGTCAGACACCAGAGAAGGAAAGAAGAGGTAGATTGTTTGAAAGGATAAATGAGGAAGCTCAAGTCACCTTAATTTGAGGGTGAAAGAGAAAGGGAAGATGATGTTGAAGCGTGGTTGCTTGGTCTCAGGAGATATTTCCAATTGCATAACTATTCATCCAACCTGGAAGCTAGGATTTCCACCTACCACTTACATAGAAAAACTACAATATGGTGGGACCAACTGAAGCAAGTGGAGCATGTTAATGAAAGTAGGATCACTTGGAAGCAGTTCAAGAAGTACTTCCAGAAGGAGTACCTCTTAGATCATTTATATGACAAGAAAATAAAGGATTTCTTTGAACTCAGGTTGGGAAGAATGATTATGGAATAATATGAGAAGAATTTCTTGGGATTGTTAAAGTATGTCAAGTTCATTGGTGACAAGAAAATGAAAATACAAATATTTCTAAGTGGATTGCCAACCTTTTATAAGGAAAATATCAAATATGATGAACCCAATACATTGACTGAGGCCATCACGAAGGCTAAATACTTGCATGAGAAAGGTTAGGGAAGAGAATCCCTGCAAAAATATTGGAAGGACAAGAAGAATGTGAAGTCTGATCAGAGGAGTAAAGGATTAAAACCTCCCTTCAATAGAAATGAGCCTAATAGAAATCAACAATATTAGTATGCTAAGGGAGATTTCAAGAAGGAAGATTCCTTGGGAAAAAGAGGAAGACCACCACTCCAATGTTGGGAATGCAAGGAAGATCACTTGTACAAGGATTTCCCACACATAAAGGATAGAGTGAAGAATGTGCACAACATCCAAGAGGCTACAACAGTCAGAGATATGGGAAGAATATATGCAGCTTTAAATGATCAACAAGCAGAGTACCAATCCAATATGATCAAGGTGGAAGGTAAGATCATAAATCAACCTGTTACTATTTTGATTGATTCAGGAGAAAGCCATTGTTACATTGATCCTAAGATAGTGGATAGATTACATTTGGAGAAAAATAAACTTGGAAAAGCAAGTTTGGTTTAGTTAGCCACCGTAACTAAAAGAAGAATCCATGATATGGTCAGAGGTTGTTCCATAAGTCTTAATGGTGTGAATACTAGTACTAATCTAAATATCATACCATTGGGGTCTTATGATATTTTGATTGGGACAGATTGGTTGTACAAGCATCATGTTGTCCTAGATTTTCATAAAAAGACATTTACATGTCTTGATGGAGATGGAAAATAGAGCACTGTGAAAGGAGTTCTAAGGCCCATCTCTACAAGGGAGATTTCAGCCTTACAGCTGAAAAGATGTTTTAAAAAAGGATGTCAATTGTATGCAACTCATGTGGAGGAGCCAGTTGATACAAAGGGGACAAGCCTTGAATATTTCTTGGTGATACAGGAATTTGAAGATGTATTCCAAGAAATGCCTGGATTTCCGCCAAGAAGGGAGATAGATTTCTCAATTGATTTAGTGCTAGGAGCTGCCTTGATGTTGAAAACACTTTACAGAATGAGAACACCAGAGTTAAAATATTTACAAATGAAGTTGGAGGAATTGTTGAAGAAAGGGTACATATGTCCAAGTGTTTCACCTTGGGGAGCACCAATACTTTTTGTCAAAAACAAGGATGGAACCTTGAGGCTATGTATTGAATTCCGACAACTGAAAAAGTACACTATAAAGAACAAGTATTCTCTACCCTGAATTGATGACCTCTTTGACCAGCTAAGAGGAGCAAGAATATTTTCAAATATTGACCCGAGGTCAGGATACCATCAGGTAAGAATCAAGGAATAAGACATTCATAAGACAAAATTTAGGACCAGGTATGGGCATTATGAATTTTTAGTGGTGCCATTTGGAATGACCAATGCACCAGCTGTCTTTAGGTGCTTAATGAGTGGCATATTCATAAATGATTTTACAAGTTTGTCATAGTATTCCTGGATGACATACTTATCTATTCTAAGTCTGAAGAGGAGCATGAACATCACTTAAGATTGGTATTGCAAGTACTGAGAGAACATCAGTTGTATGCCAAGCTGAGTAAGTGTTATTTCTATCAAAATAAGATCCATTACTTGGGACACATTATTTCAGAGAAGGGCAGAGTAGTAGATCCAGATAAGATCAAAGCCATTAGAGGGTGGCCAACACCCAGAAATGTGTCAGACGTCAGATATTTTATGGTATTAGCTGGCTACTACAGAAGGTTCATAGTAGGGTTCTCTAAGATTGCTCATCCCATAACTTCTTTGCAAAAGAAGGGAACTAAATCTGAATGGACACTCAAGTGTGAAAGTAATTTTAACCTATTGAAGGAATTACTTACTAGTGGGCCTGTGTTAAAGATTGTTGACCCAAATGAAAGTTTTGTGGTATGTATAGACTCTTGTAAGGAAGGACTTGGGGGAGTCCTCATGAAAAATGGACATGCCATTGGATATGAGTCCAGAAATATTAAGGAACATGAGAGGAACTATGCCACACATGACTTGGAACTTGCTGCCATTTTTCACACCTTGAGGATGTGGAGGCATTATCTCATGGGGAAGAAATTTGAATTAAGGATAGACCACATTGGTATGAAGTATCTTTTTGAACAACTGACCTTGAATGCCAGATAAACAAGATGGATGTAATTTTTAAGTGAATATGACTTCGACATAAATCATATCAAGGGAAAGGAGAATAAAGTTTCCGATGCACTTAGTAGGAGAGTGCATCTCATGCATGCTACTGCTGTCAGTATGCATCAGTTAGACTTGAAGAGCAGATTTTTAGATGGTCTTGTTACAGATCAACATTACCTATAGGTAAAGGAAAACTTATAGTAGAAAATAAAGGAGTATGAGATAAAGGAAGATGGATTACTCATGCATAAAAATAGAATCTATGTTCCTAGTTCTGGAGAGCTGAGGAATTTGGTATTGAAAGAAATGCATGATGTTCCTTATGTTGGACATCCAGGTTACTGGAAAAAAATTACAGCAGTAAGAATATAGTTCTTTTGGTCGGGAATGAAGAAGGATGTTGTTGATTACATCGCTCGATGTATGGAATGTTAGAAGGTGAAGGATAAGCATAGGCACCCAACAGATTTATTGCAACCATTGCCAATTCTAGAGAAGAAATGGGAAGTGATCACCATGGATTTCATCATAGGATTATCTAGAACAAATAATAAACATGATTCAATCATGGTGGTCGTTGAAAAATTAACAAAGGCTTCTCATTTTATGCCTGTGAAGACAACACATACAACGACCAATATTGCAGAAATTTTCATAAAGGAAATTGCTAGGTTTCACGGGATACCTAGGACAATTATCTCGGACTGTGATACAAAGTTTACCTCCAACTTATGGAGGGGATTTTTTAAATTATTTGGCACAAATATAAACTTTAGCACAACATATCATCCCCAGAAAGATGGGAAAACAGAGAGAGTCAATCGAATAATTAAAGACATGATGATAATGTATGTGATGGATAAGCCATCTAAGTGGGAAAATTACTTACACTTGGTTGAGTTTTCATATAACAATGGGTATCAAGATGCATTAAGAATGAGCCCATTTGAAGCCTTGTATGGTAGGAAATGCAATACTCTAGTAAGATGGGACAACCCAACAGATAGAGTGGTACTTGGGCTTGAGTTGCTCAAGGACATGGAAGACCAGGTGATCAAGATTAAGTAGAATTTAAAGGCAGCTCAAGATAGACATAAAGTTTATGCAGACAATAACATGACAACTAGAGAATTTAAAGTAGGGGAGCATGTACTTTTGAAAGTGCAGCCCAAGAAAATCTCTTTGAAATTGGGTAGTTGTACAAAGCTGGCAGCTAGATTCTATGGTCCATTTGAAATATTGGACAGAATAGGGCAAGTTTCATACATGCTTGCATTGCCTTATTCCATGAATGTTCATAATGTATTTCATGTATCTTTACTATATAAATATGTACATGATCCTAACCATGTTATTGATTGGAATCTGATTTAGGTAGAGATGGAGGGATACTTTCAGGTTCAGCTAGTGCAGGTATTGGACAGAAAATTCAAAATGCTTCGGAATCAAGTTATAGAACTTGTAAAAGTTCAGTGGAGATGCTACGGTCCTGAAGATACTACCCGGGATCATGAAGATGCCACGCGGGCAGAGTACCCACAAATTTTTGAATAAATTTGAGACTTTGATCTCTATTTTGTATATGCACTGAGGACAGTGCCAAAATAAGGGGGAGGGGATGTAACAACATAGGTTTCAAACCCCCATTTTAAATAATGTATTGTTACAATGTTGAGAGGCTTGAGTGCCTAAACAATTATTAAAAGGATAGTATGCCATAGAAATGTAATGTTTTGATCATTATTAATGATAAACACATTGTTGGCTACTAGACAGACAAGGACTAGAGTTATAGGGGGCTATGATTCCACAAGAGAGGGATCTTGAGGGACTAAGTGCTTATTTCTAATTTTAATTACCCTTTTTGTCTAAGGGACGAGATCTGTTACATGAGCTTCTTGGGGAAGGTTAGGAGGTTCTTTTTTCCCCACAAGGTTACTTAAACTGGCCTTTGCTATATTGGGGGGGGGTTCGAATGATGACTTGTTCGCTGATTTCCCATCCACTCACTCATTTTTCCCTCACACACTCCCATGTATGCACTCCCAGGAACACACTCCCATGCACCCCCTAACCCATTCATCGACCCATCCTCACCTAAGTCTTGGCTTGGCAAAGGAAAAAAATATGCTAAATAATTAGCCATGGGATAGTTGGATGTAGTGGTCACTGGTGTGATCCAATTGTGACCTGGGGCCTGCATGTTTGAAATGCATTGGCCTATGCCCTGTTTTTCTCACAACTGTGAGTCATAAGAGTCTCAACATTGAGATTGTAGAACAACTATTGTGGAGGCCCTGAAAATAAAGGAGAAGGACTGCCTGAGGGACTGTGTGGTAGAGAAGGGTGGAGGTCTGGTCCCTTAGGGCAGTATGGGCTGGGTAGAAGAGAGTTGGGTACTTGGATTGTTGTGGGTGTCGAGAAACCTATGAGAGCTCGAGAGTTGTTTGGTTCGAGAACCCAATTACACTCTGGAACTGTCCTTGTGGATTCATATCCTTGGCTCGGGGGTGACACTGCTGTTGAGATTTGGAGCAGTGGTGTCTACAGTTGGGTGGAACGTCCTTGGTTTGTAGCTAGTCAGTGACATCTTTGATAAATATAAGTGCTCCATGTCGTGATATTATTATCTGTGTATGAATGTATTCCACTGTGTAATTTAATTATCATTTACATGTATATGAATGTGTTTCTGCTATGTATATTTGATTATCATTTAATATAATCTTTAGATTATGAATGCTTGCTAGATATTGTTGTGCATGTCGTTAAATCTGTTATCTTATGCATCCTTAATATATAAAGAAGGTATCAACATGAGAAAGAAGTCCGAGGGTGGGCTTGCAGGTAGTGTCCCTCGACGTGTCGGTGGCTTGGGATGTTACAATAAATAACTTGCGAAGTTTTGTTTCTTTTGTCCAATATATATAATTTTTTAAGGTAAATTTATAAAAATAAAAATCCAAGGAATTATTTACGAGCCGATTTTTAGTTCTTTATTAACGATGGTATCAATTGTCGAGGGGACAATTTCAATTAATTTATAAATTCAACTAAAAGCAAACCAATGTTATTGGTAGCAACACTTTTTGATTCAAGTGTAAATTTTAAAGTATTTGTCAACAATGACATCACATTGACATTAGTTGTCAACGAGATGAGTCTGAATTTTAACCACTGTAAAAAAAAGGGTGGTACTGATAACACCACTTTTCAAAATGGGGTAAAAAATGCGACTCTTGAAAAAAGGAGAACTCTAGAAAGTTCTCGTTAAGTTGGTAATTATGTTAGATTTGAAAATAATCAATTTTTAAATAGAAAGCACATTTCATATTTATCAAAAGCACCATTTTCTCTTCGCTATAAAAGATAATTATTAACCACATAGATCCAAATAATCTAATTGGATAAGGAAAAGAAGAAAAATTATAGTTGTGGAGGTCATCAAAATAGTCATGTGTAAATGACTCCCAACATCAACTACATCAGAAATAAATATGCAGATAAATGAATGAAAAAACAAATTTCGATTAGTTGTTGAGTTGGTGACAATCTTGGTTGATTAATAATGTTGCAAAGGAGTATTAGGAGCAAAGTTTAGATCAACACTTCCCTAATTTTCTTTCATTTCAAGAGAAAAATCTTGAGCTACTGGTTGCATAAGCCATTTCCCCAACATGCATAACAAAATATAATGGTGTGATCATCCTTTAGAAATTTTGGGAAGAAATATTCCTTTGAATGACTAACTTATTAAAATGAAATTTAACTAAAAATAAAGATAAAGGTCAAAATTAAAACTAATCCTAAGCAAAGCATTCTAAGCTAATGTAGACTTAAACTAAGTGGGTTTTCATAAAACTTATGCAAATGTCAATGTTGTCTTCAAGCATCCATTTGTTGTATATTATGTCAGCTACCACAACCTTCTTCTAGAGATATAAGTAGTATGTGTCCTTCCCGCAATATTCCATTTAACATGAAGGTTAGTTTCATTGATTGTTGCGAGCTTTGGATATTCTAGAAACAATGTCTTGTTCCTAGGTTCATAATCTATCAACTTAAGAAAACAAGTCGATAAGACTTCAATTCCTCCTATCTTATAAAGACATGAGTGCATCATCAAACTTGAGATATAAAATTCATATTCAAATATTATCAACATTTTACTCCAAGGCATGTGTTTCCTCTAATTATTGATGACAATTATGTGAAACATGTCAGGGATGATTTAAGGGGCTAAATTTTTCTCATGGGCCAATTTTTCATGTTTTTTCCAAAAATGAGATTCGCTATTTTAAAAATAATTCACCCAAATTCTATAGGATAAAATTATTTTCCTTAAAAATCGGCAAAAAATTATAAAAACTATATAAAATTCTTAGAAATGTGAATATTTTTACAAAAATATCACCAATCATTTATAGTTGGCATATGAAGGATTAGTAATATTCTCCAAGTTTTCTACATTTTAAAATAAATTTCCATTCTTAAAATCATCCCTGAAGCATGTAATCATTTTCAACCGTGTGAGAGGCAAGAGGAAAACCTTGTGCAAATGGTGGAAATTTAGACACTTTCCTAAGAAGCAAGCAATTTGAGATCACAACCTAGATGGATTGACCCCCCCATCATAAATGAAATATAGAATTAGAAATTGTAAATGAATTAAATTACTAAATACTGTTTTATAATGAGTTAAAGTTTAGCATGATGGGAAATTCCATAAAACTAATATCTTTAGTTTCCAAGAGTGTTCTAAGTAGAGAAAACATATATTTTTCTTCCTTGAGATTAAATTTAGGATAGAATGTAGAGAAAATGAAATGGAAAAGAAGAGTGTGTATCTTGTCCCCCTACTAGATAGGTGTTGTATTAAAAATAATGAGACATATAATCCATAAACAAAAAATCAACAAGCTCATGACTACGAGAGATCAAATAGAAGATATTCCAAACTAACCCAAACAATTATTATCTTTTATGATTATGAATAAACTGATTTTGGGGTTCAAGGAGTGTTGAAGAGTGCGGGGCCCAATAGATTGACAAGTTATAGCCCACAAGGAATTGTCATGTTGAAAATTACTATCATGGATTGAAAAATAAATTATGAAGATTTAAAATTGAAATATTAGAATTGGCATTGACATATTCCATCAAGGTATTTACAACTCCCAAGTATTTGGATGGATTTAACATGAGATAAGTGTATAGTACTTAGCCATGATTAAAATAAGATTTCTCAAGAATGTAACCAGAAGGAGTGACAAAAAATCAACAAATCTGAAGGATGGAAGATACTCTTAAGCAAGATATCAGGTCTGAAAATCGATTGGATTGACAATGCTAGGATTGGGTCTTTGGTTAATTATTGATTTGGGGAACAAAATTATTAATTCCATAAAATTTATGAAAGATGTATTAGCAAAGAGATTTACATAATAGTGTTGTCCACAATGTCAAACATGCATATAGACAATGTGATTGAATGTCTCTTATTGTTGTGTATGAGATGAAACTTGAATGAATAAAGGATCAAAATAAAAGATGAAACTCCTACTTGAAAAACTAGGAATAGAGCATAAGACATGTGCAACTAATGCCAAAAAAAAAAACTAAAAGTGATGAAATAAAATAACTCAAAAGAAATAAAAATCAACAAAATTCATTATGTTAAAAAGGTCTATATCGAAAAATCTTGTTGGATGAAAGTGAGCAAAGAAGAGAGTGTATGTGAAAGAAATAATTTAGATAACTCCAAACCCAAGGAAACATAATCATATAAAGAGATTACAAGGATTTGGAGTGGCTTGAATTTTAGATGGGCAGAATTTTAATACTCAAAATTTAAATTCAATGTGCATGGAACAACAAGATCAACACTCATGAGAAATTCAATCAAGAAAAATATTCCAATTAGAATCATATTCTTATGAAATTTGAATACATTTTAGTTCTCATTTTCATGACAAGAGGAGCTAAACAATAACTTTATTTTAAATTATTCCACTTGTAAGATGAAAACATGCTCATAAAAGATTTAACATGATGATCATGCATGAAACCGATGATCTAAAAACTACCCAACACATAGAAAATCTGAGGATGAGATGGAGTAAATTTTCCCCATATATAAAACTAAGTTAAAAAATTGTTTGAAGGGAAAATCAATGGTCAATCCTTCTATTTCTTTCCATCTTGAATGAGAATTTCATTTATTGTTTAGCTAAATGTAAATAAAGCAAAAAGGAAAACATAAAACTAATTAACAAACTAGAAAGTAAAGGTGAGATGTGAAAAGAAGATATACTAGCCTATTCTACCCTACTCTTATCCTATGCTACAAATGGCAGAAAAATGAGCTACGTAAATTCATAATTCCAATGTAGCCATCCTTGTAATTCTAAACCTGCAAACATATGTTCATGACAAAATATTAGAAATAGATCTTGGAATAAAAATAGAGAAAAGATAGGAAAAATTAAAACATGATAAACTCTATTCACTATATTAGAAATGTGATAGTGATAATTCACGTGGAATCTAAATCTAAGTAGGATATCTCCAACCATGCTTCAATTCTATCATGAGATCTTGCTTTACTATCGTAGAATTGATGGAGGGAGTTCAATGGAAAGTAGCATATCAAATGAGAACCATGGATAGAATTTGTGTAAAGTATGCTCGGCGAGGGAATCTTTATCCTTGAAGACAAACCAAAATAATGAGGGCCTAAAATAACCATCGGTATAGACTAAAGTTCCTCATTTTCTTGGTAAGGCTCCCTGGACTCATACTTCAAGTAACCATCAACTTGAGATAGGCTAGTGATATCAAATGATATGCATGGGCTAGGACCAACCATGGTATGAGATATATCTTCAAAAAAATGGTGATATCCACTAGTATCAACAATATCAAGTAAAGGGCTACTTAGACAAGAAGATTCTTTATTTATCAAAAATGAAGAAGAAAAAGAAGAACATGTCCTTTGATACACATTTGCTACATAATTCTCTTCATCCAATTAATAAGGCTGGTAAGGCTTGGTTGTAATTAGTTCATGGGAAGAGGCCTTATCCTCTCTATCTTTTAAATGCACATCACCACCCTCAATTCCTTCAAAAGGGTTGACCCCATTGAATTTATTTGAATAGAACAATGGGTGGCTTCCTGCAAAGTTAAACCATTAAAGAGATCGTGATATAAATAAAGTTAAGTGGAAGAATTAAGAAAATGAAAAGATTCTCTAGAACAAGAGACATTTTGAAAAAGTGACTCCATGAATGGTAGTTCCTCCTCATTAATAGAAAGGGTGACTAATTGTGAATGGATAAGCTCCACACTAGTCATGATTTCACAATCAAGTACATGTTCTTCCACCACATGGTATTCCTATTTCAAGTTAAAAGTGGATTGTTGTGATGAAAGTGGTGTGTCTTGTATGTTCAATTCTTCTCCCGAAGTGATAATTTATCAATGTGGTTGTTTTACTACTATTCAATATGAGAATATGAAATTCCTTCCAAAACATATTCATGATTAGAAGAGAGAAGTAGGTCACAGGAATGATTAGAAAAATAACGTTCAATAACTAATCCATCCTTAGTAGGAAAACGATCTTTCTCTATGTCAATTGAACTAGGATAATTTTTAACAGTAATACAATCCAAATGATAAGAAACTGTTTCAAAAATATCCATGGGTGAGAAAGGATTCATGTTAAGTTTTTTCTCATCCTGGAAGAAAATCTAACAGATGAGCACAAATTAAAATGATACTTGGACAACATAAATAGTTCATGGAAACAAAAGTATTTTATATCAATAATATCGCATATATCATCTCAACTAGTTGAAGAGGAAACTTGTAACATCATCTCTCCACTCATAAGAAACTTGTAACTTTCAGTGGTCTAGAGTGTATTCTTACTATTCATCCTCATATTCTTAGAAGGAAGTGATCTGGACATCCATAATTTCTTGTGTAGGATGTGTTCCTTAGGTCTTCGACTGCAAGGAACTAGTTGCCTGGTGCGCTGAGAAATATATGCGATTATTCATCTTCAAGACCATTCTCTCATCTCTCTTTCATCTCAAGTGTTCCATAAAATGTTAAATCTCCCAGAGCCAACACATCACTTTCAAAGGTGAATATTGCATGGACTTCTTGAAAAAAAATGAAAATGGCCTGGACCTCTTGTCTAAATTCTTGGAGAATCCCATGGCCACCCCTAAAGATATCACCAGTCAACCCGTTCAAAAACCCATTTTGGGAAATTTCTTGGTTATTCACCATGGTGACAGGCCAAGAACGTATCACCAATATTTACCGTATGATTCTTTATATCCTATATTTTGCTGTCAAAGAGAAAGCCATTTTTTATTGGGGAAAACTTATTCCATTGAAATATCTTCCCAATTATCATAGTACTAAAAAGATAAGAAATTCTTTATGGCCTCTTATTTGGTATTTGTGATAGCCCATTACTGTCAATTTCCTAAATTGTCTATCTGCAAGAAGGTGAATTGTGAATTTGACCCAGTGACCTTTTGGTACCAAGAATTGTGTAGGCACAAATCTTCCTTTCATTTTTATGAATTTTTCAATGACTTTGTCTCGATTTTTAAAGGATTGTTTTCTAGAAAAGATACCCCTAGAATATCTTCCCAGGCAAGTAAATTCCTGGACAAAAAGGGGGCGTTGGAGAAAATGGAAAATTACATTGTTATTAGGATTTTTCGGTGCTAAGGAAAATCCCTCCTTTCTTCCATGTCATATATCTGACATAATGCTTATTACATAAGTTGCAAGGAAATATAATTTCTGGTTGCACTTTTTTCATGAGAAACGAAAAAAATAATTCATACCCTTGCCTTGGAAAATTGGGGATTTTGCATTCAGAAATATGAACAAAATCAATGAATTTGCAAATCATTTCCACAATGTGAATCTCAAGTAGGTTGAAAGGAGACAATACTCACAATGCTGACAACTTGGAGACAATACTTGATACTAATAAATTTCACAAAAAGAAAGGAAAGGGTCCCAACGAGAAGAGTGTTCAGTCCCCAACTGTTACTCCTAAGACTGCAACATCCCGAATTAATGCTCCAGTGGCCCACCCATCTAGAACAATGATCAATAGTAGTTTAGGCAGAGCAGGAGAAAAGAATCCCCCTCTGGGAAAAATTGAAAGCTCACATAAAATTCCTCTGAGGAAGAAGAGGAAGAATATTGTACAAGAGGAGGAATCAAATCGTGTTGAAAGTGACATCAATGTATTACCCCTCAAAGATATGAAGCTTGAGGCTGACATCGAGAAAAATTTCCTAACATCGTTCACCAGGATGCATGACCCACCATAATTTGTCATTGGAAATTATTGAAAATGAAACCTTCAATGAAGAAGATTCATTTGTATTTCATAGCACTATCTTTGACAATGAATATAAAAAATTAATTATTGAGAAGAGTGATGTGAAGAATAAAAAAGGGAAATGCCATTCAGAGGTTAACCGAAGAAATATGTGGCCTCCATAGATTTCTAGAATCCATAGAGAAATTGGCGATGCATTGGACGAATCCATTGGTGGTCTTAAAGAAGAAAATACAAAGTTAAAGGAGAGGATTAAGGAATTGGAAGAGACCTTAATTCCTCTTCCACTCCTTGCCAACCCCTTGGAAATTTTTGGACCCACCATGCCCACTGCTAAATTAAAAGGATCATCAAGATTACATACATAATTCGGGAGCTATGTGGAAAATAATATCAAGAAATGAATGGCATTGATTATATAATCTTGAGAAATTTCAAAGAATGTGATTTCTCTTGGCTTGAGGGCACATGCCTTTCATGAGTATTTGCAAGCCTACCTAAAAAATGAAGAAGGTTTTTACCTTGATGTTGTGGTATCCTTTGGTTTTAAATTTTCCAACATGATAGAGCTAAGGAGAAGAGAGGAGGATCTTCCCTCTCCAAGTAGGATTAAGAAGTTAAACGCATGATGGAAAGAAAAGATAAAAAACTTGAATAACATTGTTCAAATGTGCAACCAAGCCATATCAAGGAGGGAGGAACTATTAAAAGACTCATGGAGGTAGACATAGTCGGAATCACTAACAAAGTCCAATATCCCAAGTTGATCATCAACTCGTTGTTCCTAACAAAGCAACAATTTGATGAGCAAGTTGAGATATTTAAAGGGTTGTCTATTGAAAATTTCTATGGCATATTCGAATATAATGAAGATGACATAGATAATTGGCTAGTGGACTACTCTATGAAAAATAAGGATATTGAATAAGCATTACATGGCATTTCCCTTGATCTAAGAGACTTGGAGGGCGAGTTGTTCAACATCAAAATCCATAATGAAATCAATGTGGCACCAATGAAAATTTACATCAAAGAATGGTTGAAGAAAGTTGTTGATAAACCGACTAATGAAGGGCAAGAAACAATTGATATGGTTCTTGAAACTATTGATGAAAATGGTAAAAGGACATTGACAAGTAAGTAACAAATAAGAGAGACCATCATAGTAAGTTTATGTTGATCATATCCTTGTTTTTTTTTATCAAGTTCTTCATCCAATTTTCCACCTTTTTCAATAGAAATGTTTAACCAAAGACTGATAACTCCTCTTTTTTTCTTACCAAGTGTTGTTGTTCTTTTACCTCCCACCGTCTTCCTTCTAAAATCTTATTTCTTGTATTTTTTTTTTATGGTCTGTGGGAACCCCAATCCCAGTCTTTAAGACAAACACATTTAAAATTTCAAAAGAATATGTAACAGACTATATATTTTTTAGAATTTTCAAGAGAGCTACTTTGGGAACAATCTCGACTGTGCTTTGTAACCCTGTTTTCATAATATAAAGTATTTGAGGTTGATCTATCATTATCTTTTTTTGAGCTTCCCATGTGTTCACTTTGTTAAATTTCTCTTATGCATGTAGATCATATTCTTTTTATTTTATGTGATCATAAATATTTGTTGGATCATGTTTTCATTGATGCCAATGGTTTGTCATTGATGCCAATGGTTTGATTACTTGGGAGATTGTTGGATCATATGTCATTGATGTAAATGGTTTGGTTTGAT
>JZKD02S1616011.1:48236-59898 GCA_000966675.3 Picea glauca
CAATGGGTAATGAATAAATGTTGAATGCTAATTGATGAGTTTTTGTGCAAGAGGGAAGTTTTGAGAAAAAGAACCCCACACTCATTCACCCCCCCTCTAAGTGTGGTAGGTGTGTGCAACAATATTTATCTTAAACTAAGATGGATGTGAGGATTTTTTTCTTATTTGATTTGAATATGTGAAGTGTGTGATTCATGGTCCTTTCTCAGGAACTTTCTTTAAAAAGAAAAAAAAAATCCTTTATTTTCTCGCAATATTTATGTTTCTTTGAATTACTATGATAGACTTCTGTCAAGTCCCACATTTTGAATATATATAGAAATCCCAAGAAAATATAAAGAGGAGTACCACCTCTATAAAAATGCAGGGGGATTTTCATCCTCGTGAGGTTGTCATTTTGGTCCTAACGGATTCAAGCATCAACATTTTTGGTGATCATACTGGGGACTAAATTGAAAATATGAAATTTGGTCCACTTTTTTTTTGAAAAAATATACGACTTTTCCCCAGGCTGATCAGCCCCACTTAGAAATTGAATTGAACAATAAACGAAGCATCTTACATTATTTACACAATATGGTAATAAAAACAGACGAGACTCGATAAGAGTTATAAAGGTCCTGACATATCTTAGTATAAGAAGAAGAAAGAGAAATCCTCTGGAGACAAAGGAGAGATGAGTGACAAGACCGAAGAAACCGATGGCTAGCTAGAGCGGAAAAATAACAAGGTTGGGATTCAAGATGGATGAATACACGAGACCCATTACCAAAAGTAAAATTAAGAACCTCTTTATTCTTAGAAGTGAAAATCATATTGCTGGAATCTCTCTGGAGATGGTAGAAAGAAACAAACAATCCCGAGATGAGCATCATGAGGAGAGACAAGGAGGTGGAAGAGACATTGCAAGAAATCAAGGAAACCTAGGATTTGAAAATCGAATAAGGGTAAGAGATTCCCCTCAAAATATTATAGGCGAGAAAAAATATATCCCTATTCTCCCTAAGGGAACCCTAAAGGAATTTTCTGGAGATGGAGCAATCGATGCAAACATGCATCTACACTTATTTCTTGATGTTTGTGATTTTCACCGTGTTGAGTATGAAGATGTCATGGTAATGTTTTTTCTGTAAACCTTATCAGGAAGAACATATGAATGGTATACAACATTTACCAGTAGATCAATTTGCTCATTTAATGACCTCGAAGATATGTTTCTGACTATATTCGCCCGTGCAATTTCTTTTCATACCCTTCTTACTGATTTCACCCAGATTGGTTTGAGGAAGAATGAAAGGATACAAGATTTTAATCTCACGTTCAATAAAACCTTGAGTAGGATTCCATAGGATAAAAGACAAAATGACCTAGTCATTCTCATTTTTTATAAGAATGAAATGCCCCTGAATGTGAAATATGCTATCAGAACATTCCAAATGGATACCTTGGAGAAGGCAATGAATAAAGCCACCAACATGGAATAAATTATGATTGAAACAGATTCTGACCTCAACATTATATTGGGAAAGTACAAAGGAAGATGGGATGATTAAGTATTGATAATCAAGGAGCTTCCAGTTGAAGAAATAATGAAGAATTCAAGCCTCGATCCAATCAAAACCAAACATTGGGAGGAGCATTTTTCAAGGGAACCATAATTTATGTAAAGGTTGACCCTATGGTGGCACAAGAAACTAAGAAAATAATTGAAATTTCACAGATGAATAGAACTATTAAGAAAATGCAGAATGAGATAACCAGACTAAGAAGGGGAGATAATTACATGGAAAATCCAAGAATGCCAATCCCTGAGAAAAGAAGGAACCCTCCCCAAGAAAATAGAGTGAGGTTTGAGAACATGGATAATCTGCAAAGACCAAGATTTCCCAGACAACCTACTCCCAATGTCATTGTCCTCGATGATGCGTATGAAGAGAAAATAATTGAACAAGAGAATTATTACTCACCTGATGAAAGTTATGAAACTATGTAGATGGATGGATGTGAGGTGTCCATGTATATATTTGAAGAAGGAAAAAAAGACCCTAACTTGCAAGAAAATGTCACCCATACAAGAGGATTTGTAAATAGACCGAAAAATAAAGGCGATTTTGACAACGAGAACCAAAAAGAAAAAAAAAATGAGAAAAGAGAAAATGAGAAAGTGATGAATAGCATTGGAAGTAAAAGGAAACACATGACGTCAAACTCCACTCAAATGACATATAATTTCATAGAGTATTTGAGTAAATTAAGGATACATTTTCCCTTTACAGATGTGGTGAAGATTCCCGAGAAAAGACAAAACATTTTGAAATTGTTGGAAGATCCATATGAAAGAGCAGAAGTTGTTGTTACCTATCCAAAACAAAGCATGATCCACTCAACTGCTAAGCTGAGAGGTAAAATTCCTCCCTTTTACATTTCAATTGAAAATCATGATGTTGCACTACATGATTGTTTAGTTGACATGGGAGTGACAAATAATATCATGCCATTGGCGGTCATGGAGGCCTTGGGCATGAGTTGCATCAAGTATTATGAAACCGATGAAAGTATATATGTAATTGATTCTAGAAAAGTGCCAGCTTATGGAGAAATCAAGGACTTTTATGCTTGATTTATGACATTCCCCCATATCATTACACTTTTGAATATTATTGTGGTAGACCTTCCTCCAGCATATGGAGTTATGTTGGGAAGATATTGGACATCTATGATCGAGGATATAGAATGAACGATGGAAATTGTATGATGCTTCCAGGCAAGGAAGGAACAATGATTAAAGCCCCCCTTGAACCTAGAATACCCTTCTCTTTCAAGAAGAAAGACAATAAATTGATGGATGATTATATAGATGTCAGGATTTGAAACTATGCTATCATGGACATGGAACATAGTGAAATCCTAGAGCAAGCGAAATGCACGAAGAATCAAGAATGTTTGTTCGAAGGCTATTGGAGGATGTCATTCGATGGAGCTTGTTCAAGCTCTGGGAATGGAGTTGGGATTGTTCTTATGAGTTCAAATAAGGTTGTTCATCCACATTCTATTAGATTGGAATTTTCATGCAGTAATAATGAGGCAAAATATGAATCCTTGATTCAGGGGATGATCCTTGCACAAGAAATGAAAACAAAACATCTAATTATAACTCATGAGAGTCGGTGATCAATCAGGTTACCTAGAGGTATAAAATAAAAAAGGAAGGACTTAAGTTATACTTCAAAAGAGTTAACTAGTTGATGGACTATTTCAGTTCCTTCAACATTTATTTCATTCCAAGGGACAAGAATCACAAGGTAGATTCATTATCCTTGGTGGCCTCATTGCCAAACCAAGACAATATCCAAAGAAAAACATCTTTCCAAGTTGATGGGTGTTCTATATGCACTAAAAAAACACTTAAAAACCCTCAATTAAATTGTCAACATAGGGTAAGTAAACTTAGAGTTGTAGCAATATATATATATGCCAAGGTAGAACAACTGGAGGTAGTATAGTCTAACTAAGGAAGTGGCTATCTGAGAGCTAATCTATTCAAGCAAAGACTATTACTGATGAAACCCTACTAAGAAACTCAAACTGTGTAACCTAAGTAACCTTTGAACAATGGATCGATGGATAGTTCTAAGAAAGAAGATGAAAACCCTACTTAAAGAAAACTAACTCAATCATGACAATAAGCAAAATAAAACTATCTACCTAATAACAAAATAACAACAACAAACTGCTTTAATTAACCTATTCAAATTCAATAAGCAACTATCCTATGAAATCAAGTAAATAGACAAGCAACTACCCTATCAAAGCAAAATAAACAAGCAAGAAACTACCCTATTAAAGAAAGTAAAGAAGAAAGCAAATAACTAACTAACCTATGATAACTTCTACAACACGTAAACTAATCAAGATTACTCAATAAACAACTAATCAAGCTAAGAAGCAAGTGAACTCTATTCTTAAATTAAATTTCACAATAGCTTCTAATTTACAAAAGGGAATCTTAATCTACTAAATTGAAAGCATTATGACAATAAAAGACATTAACAACTACTCTTTAATCTATGGTAAGAAAACTATTCTTTAATCTACCAAAGCAACAAGACTATTCTCTAATCTACAAAAGCAAGGAAACTATCCTCTAATCTATTAAAGCAAGAAAACTATTATTCTATTTAATTCAATTGCATTCTATGCTAATGTAAGAAAATGCATACTACTTAGAGAAGACTATTCTCTAATCTACAAAAGCAAGGAAACTATCCTCTAATCTATTAAAGAAAGAAAACTAGTATTCTATTTAATTCAATTGCATTCTATGCTAATGTAAGAAAATTCATACTACTTAGAGATTCATAACTGAAAACTAAACTCAATAATCAAACCTCGAATTAAAATTGCAACCTAGATCTAGAATGGAAATTGCATAAATTAAATTAAACTAATCTTATTTTAACAATTTAAATTGCTAATGGAAATACTCATAAAAACATAATTCAAATCATATTTCTATTTCAGGATATGACAAGAGAATTAATAGGCAAACTAAATAGAAAATTAGATAATAAAACTAAATAGCAACCAAATAAGAAAACTATGAGTCAAAACTAAAACTAACATTTATCCATCCACTGAAACTTTGCCAAAGAAACTATTAATGCAATTACTTTGTTTTAACTCTATTTTAACTTATTCTATTTCAACATAGAAAAATTCTAACTATCATCTAATTATACACAGGGGTTAGTGGCTTAAGATTAAGTTGTTTCCTAGTTAGTTAGAAAGACATGGCATATTAACTATTCTTCATAAGCAACCTGCAACAATAAACTAAAACAATTAAACTATAAACAATAATTACACAGTAAGTAAGAAAGATAAAAACACATGTACAAGAAATAAAAGAAATGATAATTACATAAATCAAATACACAAACTAGCTAACTAAATATTCACCCAGACTGTTGGTGGACCCCCCAACAGATTTTGGCTACTCTTCAAAGATGAATCACGAGCTCAAGGAACACGATTTCAACATTAAAATGAAAAATGCAATTTTACACAGTTTTAGCAAAATATGTCTGAAAATCGAAAATAGAGCTGGACTATCCTTTTCCTCTCCTAACTATTTGTTTAATCATTGAGGTGGTATTTATATATTTACTAGCCGAGAGTTTGACCTCGGGAAGGGTCGACCTCTTCTAAAAACAACAATTTACATTAAATGCGTCTTAACTATCAGTGGGTTCTAGAAACAAGGCGAGTCAATAAACGCCGAGCATAACAACCCAATCTGAGTTGCTAGAATCTTAGTAGCTGGAGGCCATGATGATGTAGGAGCACCGCCTTGAAAGTCAACAATGCAAGCGTGGAGGAAAACATAGGACATCTCAGCAATGATGGAATTTCAAATTGAGCATTTAACTCATAATTTAATGAGTTGTTGAGATATTTTTGAATACAACATTTTAAATTGTAACTTGTTTGTAAAGTCTAGAAGGATTGTAAGAAAATTGCAGATATGGAGTGTTAACTCTATATGGAAGTATTTCACAGTTATTGTAATAGGACATAGTAGGTATTAGCTTTGAAGTTTGAAATGATAGATTTTAGAACAGGACAAAAGAGCTCGTGGAGCGGTCCTTAAATAGTTGATTGTTGCATTGTAACATAGAGAGAAAGAGAGAGAGTATGTTTTTGTGATAGACAAAGTAGAGAAGACAGAGTAGAGTAGCAGAAACACTTTGTTGTTTTTCATGAATGAATAGAATAGACAGAAAATTGTCCCAAATCCTTGGACTGTGTTCGTTTCATGTGAGAATGAACAAATGTTATTCTGTGTGTATGATTTGTTACAAGTTCATTTCATGTATGAGTGTTCGATAGATTGACTATATGAGTTCGCGACGAAGCTAGTTGAGTTTCAATTGTTTCTCTTCTGATACTTGTATGCAAGATGTGCATCTCGAATGGAAGGAGTGCATCGACTGAGTCTCAGATTGACTCAAAGAGAAGTTTAGAGAGAATCAAAGAAACTCAGACTAGGTGCAAGGTGTGCACAACATCAAGAAGCTAATAATATTCGAAGAACTAGAGCTGAAGAACGCCAGGTGGGCGAGAAGCATTTTATTTTCAATAAAATCCTTTGAAATGAGTTATTCAAAATCCTGAGAATGCAAGGTGTGTGTGGGAGATCAAAATTCCTTCAAGGGATGAAGCTCAGAAGGGATATCACTTTCACAAGTGTTGACGAGATCCAGAAGTTGGACTCACAGGAGAAGTGAAGGTTGAAACCTTCGAAGCATAGAAATCTTCCAAGTCTAGGAAGAAAGCACAAAATATCATGAGGAAGAGCACAACAACCATCGGATAAGCTGCAAGGAAAAGATATGGATCATTGAATCCATGTCTAGACATTCAGGATAGAGCACAAGAGGAAGAACATATATGAACCTTCAGATCTGGCGTGTGGGCCAACAACTGTTCGATCCGAAGGAAGATGCACGAGGGTTAAACCCTTCAAAGGTGCATAGAAGGGTGGAATTTGCGAAGTCCCAAGTCCTAACATCATCAAATTCATCTATGGTCGAAGGACACGCAACAACAGATCAACATTTCGCTAATTCGTAGAGTGAAAAGTTCAAGGGACAGATTCGTGAGAATTCATGAAACGCGGACTTGTGAAATCATTCTAGCCGTTGGATCTGGGGTGACAGGTGGCGGGGATACACATACATCAGAGATCTGAGCATTTGGAGAATCTTAACGGACGGTGGAAAATCTAAGAGGGAGAATCGACGACGTGATATGGACCGTCAGATCATAAGACAAATGGAGTCGTTGATCTATGGCAAAGGAATATTGGTATTTCGGGTATCAGGAAAAGAGAGATAAGTTGCATCATGAATCCCCGATCCATGAAATACTGACGTGCTCATAAGAAGAGCCCAGGTCATGGAGAATGGTCACACAAGAGGAGATAGGGAAAGGGGATAACAACCATTAAGCTCTTTTCAGAGTTTTGGGAGTCAGGGATTCAGGATCGACTCACTCGCAAAGTCCCGACACGCAAAATCATGACACACCATTTGTATAGGTGTGTGGTCACGACCTGTGGTCATGAGGAGGTGAAGCTCACGTTTGATTCTTATATGCGTGGAATGAGTTTTGTGTTTGTACCTGTGGATTTTTTAGTAAAGGTTCTAGCAGGAACCCAGAGAGTTGTTCCAGCTCGAGGAGAAGAATGACCCAGTGACCGAGAGGTCAATAGACCGTGCGGGGGTAGGGGGACTGCATTAGGTGGTATCAGAGAGGATTTTGAGTTTTTTTTTATACAACATATAAAAGGAGAAAGGAGGAAAGTTGGTATCATTTTTGGTATCAAAGAAAAATTGATTTTGTTAATAGGTGATGCAGTGAAATAATGCCACCAAGAAGACGTAGAGAAATTGCAGAAATGGAAGAAGAAATGAGGCAACTCTGAATGAGACTAGATGCTAGACAACACATAGGATAGCACTAGATGCTGGTGATGTCAGTGAATATGAATACCAAGAAGAAGAAAAGTTCGAAGAAAATGCAGCAGAGGATGCTGCATAAGATCACTTGATAAAAGTTGTTTCAAAGATAGGAGCCAGAGCAAGAATAGAGGTACCTATGTATGAAGGCAATTTAGAAGTTGAAGAATTGTTAGACTGGGTACATGCTATGGACAAATACTTCGATTACAAAGTTATCGAAGAAGACAAGATGGTGAAGCATGCAGTGACAAGACTGAAAGGTCATGCAGCGTTATGGTGGGATGAACTGCAAGCCAAACACAGGAGAAATGGTAAGAAAAAAATTAAAAATTGGGATAGGATGGTAGCCAAGTTGAAAGACAAATTTATCCCGAAGGATTACCAAATAGATATTTACAGAAGATTGTAGAACCTAAAATAGAGGGGTTTATCAGTGAAAGAGTACACTGAAGAATTTTACAGATTGAACATCAAGGATGGATAGAAAGAGAATGAAGAAGAGAAGATAGTCAAATATATCAATGGGCCGAGATATGAAATGTAAGAGGAGATCAACATGATTTTGGTTAGTACAGTCGAGAATGCCTATCAAGTAGCCTTGAAAGATGAAGAAAAATTGGCTAGGAGACAAAGCCAATGAAGAATAGGAGGAAATTCAAGCAGAGGCAAGGGAACCAGCAGAGAGAAGTTCTAGAAGTCGAATCTTGAAGCTGATAAACAACATAGTCACCATGAGAAGGGTGGAAGTTCTAAAGAAGGATAGCATGGAGGAAGAAGTTATTTTTCTAGAGGTAGAGGAAGAGGAAGAGCCAGAGGAGGCGTGGATAAATGATATACCTATGGAAAAGAAGGACATAAATCTTGGGAACGTCCTGACAGAAAAAGAGAAGGAGAAGGTGGAGAAGCACACATTGAAGAAGAACAGAGGCATGTGGAAGTAGAAGCAGATGAAGGAGGAAAGAACCTCATGATGAGGTAAATCCTTCTTAAACTAGAGAAGGAACCAGAGGAACCAGTTTAGCAAACAATCCTTTTTAGAAATACTTGCAAAACGAAAGACAAAGATTGCAAGGTGATCATAGATAGTGGGAGCATTGACAATATAGTATCCACATAGATGGTGGAGAAGCTGGAATTGAAGATAATTGCACATATGTTGTCACGAGGGAATACCCAGGGTTCAACACATACAACAACGTACCAAAAAAACCCTAACTACCGACCCTTTCGACAACACCTGCGAAGAAGATGGAGTCTCACCCGAGGTAGAGGCATGGGTGGTTGCAGGACTTAGATGTCTGCAACCTTAGCTGGGACACATATCTACGATTCTAACACCTTAACAGATCACTTAACAATTATAGTTTATTAATATTCAGTCTTAGCTTACAACGCATCTAAACCCTAATAATAGATCAACGCAATATTCACACAGATCCAATAGATTCAAGCACTAAGCATACCAACATAGATCAGATCTAGAATTCATTCACATTATTCAACACTAAGATACCATATTAGATTCTTCTAATTATATATCAGTGCACTAAGCATTTAACCACATAAGCAAGAGAAAAACCATAAAGCACAAAGAAACCACAACACGGGATATATGTGGTTCACCCCCACCCTGGAGATACGTCCACAAACTCTTCTTCTTTATTTCTTTCTGTCAATCTTCTACATGCACAGAGCCATGATATCTTACTCCGCAGAGGACAAGAGATATGCACACACTCTGCTAGATCCTCCTTCCCTAAGTTACAACACAAATCCTCTTCATAGTCTCTTACAATCACTTGCACTTAGCTCTGCAAGTTCTCAACATAGCATGCGCAAAGCACTTACAAGTTTCACTTAGCACAATGTCTAGCCTCTCTTCGATCACATAAATCAAACTACTTTTTACATTGCCTAGATTTTTATTTATACATTACAAAAAGGGCCTAAACATTGGTAAACCCATGGGCTAGCATCCCCATACCTGTTACATAAGCCCATAACCCAAAAATCCCTAAAAAGGGGCCGAGATCCCGCGATCTCCATTTCGACTTGCACTCTGCCTTCGATAGCCTGTCGAAGTCCAAAAAGTAGGTCAAACATGACCAAGGATCCTCACAACTTGGTCAAGGGCCAACAACATACAAATCCATACAAGGTATCGTGGTTGCAGAAAGGACATCAAGTAATGGTAAATAACAATACCAAGTTGAATTTAAAATAGGATATTACAAAGATGAAATATTGTGTGATATAATTCCTATGGATGTCTACCATATTTTATTGGGGAGGCTGTGGAAATATGACCGAAAGGTTGTTGATGATGGACGAAAGAGTAACTATACTCTAGAAAATAATGGTAGAACACATATGTTGTTACCCATAGAAGACAAGGAGCCAAAGGCAAAAGCTAGTTCAAGCATACTTCTCATGAGTGGGAAGGAACTCTTGAATGAAGTCAAAAAGGATAAATAAATGCAGTTTGTTGTAGTAAGGAAGCCTAGAGTTATCCTTATGAATACTTTTGTAGAATATTTTCCTGTAGAAATCCAGGAACTGTTAGAAAACTTTGCTAATATAGTAGTGGATGAGTTACCACACTCGCCAACTATTAGGAGTATAAGCCATCATGTTGACCTTATTCTAGGAGCTAGTTTACCAAACAAAGCAGCTTATAGGTTTAAACCTAGAGAGAATGAAGAAGTCAAAAATCAAGTCCAGGATTTGTTGGATAAAGGTTTAGTCAGAGAAATCCTAATCCCATGCACAATACCGACTGTGTTAATCCCAAAGAAGGATGGAGGATGGATAATGTGTACATATTCCCGAGGCATCAACAATATAACCATTAGGTACATATTTCCTTTACCAAGGACGGATGATTTGATGGACTGTTTGAGTGGAGCAAGTTATTTTTCCAAGATAGAATTGAAAAGTGGATATCATGAAATAAGAATGAGAGAGGGAGATGAATGGAAAACAACATTCAAGATAAATGGAGGATTTTTTGAATGGTTGGTCATGTCGTTTGGGTTGACAAATGCACCAAGCACATTTATGAGATTAATGAATGAAGTGTTGAAAGACTTGATAGGAAAATTTTTCATAGTATATACGGATGACATACTAATATTCAACAAGACGAAGGAAGGACACTTAAAACATTTGACATCAATGATGGAAAAGTTGTAACGAGAGAAATTGCTGATAAATCTGAAGAAAAGTTCTTTTGTGAAGAAGGAGCTCATATATTTGGGTTTCGTAATCTCTTCAAATGAATTGAATATGGACCCAAAAAAAGTGAGAGCGATCAGAGAATGGCCATCGCCAAGCAACATATTTGAGGTAAGAAGTTTTCAGAAATTTCAGTGGCATATGTACACCCATGCTAGACATTGTGAACAAGAAACACAAGTCCTTTAGTTGGACAGAGGAAGCTGAAATTTTTTTCAAAGTGTTGAAGGATAAAATCACAAAGCAACCAATTCTGGTCTTACCAGATTTTGGAAAAACATTTCAGGTGAGATGTGATGCAAGTGGATTAGCTATTAGAGTAGTCTTGAGTCAAGATAATAGGACAATTGCTTATTTCAGTGAGAAACTGAATGATGCTAAGAAAAAGTATTCCATGTATGACAAGGAATTTTATGCAGTGGTTCAAGCTTTGAAAAAATGGAGGCACTATCTAACTCCTAAAGAATGTGTCTTGTACAATGATAATAAAGCTTTGAAATTTATTGCTAGGCAAGAAAAGTTGAATCAGAAACATGAAAAATGGGTAGAATTTATTCAAAATTTACTTTTTTTATTAAACACATTGCTAGAACTACTAACAAATTTGTAGATGCTTTGAGTAGAAGGAGTTTAATTGTACAAGATTTCCAAGTGGAGACCTTAGGGTTTGAACATCTCAAGGAGATGTATAGAGAAGATAAATATTTTAAAGAAGCTTATGAAGCATGCAAGAATCATTTATCGGGAAACATAATCCCATGGACTAAATATCTGATCCAAGATGGATTACTGTGTTGGATTACTGAGAGGGGGGGTGAATTAGTAATAGAGCAATTTAACCATATAATCCAAGTGTTATATCAATGAAGCATTATTATCCAATAACTGCAGAGTAAATAAGCAAT
>JZKD02S1616011.1:61603-130537 GCA_000966675.3 Picea glauca
GGACAATACATATTATATTACATCAATCATCAATCAATCAATCCTTTGAAATCAATCAATCACTTGACATCAATCAATCAAACCATTGGCATCAATGACAACATGATCCAACATACTGTTCAGGAGAAGCCAATTGTGCATACCGAAGTGTTCAATGAGAGAGAACCTCCTGAAAGAAAAACATAGTGGAGGTTTAGCTGGACATTTTGGTCACAATAAGACATTTTCATAGCTGAGTAATTCGTACTATTGGCCAAGCATGAGAGTAGAAGTGAAGAAGTTTGTGAACAAATGCAGAATTTGTCAATATGCAAAAGGGAAAAAACAAAACATTGGTTTGTATCAGCCGTTACCAATTCCAAAGAGGCCATGGGATGCAATCAATATGGATTTTGTTTTGGGATTGCCTAGAACTCAAAAAGGGAGTGATTCCATATTTTTTGTGGTGGACAGATTCTAAAAAATGGCACATTCTGTACCATGTCAGAAGACAAGTGATGCCATGCACATTGCCGAATTGTTTATCAGAGAGGTAGTAAGACTACATGGATTGTTGAGGAGCATAGTTTCAGACAGGGACACCAAATTTGTAGGACACTTTTGGAGGACTCTATGGAAGAGGTTGGGGACAAACTTGTCCTTTAGTTTAGCATATCATCCTTAGACAAATGGACAGACTAAAGTAGTAAACAAGAGTCTAGGAAATGTATTGAGAAGTTTAGTCACTGAGAAAGGTCGACAATGGGATCATATTCTGGCACATGCAAAATTTTCATTCAACAATTCAGTGAACGGGAGCACAGAAAAAGTCCATTTGAAATTGTGTATGGTATACAGCCAAGAGGGATTACAGAGTTGAGATATTTGAATCAATATGAGTTCAGAAGTGCTGGAGAAGACGATTTTGCAACAAAAATGCAGAAACTCCATGACAGAGTCAGAGAACAACTACATGCCAACAACCATAAATATAAGAATAGAGTTGATCAAAAGAGAAGAGAAGTTCAATTCGAGGTTGGAGATGAAGTTTTAGCTCATTTGAGAAAATAGAGGTTTCCAAGGGGAATGTATAACAAATTGAAGATGAATAAGATAGGACCATGCATAAGTCTCAAAAAAATATGCAGCCAATGCTTATGAGATTGAGTTTCCAGATAATGTTGGGATATCATCGATATTCATAGTTACAGAACTGTATCCTTACAGGAGAGATGAAGTAGGAGAATCAAATGATCAGAAATAAATTCAGTGGGAAGAGAAATTTCCCACGACAAAAAAACATTAGATGGAGAGAATTATTGAACATAGGGATTGAAAGAAAACCAAGAGGAAAACATATCCTGAGTACTTAGTGAAGTGGAAAGATCATCCAATGGAAGATGCAAGTTGGGTCACTGAACCTGATATTTTGAAGCATGGAAAGACAGTGCAGGATCTCATGGATAGGAGTCCATGAAATTTTTTACCCAGAGGAGTATGATGCAGGAGCATCACCTTCAAAGTCAACAAAACATGTCTGGAGGAAAACATAGGACATCTCATCAATGAAATAATTTCAAATCGATCATTTAACTCGGAATTTAATGAGTTGTGGAGATATTTTTGAATACAACATTCTAAATTGTAACTTGTTTGTAAAGTCTGGAAGGACCGTAAGAAAATTGTAGATATGGAGTGTCGACTCTATATAGGAGTAATTAGCAGTTATTGTAATAGGACAGAGTAGGTATTATCTTTGAAGTTTAAAACAATAGATTTCAGAACAAGACGAAAGATCTCATGGAGAAGTCCTTGGATAGTTGATTGTTGCATTGTAATAGAGAGAGAAAGAGAGAGAGTATGTTTTTGTGATAGACAAAGTAGAGAAGAAAGAGTAGAGTAGCAGAAATACTTTGTCGTTTTTCATGAATGAATAGAATAGACATAAAATTGTCCCAAATCCTTGGAATGTGTTTGTTTCATGTGAGATTGAACAAATGTTATTATGTGTGTATTATTTGTTACAAGTTCATTTCATGTATGAGTGTTTGAGAGATTGCCTATATGAGTTTGTGACGAAGTTGGTTGAGTTTCAATTGTTTCTCTTTTGATACTTGTATGCAAGGTGTGCATCTCGAATGTAAGGAGTGTGTTGACTGAGTCTCGGATTGAATCAGAGATAAGTTCAGGGAGAATCAAAGAAACTTAGACTGGGTGCAAGGTGTGCACAACATCAAGAAGATAATAAGCTTCAAAGAACCAAAGCTGAAGAACTCCAAGTGGGAGAGAAGCATTTTCTTTTCAATAAAATCCTTCAAACTGAGTTATTCAAAATCCTGAGAATGCAAGGTGTGCATGGGAGATCAAAAATCCTTCAAGGGACGAAGCTCAGAAGGGATAGCACTTTCACAAGTGTTGATGAGATCCAGGAGTTGGAATCACAAGAGAAGTGAAGGTTGAAACCTTTAACACATTGAAATATTCCAAGTCTAGGAAGAAAACACAAAATCTCAGGAGGAGGAGCACAAAAACCATCGGATAAGTTGCAAGGAAAAGATTTGGACTGTCGAATCCACATCTAGAAATTTAGGAGAGAGCGCAGGATGAAGAACATATCTGAACCGTCGAATCTAATGCATGGGCCAATAGCTGTCGTATCCAAAGGAAGATGCACGAGGTTTAAACCCTTCAACGATGCATAGGAGGGTGGACTTTGCAAAGTCCCAAGTCTCAACATCATCAAAGTCATCTAATGTCGAAGGACACACAACAGTTGATCAACATTTTTTGATTCGTAGAGTGGAAAGGTCAAGGGATGGATTCGTGAGAATTCACGAAATGCGAACTCACAAAATCATTATAGCCATTGGATCTAGGGTGATAGGTGGCGGGGATCCACATACATCAGAGATCTGAGCATTTGGAGAAGTTGAACGGATGGTGGAAAATCTTGGAGGGAGAACTACCGACATGATATAGATCATCACATCATAAGAGAATTGGAGTCATTGATCCATGGAAAAAGAATATCGGTATTTCGGGTATTGGGAGAAGAGAGATAAGTTGCATCGTGAATACCCAATCCATGAAATCCCTATGCGCTCATAAGAAGAGCCCAGGTCATGGAAAATGGTCACATAAGAGGAGACAGGGAAAGGGGATAAAAATTGTTAATCTCTTTTCAGAGTTTTGGTAGTTGGGGAGTCATGATCGACTCACTCGCAAAGTCCTTACAAGATAAATCATGATGCACCTTTCGTATAGGCGTGGGGTCATGACCTGTGGTCATGCAAAGGTGAAGCTCACATCTGATGCTTGTACGTGTGGACTGATTTTGTTATTTGGACCTGTGGATTTGTTAGTAAAGGTTCTAGAGGGAACCCAAAGAGTTGTTCCAGATCTAGGAGAAGAACGATCCAATGACCAGGAGGTCAGTAGACCCTACGCAGGTAGGGCGGCTGCATCACACAAGCACGAAGAAAACCCATGTTTCTGATTCTCCCATCGTTGGCCACCGATATGATAACCGCCAAATCGCCCATGGTTTTTGTGCAGGACAGAGTGCCGGATGGAGTACCAGACTGAGTGCAAGATGGAGTACCAGATGTAAAAATGAACTACGATTTTTCCCTGTGACACATAGAACATGAATCAATTTCTTGAAATCATTAAAACATGTTGCATTACACTCAAAACCATCATAAAACATGAATCATACATACCTGGTATGAATCATGACGATTTAACACAAAAACTCTTCAAAACAGGAAAATACGTATACACATTTGGTCAAAAAGGATCCAATCAACATCATTATATTAACCATATCATGAGCCCACATTACCCCCACACCTAAGATTTTGCAGGTCCCACTGCAAACAAAAATGAATTACCCAACATGACTAGACTTGCAAAGGAGGGGGTGGATTAGCTTTAGAAGCTTCTCCCTCTTTCCTGGGGAATTTTTTCTTGGGCCTTTTTGCGATGTTTCAATTGCATCTAGAGACTATTATTGGTGGAAGTCATATCATCAACCAAACACTGTAGATAATTCATCTTGGCTTGTAGGACAACGCTATCATGTCTTAAATGACGACTTAGTGTTTCATGTTCTCTAAGTTTGAACTGGAGGGTTAGGAGTTTTTGGAGGCTACTAATGACATGTGAGGAAGACTTGAGATTTATATTATACCCTTGATCCTTTAAACCATGCAGAACAACAACTTTACCTATGCAAAATTAGTTCCAAAAGTGACTTCCTAGAAGCGCAACAATTATGGCCTAGCGAACTTTCGAAAAATAGGTATCCAAGTGACACCTGTAACTACAATACAGTAACTCATGTGTAAACAATGAAAGAGGTTTTTGTTTATGAATATGTCCTTGAGAAAAACCTCTCTTGGTTTTCAAAACTTCACTTCCCGTTGTTAGGAAAACACGACAAGAAAACATGACTAAAATAGGAAAAACTGAGTGTTTTATTTTCTGAAAAACTAGGCCTCTAAGAGAATTGAATATATCCAAAACCATAACGTATATTCAATAACTGAGAGAGGTTATTGTTTTTGGGTATTTTATGAGAAAAAAATTCATCCATGTTTCAAAAAAATTTCCCATTTGTTCATAATCCAAGCTTGAAGGTGGTTACTCAAAAATTACAGAAGCGCAACATGATCTCAGCAGAAACATAGCATGGTCTTTGAGAGGGTTTTTGGAGGCCTTCCCATAGGATTTTTGGGCTGAAAGAGGTGTGTTTTGAAATTTTATGATGTATTCTACACAATGGAACCATCAAGCACTGCAAATTCCTTCTCCAAACCTCTGAAACATTGATCTGAAGTCAAGTTGTCCAAATGTGAATGAACCCTCCTATAGCGACTGTATTTGGATAATTTCTCTCAAATAATAACACCTATTCATAAAATGAAGGAGGTTTTTGTTTCTTGGTCTATTATTAATAAAAACATCTTTTACTTTTGTTAAATTAATCTTCCTTAATTTAGAAACCAATTTTGAAGTAGAACTTTGACCAAGACAATCATTTGAAAATTTATGACAAGGAATGATGACATGACCATGATGAACATTTATGACATTGGATGAGTGGAGGGAGTAGTAATGACACCTAGACACACCAATGAACATTTTACAACCAAGATGTGTCAAATTTTAGTTGATAATTGTATTTTAAAAATATAACAATTTGACCTAATAACCCTATCAATCACATGAAAGAGTAAATTTGATCACTGGTGACTGACATAACTGACATATACTAACAAGAGGCTTGGTTTGTATTGGTAGGCATGGAGAAAAGGATGATTTTATTTCCTTTCATCGATCTGTAACAATTCAAACAATTGTTCCTCTTTTCATAAGCTTGTAATATAGATGGCAGTAAATATTTATTAGTTGTTATCGCTCTGTATTTGTCATAAAGAGTAGTTAAGTATACGAAGTCTTCTATAGCATAAACATAAAAATGCACAATAATCTTATAACACACATTGATGTCAGCAGTATATAATTTAGCATACCAATACAAAAAATTGTTGATATAATATCCCAAGACATTGTAAAAAGACAGTATGACATAATTTTGACATAAATACTACATCCTCTTCTCATGGGTTTGCTATACAAATGGCTAGTGCTTAGAATTTTTTTTTAGCTTAGGAAAATCCCCCAATACCAAAGATATGGCACGTCCTCATGCCATGAATTAGCAATAGGTATTTACTATTCTTAGAGGGGGGTCAGCAATAGGATTCTTGGTCTTCTTTCCCGATGAGGCTGCAGGGGTATCAACAAGTTTCTTAGACTTTTCATCCAGTAAAGAAATATATTGATCATGAGGGTTTGGGTGGAGTAACAGTCCCTAGATCAAGAGTCTTCTTTCTAGTCTTGATTGTAAGATGAGGGTTTGCAAATTGGTAAATGAACTCATCCCACATTTTCCCCTATTTTTCCAATTCGACTAAGACAACTAGTTTGATAAGGCTGTGGTGAAAAAGGCTGTTATGGGGATTGGTTGCATTCTTCCTCACTTGAGAAGACATCCTCTCAAGACTCTTTAAGAAGTAAAAGGGAAAATTCAATGTCTTATTGAACTGAAAGTGAGCTAATAATTGAAAGTGTCAGTCTTTAAAGACTGGATATATATCTTCACATGTAATCAATCTGGTGATGACTATGAGAGGGTTGATTATCTCCTCTTTTATCCACTCCTTGGAGTATCCCTTAGCTCTAGAGATGTTCTGAAATTTGGTTTTGAAAACCTAGTTATAGCTTGCTCTTGGAAACTGGTGGTGTTTAAACCAACGGTCTCCAACTCCTGGGAGCTTTGTGGGTGAGCCAATTGATTCCTCATAGACCATGAACATAGTGAATAGGAGCAGAGGCAGGCTAAGAGTGTTCCATTATTATTTATTTTTCGATCGTGCTAACACAATCCATTCCTCTATCTCACATTCTATAAGTCATGTAATCATAACTCTTTAATGAACAGTTTGTAACAAAAATAAACCAGTTAAGTGGTATGTTAAGGAAATGTACAACATTTTATAACACACAGGGAATTAACATTTCAAAAATAAAATAATTGTTGATATAATAGCATGTATTATTAAAACAACACACATAAATTTTTACAAAGATTTACTTCTTCTAGGCAATGTTATCATTTGTCAACTCATGAACCCCTCCCCGACACCTAAGTATTATGACACCTCACAATAAAAAAATATAGGAAACTAGTCATTTCTCCCAATAGCCGAAGATTTACAGTTTGTTAAGTGTAGAGATAATTTTCACGGATTGGTCTGACGAGACAGTTAAAAGATGGCCCCACCTATAGGATAAGAGATCCTATATATAGATAAGAAGAGGTAGGAAAGAGAGTTTCAAGATAGTCTTAGAGTTAGTTCCCAATGGCAAGTTTATGGAGTTCCTTAACCTTAGATTAAGCATACATACTTCATGTCATCTTTTTCTACAAGTAATTCCCTACATCAGGAAAATTTTAAATTTATTATTTATGTTTTGTTAGATTATCATCCTCACTAGGTACAATGCCCCGCTACTTTCAATCATGTTCAGTACTCCAGCGGGTTTACCTAGTCATACCACAGGTTGGTACTCGCTGCCAACAAACCTGTTCAGTGTCCTGATGGGTTAGCCTCTTACACCCTCAGAGACTGACCTTCCATCTTTTAATATTTTAGTATAAGATTGCATTATGAAAGAAGATGGGGGGACAACTCTGAAAACATTTTTTTTTTTAATCAATTGGGATGGTATTTATGTTAGAGGATGACTTTTCATTATATTCCTTAGTGATTTTCTTGATGTAAGGGGTACTTAAGAAGACTTGGCCTATCTAAACATATGATATAATCAAGCTATTTAGTGTGTAGTGGATGGTACTATTGTGAAATAACAGAAAGGTATCTCTAGGATCAACTCACTTTCTTCTTTTGTAAGTTATTGTGATGTTTCCATGACTAACTGCTAATCAAAACTCCTTGTTACTCTTTAATAAAGATACTTTACTCACTTACTCAATTTTCTTGGGAAAAATGTAAGAGTGACCTCTAAGCTTGATGGTTACGGTATCACTTCCTTATATAGAGGTGAAGGTTCAAGAGTAATTTCTTTTTAATATTCCTTGGGTAAAAGAAGATGAAAGTCTTTGCAAAAATATGGCTAATTACAACAATTCATTATTCATTTGATGCTTAGCAGACAACAAGGTTCAAATATATCAATGTTTTGAAGAAAAATCCTTCTTTTATATTTCCTTGGAACTGTCTACTACTGGTGAAATAAATACCTACAGAAATATCTAGAATTGTTCGTCACAAAACATACTCTAAAATATAAAAAACTAATGAGATCAATGAGATCAAGTCACTGGAACATGTATCTCATAGTTCTTTTATTAAAAGAAAATGTAAAATGAGGATGAATTAGTATTTAAGATAAACTAACAACACACAACTTTTATTTATTATCCTACCCTACCTAAAAAGAAAGGAAAATCTTTATTTAAGTGTAATAACTTTTCTAATGTATCCATGTGTGAAGAAAGATAAGAAACCTACTCATATCCACATATAAAAATGTTACCACAGTGATTACTTGGATATGAAGAACCAACCAACCTACTTGTTTTGGCATCAGAAGGTTTTGAAGAAGAAAATAGTATTGTGTTCTGATGACCTCTTGAAACCAAATTTCAATGTAATCTTGATGTTCATCAACAGTAATTTCTATGCTCTCCTTCAACATGCTATGCAAATCCTCTTCTTCTGGATGATTGATTTCTAAAGTACATAAAGGATTTGCTGAGATGGATGTTGAGAACTCCTTAATATTAGATCTTAATGATTTCTCTCCATTGGATGTAGTCCATAATTTTTCATCTTCCTTCGCATTTTGGCAAGGAAAGTCATTTTTTTAGCTCATAGGACCTTGATTATTCTAATCTTTTCAGAGAGGTAGACAAGTTCTTGACTATTGTCAAGATGTGTTCTTCCCGAAAAGAAGAGATCCCAGTTGTTGCTAGGATTTGAGAGAGTTCTTCCAAACTAATGGTCACCTTCAAATTCATTCTCCCGGTGGTGGTAAGGAAACAAAGGTTGTGTTCTTTGGTTCTACAAAGGCCTCGAGTGGTCTTGCCTCATGTCCCACTATTACTGATGCTTCAACTTTTGTTCTATAGTTCTCCCTATTTTAGTCTCTTCAGAGACTTCTTTAGCTCTTTGGGTTGAGCTAGATCATGTTGTTCGATATCGGTCTACAGATTTTATGAGTGGAACATTCCTTCCCCCAAAAATTTCAGAAGAAACCTTGGTTGAAAGCCCTGATTTAGATTTAATGTATCTACCTTTTGGGTCTCGATGTCTGTTCATGAAAGAAAACAAAAACAAAAATAAAAACTACCATTTGGTTTGGTGAAACCTGCTATAGCAAATGCACAAGTTCTTACCTCTCCTCTTAAAGTTCCCCTGTGACAAAACTAATGCTAAGGTTTAACAATGATCTATTTCCTAACTATTTCCTACCTTGAGACAACTCCCTAGCAATGACGCCAAAAATGATGGGTGTTCTATATGCACTAAAAAAACACTTAAAAACCTTCAATTAAATTGTCAACCCAGGGTAAGTAAACTTAGAGTTGTAGCAATATATATGCCAAGGTGGAAAGACTAGAGGTAGTATAGTCTAACTAAGGAAGTGGCTATCTTAGAGCTAATCTATTCAAGCAAAGACTATTAATGATGAAAACCTACTAAGAAACTCAAACTATGTACCCTAAGTAACCTTTGAACAAAGGATCGATGGATGGTTCTACAAAAGCAGATGAAAACCCTACTTAAAGAAAACTAACTCATTCATGACAATAAGAAAAATAAAACTATCTATCTAATAAGAAAATAACAACAACAAACTACTTTAATTAATATATTCAAATTCAATAAGCAACTATCCTATGAAAGCAAGTAAATAGACAAGCAACTACCCTATCAAAGAAAAATAGACAAGCAAGAAACTACCCTATTAAAGCAAGTAAACAATCAAGAAAATAACTAACTAACCTATGATAACTTCTACAACTAGTAAATTAATCAAGATTACTCAATAAACAACTAATCAAGCTAAGAAGCAAGTGAACTCTATTCTTAAATTAAATTTCACAATAACTTCTAATTTACAAAAGGGAATCTTAATCTACTAAATTGAAAGCATTATGACAATAAAAGACATTAACAACTACTCTTTAAGCTATGGTAAGCAAACTATTCTTTAATCTACCAAAGCAAGAAGACTATAATCTAATCTACAAAAGCAAGGAAACTATCCTCTAATCTATTAAAGCAAGAAAACTATTATTCTATTTAATTCAATTGCATTCTATGCTAATGTAAGAAAATTCATACTACTTAGATATTCATAACTGAAAACTAAACTCAATAATCAAACTTAGAATTAAAATTGCAACCTAGATCTAGAATGGAATTTGCATAAATTAAATTAAACTAATCCTATTTTAACAATTTAAATTGCAAATGGAAATACTCATAAAAACATAATTCAAATCCTATTTCTATTTTGGCATATGACAAAATAATTAATAAACAAACTAAATAGCAAATTAGATAACCAAAATAAATAACAACTAAATAAGAAAACTATGAATCAAAACTAATACTAACATTTATCCACCCACTGAAACTTTGCCAAAGAAACTATTAACTCAATTACTCTGTTTTAACTTATTGTATTTCAACATACAAAAATTCTAACTATCATCTAAGTATACACAGGGGTTAGTGACTTAAGATTAATTTGTTTCCTATTTAGTTAGAAAGACATCGCATATTAACTATTCTTCATAAGCAACCTACAACAAGAAACTGAAATAGTTAAACTATAAACAATAATTACACAGTAATTAAGAAAGATAAAAACACATGTACAGGAAATAAAAGAAATGATAATTACATAAATCAAATACACAAACTAGCTAACTAAATATTCACCCAGACTGTTGGTGCCCCCACAACAGATTGTGGCTACTCCTCAAAGATGAATCATGAGCTCAAGCAACACGATTTCAACATTAAAATGAAAAATGCAGTTTTACACAGTTTTAGAAAAATATGTCTGAAAATGGAAATACAGAGATGGACTATTATTTTTCTCTCTTAACTATTTGTTTGAACACTGAGGTGGTATTTATAAATTTACAAGCTGAGCGGTCGACCACTGGAAGGGTCGACCTCCTCTAAAAACAAGAAATCACATTCAATGTGTCTTAACCACCTGTGGGTTCTAGAAACAAGGCAATTCAATAAACGCCCAACATAACAACCCAATCTGAGTTGTTAGAATCTCAGTAGCTGGAGGCCATGAGCAAAAAGAAAACCTATATCTATGATTCTCCCATCGCTGGATGTCGATATGATAACCGCCAAATTTCTCATGGTTTTAGTGCAGGATGGAGTGTCGAATGGAGTAATGGACTGAGTGCCAGATGGAGTACCAGACAAAGTTTTGGATGTAAAAACGAGATGCTATTTTTCCCTGTGACACACATAAAATGAATTAGTTTCCGTAAATCATTAAAACATGCTGAATTACACTCAAAACGATCATAAAACATGAATCATGCATACCTGGTATGAATCATGGCGATTTAACACAAAAACTCTTCAAAACTCTTCAAAACAGGACAATACATATACACATTTGGTCAAAGAAGATCCAATTAGCATCATTATATTAACCATATCGCGGGCCCAACATTATCCCCACACCTAAGATTTTGCAGGTCCCACTGCAAACAAAAATGAATCACCCAACATGACTAGATTTGCAAAGGAGGGGGTGGATTAGCTTTATAATCTTATCCCTCTTTCCCAAGGAATTTTGTCTTGGGCCTTTTTGCGATGTTTCAATTGAATCCAGAGACTATTATTGGTGGCATTCATATTATCAACCAAGCATTGTAGAGAATTCATCTTGGCTTGTAGGACAATGTTATCATGGCGTAAATGACGACTCAGTGTTTCATGCTCTCTAAGTTTGAACTGGAGGGTTTAGAGTTTTTGGAGGCTGCTAATGACATGTGAAGAATACTTGAGATTTATATTATATCCTTGATCCTTTAAAACATGGAAAACAACAATTTTACCTTTGCAAAATTAGTTCCAAAAGTGACTTTCCAGAAGCACAACAATTCTAGCCGAGCGAACTTGTAAAAAATAGGTATCCAAGTGACACCTGTAACTACAAGAAAATAAATTCTGTATAAAAAATAAGAGAGGTTTTTGTTTTTGAATGTGTCCTTGATAAAAACCTCTCTTGGTTTTCAAAATTCACTTCCAATTGTTAGGAAAACATGACAAGAAAACATGACTAAAATAGGAAAAATTGAGTGTTTTATTTTATGAAAAGCTAGGCCTCTAAGAGAATTGAATATATCCCAAACCAGAAGGTATATTCAAAAACTGAGAGAGGTTATTTTTTTTGGGTATTTTATGAACATAAACATCCTCCATGTTTCAAAAATAATTTCCCATTTGTTCATAATCCAATCTTGAAGGTGGTTACTCATAAATTACAAAAGTGTAGTGTGCTCTCAACATAAATGCAATGTGGTATTTGAGAGGGTTTTCGGAGGCCTTCTCGGAGGATTTTTGAGATGAAAGTGGTATGGATGGAAATTTTATGATGTCTTTTACACAATGGAACCATCAAGCACTACAAATATTTTCTCCAAACCTCTGAAAAACTGACTTGAAGTCAAGTTGTCCAAATGTGCATGAACCCTCCTATAGCGAATGTATTTGGAGAATTTATCTCAAATAATAGCACCTGTGCGTAAAATTAAGGAGGTTTTTGTTTCTTTGTTTATTATTGACAAAAACCTCTTTCACTTTTTTCAAATTAATCTTCCTTAATTCAAAAACCAATTTTGAAGTAGAACTTTGACCAAGATAATCATTTGAAAATTTATGACAAGGAATGATGACATGAACATGATGAACATTTATGAACTTGGATAAGTGGAGGGAGTAGCAATGACACCTAGAAACACCAATGACCATTTTACAACCAAGATATGTCAAATTTTATTTGATAATTTTATTTTGAAAATATAACAATTTGACCTAATAACCCTATCAATCACATGAAAGAGTAAATTTGCTCACTCGTGACTGACATAACTAACAGATACTAGAAAAAGGCTTGGTTTGTACTGGTAGGCATCGTGAACATGAAAATTTTTATTTCCTTTCATCGATCTGTAACAATTGAAACAATTGTTCCTCTTTTCATAAGCTTGTAATAAAGATGGCAATAAATATTTAGCAGTTGTTATCACTCTGTTTTGTATCAAAGAGTAGTTAAGTATACAAAGTCTTCTATAGAATAAAGATAAAAATGCATAATAATATTATAAAACAAGCAATTATGTCAATAGTATATAATTTAGCATACCAATACAAGCAACTGCTGATATAATATCCCAAGACATTGTAAAAGGACAATATAACAGAATTTTGACAAAAATCATACTTCCTCCTCTCATGGGTTCGCTATACAAATGGGAAATGCTTAGCGTTTTTTTTTTTTTTTCATCTCGGGAAACTACCCCTAGATCGAATACATGGCACGTTCTCATGAAATTAATTAGCAATAGGTCTTTACTATTTTTAGATAGGGGTTAGCAGTAGGCTTCTTGGTCTTCTTGCCCAATGAGGCTATAGGGGTATCAACGAGTTTCTTGGAATTTTGGTCCAGTAAATGAATAGCTTGAGCATGAGGGTTTGGGTGGAGTAATAATCCCTAGATCAATAGTCTTCTTGATAGTCTTGATTGTAAGATGAGGGTTTGCAAATTGGTAAATGAACTCATCCCACATTTTCCCCTATTTTTCTAACTCGGCTAAGACAAGTAGTTTGATAAGGCCGTGGTGAAATAGGTTGTTATGGGGATTGGTTTCATTCTTCCTCACTTGGGAAGACATCCTCTCAAGACTATTTAAGAATTAAAAGGGAAAATTCAATGGCTTATTGAACTGAAAGTGAGCTAATAATCAAAAGTGACAGGCTTTAAAGATGGAATATCTACCTTCGCATGTAATCAATATGGTGATGACTATGAGAGGGTTGATTAGATCCTCTTCTATTCATTCCTTGGAGTATCCCTTAGCTCCAGAGATGTTCTAAAATTCGGTTTTGAAAACCATGTTATATATTTCTCTTGGCAAGTGGTGGCGTTTAAACCAACGGTCTCCAAATGTTGGGAGCTTTGTGGCTGAGACAATTTATTCTTTAGAGACCACGAACACAATGAATAGGAGCAGAGGTAGGCTAAGAGTGTTCCATTATTATTTGTTTTTACATCGTTCTCACACAGTCCATTCCTCTATCTCACATTCTATAAGGCATGTAATCATAACTCTGTAATGAACATTTTGTAACGAAAATAAACCAGTTAAGTGGTTTGTTAAGGAAATGTACAACAATTTATAACACACAGGGAATTAGCATTTCAAAAATAAATAACTTCTGATATAATAGCATGTATTATGAAAACAACACACATAAATTTTTACAAATATTTACTTCTTCTAGGCAATGTTATCATTTGTCAACTCATGAACCCCTCCCCCACACTTAAGTATTGTGACACCTCACAATAAAAAGTATAGGAAACCAGATAGTTCTCCCAATAGCCGAAGATTACAGCTTGTTAAGCGTAGAGATAAATTTCACAGAATGGTCTGACGAGACGGTTAAAAGATGGCCCCACCTATAGGATAAGAGATCCTATATATAGATAATAAGAGGTAGGCAAGAGAGTTTCAAGATAGTCTCAGAGTTATTTCCCAATGGAAATTTTATGGAGTTCATTAAACTTAGCTTAACCATACATACTTTATGTTAGCTTTGTCTACAAGTAATGTCGTACATTAGGACAATTTTAAATTTATTATTTATTTTTTGTTAGATTATCATCCTCGCTAGGTAGAATGCCCCGCTGCTAGCAATCTTGTTCAGTACTCTGACAGGTTTACCTAGTCATACCACAGGTCAGTACCCTCTACCAGCAGACCTGTTCAGTATCCCGGCGGGTTAGCCTCTTACACCCTTAGAGATTGGCCCTCCATCTTTTAAGATTTTAGTATAAGATTGTGTTATGCAAGAAGATGGGGCGACAACTCTGAAAACAACTTTTTTTTTCTTTTTTTTTTCAATTGGGATCGTATTCATGTTAGAGGATGACTTTCTGTTATATTCCTTAGTGATTGTCCTGATGTAAGGGGTACTTAAGCGGACCTGGACTATCTAAAGTTATGATATAATCAAGCTATTTAGTGTGTAGTGGATGGTACCATTGAGAAAGAACACAAAGGTATCTCTAGGCTCAAATCAGTTTCTTCTTTTGTAAGTTATTGTGATGTTTCCATGACTAACTGCTAATTAGACCTCCTTGTTACTCTTTAATAAAGATACTTTACTCACTTACTCAGGTTTCTTGGGAAAAATGTATGAGTGACCTCTAATATTGATGGTTATGGTATCACTTCCTTATATAGAGGTGAAGGCTCAAGAGTAACTTCTTTTTAAGATGCCTTGGGAAAAAGAAGATGAAAGTCTTTGCAAAAATATGGTTAATTACAACAAGTCATTATTCATTTGATGCTTAGCAGACAACAAGGTTCAAATATAGCAATGTTTTGAAGAAAAATCCTTCTTTTATATTTCCTTGAAACTGTCTACTCCTGGTGAAATAAATACCTACAAAAATCTCTAGAATTGTTCGTAAAAAAACACAGTCTAAAATATAAAAAAACTAATGATATCAATGAGATCAAGTCAGTAGAACATGTATCTCATAGTTATTTTATTAAAAGAAAATGTAAAATGAGTCTGCATTAGACTTTAAGATAAACTAACAACACACATCTTTAATTTAATATCCTACCCTACCTAAAAAGAAAGGGAAATCTTTATTCAAGTGTAAGAACTTTTCCAATGTAACCATGTGCAAAGCAAGATAAAAAACATACTCATATCCACATATAAAAAAGTTACCGTAGTGATTATCTAGATATTAAGAACCAACCAACCTACTTGTTTTGGAATCAGAAGGTGTTGAAGAAGAGAATAGTATTGTGGCCTAATTACCTCTTGAAACCAAATTTCAATGTAATCTTGATGTTCATCAACAATAATTTCTATGCTCTCCTTCATCATGCTATGCATATCCTCTTCTTCTGGATGATTTATTTAGGAAGTACATAAAGGATCTGTTGAGATGGATGTTGAGAAATCCTCAATCTCAAGTCTTAATGATTTTTCTCCACTATATGTAGTCCATAATTTTTCAGCTTCCTTCGCATTTTGGCAAGGAAAATCATTTTTTAGCTCATAGGACCTTGATGGTTCTAATAGTTTTGGAGAGGTAGACAAATTCTTGACTATTGTCAAGATGTATTCTTCTTGAAAAGAATAGATCCCAACTGTTTCTAGGATTTGAGAGAGTTATTCCAAACTAATGGTCACCTTTGAATTCATTCTCCTGGTGGTGGTAAGGAAACAAAAGTTGTGTTGTTTGGTTCTGTAGAGGGATCAAGTGGTCTTTCCTCATGTCCCACTATTATTGATGCTTCAAATTTTTTTCTATAGTGCTCCCTTTTTTAGTCTCTTCAGAGATTGCTTTAGCTCTTTGGGTTGATCTATCTCCTATTGTTCGGTATCGGTCTGCAGAGTTTATGAGAAAAATGTTCCTTCCCCAAAAAAGGTTGGAAGGAACCTTGGTTGAAAGGTTTGATTTAGATTTCATGTATCTACCTTTTGGGTCTCTAGGTATGTTCATGAAAGAAAACAAAAACAAAAAGAAAAACTACCATTAGGTTTGGGGGAACTTGCTATAGCAGATACACAGGTTCTTACCTCTCCTCTTAAAGTCCCCCCTCCACCAAACTAATGCTAAGGTTTAGAAATGATCTATTTCCTAAGTATTTCCTACCTTGAGACAACTCCCCGACAATTTCTCCATAAATGATGGGTATTCTATATGCACTAAAAAAACACTTAAAAACCCTCAATTAAATTGTCAACCCAGGGTAAGTAAACATAGAGTTGTAGCAATATATATGCCAGGGTAGAAAGGCTGTAGATGATATAGTCTAACTAAGGAAGTGGCTATCTAAGAGATAATCTATTCAAGAAAATATTATTAATGATGAAACCCTACTAAGAAACTCAAACTATGTACCCTAAGTAACCTTTGAACAAAGGATCGATGGATAGTTTTAAGAAAGAAGATGAAAACCCTACTTAAAGAAAAATAACTCAATCACGAAAATAAGCAAAATAATACTATCTACCTAATAAGAAAATAACAACAACAAAATACTTTAATTAACCTATTCAAATTCAATAAGCAACTATCTTATGAAAGCAAACAAATAGACAAGCAACTACTATATCAAAGAAAAATAGACAAGCAAGGAACTACCCTATTAAATCAAGTAAACAAGAAAGCAAAGAACTAACTAACCTATGATAACATCTACAACAAGTAAAATAATCAATATTACTCAATAAACAACTAATCAAGCTAAGAAGCAAGTGAACTCTATTCTTAAATTAAATTTCACAATAACTTCTAATTTACAAAAGGGAATCATGATCTACTAAATTGAAAGCATTATGAAAATAAAAGACATTGGCAACTACTCTTTAATCTATGGTAAGCAAACTATTCTTTAATCTACCAAAGCAAGAAGACTATTCTCTAATCTACAAAAGCAAGGAAACTATCCTCTAATCTACAAGAGCAAGAAAACTACTATTCTATTTAATTCAATTGCATTCTATTCTAATGTAAGCAAATTCATACTACTTGGAGATTCCTAAATGAAAACTAAACTCAATAATCAAACTTTGAATTAAAATTGCAACCTAGATCTAGAATGGAAATTGCATAAATTAAATTAAACTAATCCTATTTTAAGAATTTAAATTGCAAATGGAAATACTCATAAAAACATAATTTGAATCCTATTTCTATTTCAGCATATGAAAAGAGAATTAATAAGAAAACTAAATAGAAAATTAGATAATAAAACTAAATAGCAACTAAATAAAAAACATATGAATCAAAACTAAAGCTAACATTTATCCATCCATCGAAACTTTGCCAAAGAAACTATTAACTCAATTACTATGTTTTAACTCTCTTTTAACTTATTCTATTTCAGCATATAGAAATTCTAACTATCATCTAATTATACACAGGGGTTAGTGGCTTAAGCTTAAGTTGTTTCCTATTTAGTTAAAAAGACATGGCATATTAACTATTCTTTATAAGCAACCTGCAACAAGAAACTAAAACAATTAAACTATAAACAATAATTACACAGTAAGTAAGAAAGATAAAAACACATGTACAGGATATAAAATAAATGATAATTACATAAATCAAATACACAAACTAGATAACTAAATATTCACCCAGACTGTTGGTGCCCCCCCCTAGCAGATCGTGTCTACTCCTCAAAGATGAATCATGAGCTCAAGCAACACGATTTCAACATTAAAATGAAAGATGCAGTTTTACACAGTTTTAGCAAAATATGTATGAAAATGGAAAAACATAGTTGGACTATCCTTTTTCTCTCCTAACTATTTGTTTGACCACTGAGGTGGTATTTATAGATTTACAAGTTGAGAGGTTGACCACTGCAAGGGTCGACCTCCTCTAAAAACAAGAAATCACATTAAATGCGTCTTAACTGCCGGTGGGTTCTAGAAGCAAGGTGAGCCAATAAACACCCAACATAACAATCCAATCTAAGTTGTTAGAAGCTCAATAGCTGGAGGCCACAAGCATGAAGAAAACCCATGTCTCTGATTCACCCATCGCTAACCGCCCATATGACAACTGCCAAATCACACATGGTTTTAGTGCAGGATGGAGTGTCGGATGGAGTATCGGACTGTGTGCTGGATGGAGTACCGGACGAAGTGCCAGATGTAAAAATGAGTTGTGATTTTTCCCTGTGACACACAGAACGTGAATTAGTTTCCTGAAATCATTAAAACATGATGAATTATGCTCAAAACCATCATAAAACATGAATCATGCATACCTGGTATGAATCATGGTGATTTAACACAAAAAATATTCAAAATTATTCAAAACAGGAAAATAGATATACACATTTGGTCAAAAATGATCCAATCATCATCATTATATTAACCATATCAAGGGCCCAACACAAGTAGAAAGAGCTTTCCGATTGTTCGTGCCCGATAACATTGAATATTTGCAAGTATTTGAGAACGATGAACAACTGGAATTTTTTTTGTTAAACGATGATGATGATGAAGATGATCACTCATCTTTCATCCCCAAAGATTGTATTTAGTCTGAATCTCTTTTTACGAAATATGATCATGCTAAGAATATCCTTGAAGAAGTTTCAATTCGAAAAGTGCAAGAGACAAGAAAAGTCAATATTGGAATTGACAGTTCCTCAAAATATGTCAACTTGGGAGTTGATTGCACTACTAAGGAAGTTGATCAATATGGTGCCTTGTTTAAAGAATACATTGATGTGTTTTCTTAGACCTATGATCATTTGAAAGATTACGATAAAACTATATTCCAACATATCATTCCTTTGAGAGAAGAAGAAAATACTGGAAAGCAAAAAATAAGGATGATGAATCCCAAACTGAAACCTCCGGTCAAGATTGAATTGGAGAAGTTGAGGAAGGAAAGAATAATTTATCCCATTAGACACTCTGAATACCTTTCAAATCTCGTGATTGTAAGAAAAAATACCGAGGAAATCCAGATGTGTGTTGACTTTAGAGACCTTAACAAAGAAAGCATAAAGGATAACTTTCCTTTAATTAATATGGAGTTCCTTCTCCAACAAGTCATTGGACCAGCCTACATGTCTATGTTGGATGGTTTTTCTGGATATAACCAAGTCTTGATGGCTGAGGAAGATAGGGAAAAGACAAAATTTATCACACCTTGGGAGACATATGCATATGCTAGAATGCCCTTTGGTTTGAAGAATGTTGGAGCTACATTCCAGAGGGCCATGGATCATGCATTTAGTGGGTTGATAGTAACATTTATGGAAGACTATCAAGATGACTTGAAAATGCATTCAAAAAGAAGGGGTGATCATATCTATCATTTGAGAAAATATTTTGAAAGATGTAGATTATATGGTGTCTCTCTAAATCTAAAGAAATGCTTGTTCACTATAACTCAGGGAAAATTGTTGGGCCACATTGTGTGCAAGGAAGGGATTTACATAGATCTGTAAAGAGTTAAGGCTATACATGAGCTCAATCCCCCGACATCAAAAAATGGAGTCCAATCATTTTTCGGCAAGATCAATTTTGTGTGAAGGTTTGTTCTTGACTATGCAAGTATCATAAAGCCAATCAATATGTTGTTGAAAAAGGAGCAAAGGTTAGAATGGACAATGGATACTCAAGAGGCTTTCAATAATATCAAAGGAGAAATCACCATAGCTCCAGTCCTAATTAGTCTGTATTTTCAAAGGTATTTCATCATCTATTCATTTTCTATAGAGACAATTGTTGCATTTGTTATTACTCAAAAGAATACCAAAGGTGAAGAACACCCAATACATTTCATGAGAAAAACCCTACATGACTATGAATTGAGGTATTCAGAACTGGAAAATAAATTCTTGTCTCTTGTAAAAGTGGTAGCACACTTTCAGATGTACATATTGAACTCCCATGTTATTTCATATGTTCCCTCATCGCTAGTGAAGATAATTCTGAATCAACAATTGAGAGAAGAAAAATGGGATAACTAGATGGAAAAGATACAAGAATATGATATTGAGATTAAACCGTTAAAGGCTATCAAAGGACAAGGTTTATGAAAGCTCATCGCGAATACTGATTTCGTGGATGTAATGATTTCAATTTCAGTAGGAGAACCATTAGTTGATTTAGAATTTACAGAGATATCATATTCTAATTAAGGTCCAAGCAATTTCCTATCACCATGAACCCCAAGGAGAAAATAACACTAAAGATGAAGGAAAATCAATATGTGATGATCAATGATATATTGTTAAGGAGGAATTACGATGGCATACTATTAAGATGCATCGATGAAAATAAAGCCCAATAACTAATGAGAGAATTCCATGAAGTAATATGCGGTGGAAACTTTTCACCTACTGCAACCTCCCACAAGATAATAAGGGTTGGATTCTACATTCCATCAATATTCAGACACTCATATGCCACAATAAAGAAGTGTGTATCATGCCAACAATTTTTAGGAAAATGAAGAGATTCGTGATGCCTTTACAACGCATAATTGTAGAACAACCATTCTCCCAATGGGGACTTGATGTTTTCGGGACAATTAATTTGAAGTCTATAAAGGGACATATGTACATTCTCACGTCTACAGATTATTTCATGAAATGGATAGAATTAGTGGAATTAAAGAAATTTGGTTTTGAAGAGCTAATTAAGTTTCTCAAAGATAATTTTTTTTCGAGATTTGGTGTCCAAGATAAATTTATCACATATAATGGTTTGTTTTTCATCAGGTCAAAGTTTACAGAGTTTTACTGAGAATATGGAATTATCATAGATCAATCATCGAATTATTATCCACAAGGTAATGGCCTTGTTGAATCCACAAATAAAACACTTGTTCATATACTGAAGAAAACCATTGACAAGAACCAAAGGAATTTACATCTGAAGCTGACTGATGCATTGTGGGAAAGAAGAATGACTCCAAAGGATAGCACTGGGATGTCCCCTTATACATTGCTTTATGGGAAAGAAGCGAAAAATCCAATTATCCTCGAGCTCAATGCATTGACTTCTCTAGTTAATACCGAAGATACAAAAGAGAGTTCACCAATCCAAAGGAGGATCAACCAGTTGTTAAAATTGGAAGAAGAATGAAGGAACACCCTAAATCAAACCTCTCAAAGGAAGCAAAGTGTCAAAATATACTTTGATCAAAGCACAATTGTAAAAAAATTCCAGAAGGGAGAGTTGGTGTTACTTTATAACAAGGCCAAGAAGAAACCATCGATGCATAAAAATTTTGAAGTGCTTTGGATTGGATCATATGTCATCGAGAAGATATTGGGTTTTAATTCCTATATGCTTCAATACATGAAGGGTAAAATATTAATGCTTCCTTTCAACGGGAAACATTTAAAAGGTTTCTTCTCCTAATACTTTCTCATTCTCATTGTACATAATTTTATTTTTCAGTTTGTATATTCTTACTCTGACTCCATAGCCCAATAGGCGGAAGCACCTGGTCATGAAAGGTTTTGGATTCTTGACAACACACAGGGGTTTATCATCCCACAATCAGAGCCAATTATTGATATCAATTCCCTCTTCCAAAATCTCCCTCCCCTTTTCTATTTTCCCAACTTATTTTGTCCATTTATTTTCCCTCTTCTATACTTACCCAAATTCCCCTTTTCTTTTCTCCCTTCTATTCTCCCTTTCTAATTACTAGACTTAGTCAGTTTTCGAAAATGATGAGTTTGTAGGTTGGCGGACTCACGGGTTATCACTTCCATCCCTATTCCCATATCATGAGTCTGAACAACCGTCGTATCATCCTATACTTAATCGTTTCTACATTCATAGGTTCATGGGTCTGGGGGTTCAAGCTTTCATATCCCATGTTCTGTGATATACATTTTGCACCCAAGATATCATCGATCTACATTTTGACCATCAGAATCCCCAAGCTCCTAAGTATCTCATCTCTCCAATATTGAGTCTGATTGACCACATTACAACACTTAGGCAACTTTTGACCTTTCGCAACTGCAGGTTCGCGGGTGCCCGAGTTGGAGGGTTCACAAGAGTTCCCAAATCCTAATTGTTCTCATCCGTCCCTGCCACCTTCACACTTTTCCCAATAAGCATTTAGTATGGATTAACACTAATAAATCATTATGAAGGTTCTGTTAAGATCGTCATTAATAAGAGAAGGGCTCGAGGAGATTTCTCATTATACCATATTAAAGCATGATTTGCGGAAGATATTATTATCTCTCTCAAGTGCTCATTTCAAATATTATCTGGATTAAAAGAACGCTCTCATCAACTTATGGCAGGAAGAACTCAACAACAGTTTCATGGAGATACTTTGAAATTTTTTGGATGTGAGGAGCAGAAAATTTAGTGGTCCAGAGCGTATTCTTACTATTCATCCTCGTCTTCTCATAAGGAAGTGATATGGACATAAAAAATTGCTCATGCAGTTTGTGTTCTTAAGTTCTTCGAGTGCAAGAAACCAGTTTCCTGGTGCACTAAGAAATATATGCCAATTCATAAGATTATTCAACTTCAATACCATTCTCCCATATCTATTTCACCCCAAGTGTTCCATAAAATATTAAAGCTCTCAGAGCCAACACTCACTTTCAAAGGTGAATATTGCAAGGACTTCTTGAAAAAGCATGACAACAGCCTGGACCTCTTTCCTGAATTCTTGGAGAATCCCACAACCATCCCTGAACATATCACTAGGTTGCATGCCGACTCATTCAAAATCCCCTTTTGGGAAATTTCTTGGTTATTCTCCAGGGTGATAGGCCAAGAAAGTATCGCCAATATGTCCCTTATGATTCTTTATATCCTGTATTTTACTAACAAAGAGAAAGCCATTTTTTATTGGGGAAAACTGATTTCCATTGAAATCTCTTTCCAATTGTCACAGTACAAAAAGTATAAGAAATTATTTATGGCCTCTTATTTGGTATTTGTGATAGCACATAGTTGTCAATTTCTTAAATTGTCTATCTGCAAGAAGGTGAATTGTGAATTTGACCCAATGACCTTTTGGTACCAAGTGTCCTTGAATTTTTATGAAGTTTCCAATGACTTTGTATTGATTTTTAAAGTATTGTTGTTTGGAAAACATACCCCCAGAATATCCTCCCAGGAAAGTAAATTCATGGAAAAAAAGGGGAAGTTGGAGAAAATGGAAAATTACAATGTTATCAGGATTTACGATGCTAAGGAAAATCCCTCCTTTTTTCCATGTCATATATCCGACATAATGTTTATTAAAAAAGTTGCAAGGAAATATAATTTCTTGTTGCACTTTTTTCACAAGAAATGAAAAAATCAATTCATACCCTTGCCTTGGAAAATTTGGGATTTTGTATTCAAAAATATGAACAAAATCAATGAATTTGTAAACCACTTCCAAAATATGAATCTCAAGTATGCTGAAAGGATAAAAGGGTTTGACCCTCATGAATTTTTTTTAGAGCATATGTTAGCAATGGGGTTTAACAATTCATTTATCCATATTGTTCTAGGAGAAGAATAAGATAATAACTTGGGCATTCAAACTCACAATGCTAGCGACTTGGAGACTGTACTCAGTACCAAAAAAAATTGCAAACATAAAGGAAAGGGTCCCAATGAGAAGAGTGCCCAATTCCAAACTGTTACTCCTAAGACTACAACATATTAGAGCAGTGCTCCAGTGACCCACCCATCTAGAAAAGTGATCAATAGTATTTCAGGTGGAGGAGGAGAAAAGAATCCCCCTTCGGGAAAAATTGAAAGTTCACATAAACTTCCTCTGAGGAAGAAGAGGAAGAATATTATACAATAGGAGGAAGAACATCACATCAAAAGTGACATCAAAAAATTCTCCCTCGAAGATATGGAGCTCAAGGCTGACATCGAGAAAATGTTTCCTAACATTGATCATCTAGGAGGCACAACCCACCAGAATTTGTTGTTGGAAATTATTGAGAATGAGACCTTCGATGAAGAAGAGTCATTTGTATTTCAGAGCACTATTTTTGACAACAAATATAAGAAATTAATTATTGAGAAGAGTGATGTGAGGAATAGAAATGGAAAATATCATTAAGAGGTTAACAAAAGAAATATGTGTCCTTCCTAGGTTTCTAGAATCCATAGAGAAACCGTCGATGCATTGGACGACTCCATTGGTGGTCTTGAAGAGAAAAATACAAAGTTAAAGGCAAGGATTAAGGAAATTGAAGAGACCTTAATGCCTCTTCCACTCCTTTCCATCCCTTTGGAAATTGTTGGATCCACCATGCCCATTGCTAAATTAAAAGGATCCTCAAGATTACCTACAATAGCCAGGAGCTATGTGGAGAATAATATCAAGAAAAGAATGGGATTGATCACAGAATATTGGGAAATTTCAAAGAACATGATTTATTTTGGCTCGAGGGCGCATGCCTTTCATGAGTATTTGCAAGCTGACCTAAAAAATGAAGAATATTTTTACCTTGATGTTGTGGTACCCTTTGGTGTTAAAGTTTCCAACATGACATAGCTAAGGAGAAGAGAGGAGGATCTTCCCTCTCCCAGTCAGATTAAACAGTTGAACGCATGTTGGAAAGAAAAGATAAAAAACTTGAATACCATTGTTCAAACGTGGAAGAAAGCCATATCAAAGAGGGAGGAAATATTCAAAACACTCACATAGGTATACCTAGCCGGAAGCACTAATGAAGTCCAATATCCCAAGTTGAATCTAGGAAGGCCTAAAAATTAAAGATCTCAGAATCATATGAAATCAACCCCATTGTGTCCGTCTCATCGTGATGATTTCGACCATATAATGTTTTTCATAAACGAACACCGTATGAAAAATTTATCGTGTTCTGATCGATTTCCTAAATAGGCAAAAAGTCAACTAGTCAAAGGGTGACATGGCACATTTTGGGCATGACATGTGGCACATTCTACAGAGGACAAGTGGCATCCTTTATAACTGACACATGGCATTTCAGATGTCGACATTTGGCAGTTTATGATGTTGACAAGTGGAAAGGGGTGATTGGTCCACATGATATGGTTTTGGCCAACCATGGGCTGACACGTGGCCCAATCACAGGGTGCCACATGTCACCCTAGATGGGGCCTAAAAGGGATGAATGAAAAATATTGTATAACTCCATGGGAGTCGAACCCGTGACCTATCAATATAAAAAAGTCCTAGCACTAATGCACTAGCCACAAAGGAAAGAACCAAACTTTAGAAATATATTCATTTTTTAAAAAATTAAACATTAAACCCTTTTCTATGTTTAAGGGAGGCGCGTCGAATGGAGGCGAGGTCACATGAGAGAATCTCGGGAACGACCTAGGCGTGAGGGCTTAAAGGGTCTAGCGTCAAGACACATGTCATCCATTTGACCACAAAAAGGGGCACAAGCCCTATTTTTAGGTTCTTAACTAATTATTTGCCATTTTAGTGGGGTTTTACCTTATTTTAATGGATTTTTTCTGATTTTTGTGGAAATTTTGCCAAAAAGAGTGGATCTGGAACCCAAAAAGAGGACAAATTTTGGAGTGAAGTTGGATTTCGACTCCCAACTCAGAATATATATAAACCAAAGGATTTTGACAGTCCAAACAAGTTTAGAACAAGAGAAATGATGAATAATTGTGAAGCTCAAGCCATTTTTATGCAGGGAAGCCATTGAGGAGGGGAACTTTACATGCCAATTCTGGGAGCTACGCTCAATTTTTTTCAGTGCCGTCAGTTGTGTTGGACTCTTGAGGTCGAGAAAAAAACAACCATACTAGTTTTTAATCCATTTGACATTTTTCTGATGTGCTTTTAAAGCATTGAATAAAAATAAGAAATCCTCACTCACTGAGACAAATGCAACGTAGGCAATATTGCCGAACTCCGTTAACAACTTTGTTGTTATGGTTTGTTGATTCTTTGTGATTACATTCATATCTACATTTCTTATTATGACTTCTATAATATACCATTAATTTCTTCTTCTTTCAATCAATTCCTAATTGGTAAATGAACTCATGCTTAAAATTTAACCAAGTCTTTAAAGATCATTTTTGGATCAAGTGGTATCAGAGTAGATTGACGATTGGTTTTTGAGTTTGTATGATTATAAGGGAAAACTTGAGTCATGGTGAAGGTGATATTGTATAAGGGGATCCTGAGATTGGATCGAGAAAGAGGACTTCTCAAAGTAAGGAGCTAGCATCAGAAGAAGGGATGTCTCAGAATGAGATCAAGTTGCAAAAGACTTTATTCACCAGGTTGGAGATGGTAAAGGTATTATATGAGGATTAATTGGAATGGAAGAGGCCTTTCCAAGGGGCATATTCTAAACAATACAAAACTGAAGAAGGAGAGGATCCTCATAAACCTCCTCCTTCACCTCATTCTTCTCCATCATCTTCTTCTTCTTCAAGTACAAGTTCAAAATCCACCGCAAGAAAACATTCCCATAAACATAAATATGATATTCCTTTACTTAAGCTTGATGTGAAATTCGAATTAACAATGTATGATGGTGAAGTCAATGTCGAGAGGCTTGATAATTGGGTCAAACATATGGAAGTTTATTGCAGTGTGCAACAAATCAAGGATGAGGCAACTCAAATCAACTTGGCATCACTTCGTCTTGAAGAAACAACACTCATCTGGTGGCAGAGTAAGTTGCAAAATGGCATGCAACAAGTTGGTAATGTATTTCCATCATGGTAAGATTTTTTTTTTGAACCTAGAAAGCAATTTTATCCTTTGGGTTATAAAGAGAAGGATTTAATTGAATGACAATGTCTTAAACTAAGAAAGGAACAAACAGTGCAAGATTACATAGATGAATTTCATAAGATGATATTAATGTTAAATATTCCATGACATACCCAAGAAAATATTATGAAGTATATAGAAGGTTTACCTACACATATTCATAACAATGTATTTATATTTGGACCTACTAATATTGATGAGGTTTTTGTTCAAGCAACATACATTGAAGCAGGGAAAAAAGGAGTTGGCATATCAAGGGAATCATCTTTGAGGAAAGAGGAAAAAAGGAAGGGAAATGTAAATAAACAAAATTCAACAACAAGAAGGGAAGAGAAACTCTCTTGCAAGCATTGCAAGAAAGAAGGGCATGATGATGACCATTGTTGGAAATTGCATCCCGAGAAGAGACCAAAGTGGTTCAAAGAAAGGAAAGGGAGGCAAACAGTTGCAAAAAAAACACAACCAACAGACTTGGGATATGATTCAGGTGATGAGACTAAGATCAAAATAGTTGGTTTGATAGGTAAAATGGGTGATGGATATGATTCTAGGTGCAAATTATTTCACATTAGGGTGATAATGAAACATACCAAGGTCAATACATTGATAGATAGTGGATCTCAATCTAACTCGATTTCAGAGGAAGTGGTTAAAAAATTGGGATTAAACACTAAGATGCATCATAAACCTTACTCACTTAAATGGATAATCAACAATCATAAATTGGAAATAGCAAAGGAATGCACTTTAAATTTTGCAATTTCATCAAAGTTTGTGGATGAGGTAACGTGTGATGTGGTGCCACTCAATGAATGTGGACTAGTCTTAGGTAGTCCTTATTTGTATGATTGCAAAAAATATTCTACAGGGAACATAATCAATATCACTTAACTAAAGAAGGTGGTGAATATGTTGTACATGCTCATCACTTAAAAGAAAATCAATCTATTCAAACATTGGAACAATTAAGGAAGGAATCTTATGCAAGCAACACACCTATAATTGTGCCAAATTAAGAAATTGATCTTAGACATGAACATGAGATGGTTGTAGAATGGAAGTTCAATCATACTTTGCTTCAAGATAAGCTAATGTCGTACAAGTACTACAAACATATTAGCTCATTTGCAGTCATATTTCTGATGTTATCGCTGCTTATATTTTCAACGTGGATGGTAGTGGATTCAGTAACATGTGAAAGAGTACAAGTGTCTAACAATATGCTATCAATTGTCATAGTTTTTTTTCATTTGATATCGATGAGACAAGTGCATAGGACATAGTTTAAAGATAGAGAGCAAGTGGGGTGGCCTATCCCACACTTGATGACTGGTTAATACCCTTTTGGAGGACCAAAAGGTCTTAGTGGGGAGGTATGATCCATTTCGGATCAAGTGGTATCAGAGCAGGTTGACGATTGGTTTTTGATTTTGCATGATTACCAGGGAAAATTTAAGTCGTGGTGAAGGTGAGCTTGTAGAAGTGGATCCTGAGATTGGATCAAGAAAGAGGACTTCTCAAAGCGATGAGATGGCATCGGAAGAAGGCATGTCTCAGAATGATATAGAGTTGAAAAATAATTTATTCACCATGTCTGCGATGGTAAAGGTCTTATATGAGAATTACTTGGAACAAAAGAGGCCTTTCCAAGTGGAATCTTCTCAATCTAACTTGATTTCATAGGAAGTGGTTAAACAATTGGGATTAAACACTAAGATGCATCATAAAACTTACTCACTTAAATGGATATTGAACAGTCATAAATTGCACATAACAAAACAATGAACTTTAAAGTTTGCAATTTCATCAAAGTTTGTGGATGAGGTAACATGTGATGTGGTGCCACTCAAGGATTGTGGAATGGTTTTAGGAAGTCCTTATTTGTATGATCACAAAAAAATCTTCTACAGGGAACATAATCAATAGCACTTAACTAAATAAGAAAATGAATATGTTGTACATGCTCATCATTTAAAAGCAAATCCATCTATTCAAACAATGGAACAATTAAGGAAGGCAACTTATGCAAGAAACACACCTATAATTGTTCCAAATCAAGAAATTGACCTTAAGAATGAACATGAGATGGTTGTAGAATGGAGGTTCATTCATACTTTGCTTCAATATAAGCTAATGTCGTGCAAGTGCTACAAACATATTATCTCATTTGCAGTCATATTTTTTATGTTATCGCTGCTAAGATTTTCAACATGGATGGTAGTGGATTAAGTAAGATGTGAAATAGTACAAGTGGCTAACAATATGTTGTCTATTTTCATGGTTGTTTTGCAATTGATCTCGATGAGACAGGTGCACAGGACAAAGTTTAAAGATAGAGAAAAAGTGGGGTGGATCTTAGTGGGGAGGCATGATCCATTTTGGATCAAGTGGTATCATAGCAAGTTGACAGTTGGTTTTTGAGTTTGCATGATTAGCAGGGAAAATTTGAGTCATGGTGAAGGTGAGATTGTAGGAGGGATCCTGAGATTGGATCAAGAAAGAGGACTTCTCAAAGTGATGAGATGGAATTAGAAGAAGGCATGTCTCAGAATGAGATCGAGTTGAAAAAGAATTTATTCGCCATGTCTAAGATGGTAAAGGTCTTATATGAGGATTACTTGGAACAGAAGAGGAATTTTCAAGGGGAATCTTCTAAACAAGACAAAAGTGAAGAAGGAGAGGATCCTACTAAACCTCCTCCTTAACCTCCTTCTCCATCAACTTCTTCTTCTTCAAGTACAAGTTCAAAATCCACCGCAAGAAAACATTCCCATAAACATAAACATGATATGCCTTTACTTAAGCTTGATGTGAAATTTGAATTACCCATGTATCATGGTGAAGTCAATGTTGAGAGGCTTGATAACTGGGTCAGACAGATGGAAGTTTATTTCCGTGTGCAAAAAATCAAGGATGAGGAAACTCAAATCAAGTTGGCATCTCTTTGTCTTACATAAACAACACTCATCTGGTGGAAGAGTAAGTTGAAAAATGGCATGCAAAAAGTTGGTAATGCATTTACATCATGGAAAGATTTTGTTTTTGCACTTAGAAAGCAATTTTACCCTTTGGGTTATAAAGAGAAGGATTTAATTGAATGGCAATGTATTAAAATAAGAAAGGGACAAAAAGTGCAAGAATACAGAGTTGAATTTTGTAAGATGACATTAATGTTAAATATTCCATTACATACCCAAGAAAATCTTATGAAGTATATAGGAGGTTTACCTGCACATATTCGTAACATTGTATTTATGTTTGGACCTACTAATTTTGATGAGGTTTCTATTCAAGGAACATACATTGAAGAAGGGAAAACATGAGTTGGTGTATCAGGGGAATCGTCTTCGAGGAAAGAGAACGAAAGGAAGGGGAATGGAAATAAATCAAATTCAGTGACAAGAAGGGGAGATAAAATATCTTGCAAGCATTGCAAGAAAGAAGGGCATGATGATGACCATTGTTGGAAATTGCATCCTGAGAAGAGACATAAGTGGTTCAAATAAAGGAAAGGGAAGAAAATAGTTGCAACAACAACATGGCCAATAGACTTGGGATATGATTCAGGTGATGAGGCTAAGATCACAATAGTTGGTTTGATAGGTAAAATTGGTGATGGATATGATTCTAGATGAAAATTATTTCACATAAGAGTGATAATGAAACATACTAAGATCGATACATTGATAGATAGTGGATATCAATCTAACTTGATTTTAGAGGAATTGGTTAAACACTAAGATGCATCATAAACCTTACTCACTTAAATCAATAATCAATAATCATAAATTGCACATAACAAATCAATGCGCTTAAAATTTTTCAATTCCATCAAAGAATGTGGATGAGGTAACGTGTGATGTGGTGCCACTCAATGAATGTGGAATGGTATTAGGCAATCATTATTTGTATTATCGCAAAGAAATATTCTACAAGGATCAAGTCTTTAAAGATCATTTTCAGATCAAGTGGTATCATGCTAGGTTGACTGTTGGTTTTTGAGTTTGCATGATTACCAGGGAAAAGTTGAGTCGTGGTGAAGGTGAGCTTGTAGAAGGGGATCCTTAGATTGGATCGAGAAAGATGACTTCTCAAAGTGAGGAGATGGCATCGAAAGAAGGCATGTATGAGAATGAGATCGAGTTGCAAAATAATTTATTCACAATGTCTGAGATGATAAAGGTATTATATGATGATTACCTAAAACGGAAAAGGCCTTTCCAAGGGGAATATTCTAAACAAGGAAAACGTGAAGAAGGAGAGAATCCTCCTAAACCTCCTCCTTCACCTTCTTCTTCTCCATCGACTTCTTCTTCTTCAAGTACAAGTTCAAAATACACCGCAATAAAACATTCCCATAAACATAAACATGATATGCCTTTAGTTAAGCTTGATGTGAAATTTGAATTACCCATGTATGATGGTGAATTCAATGCTGAGAGGCTTGATAACTGGGTCAGATAGATGGAAGTTTATTATAGTTTTCAACAAATCAAGGATGAGGCAACTCAAATCAAGTTCGCATTTATTTGTCTTACAGACACAAAACTCATCTGGTGGCAGAGTAAGTTGTAAAATGGCATGCACCATGTTGGTATTTTATTTCCATCATGGAAAGATTTTGTTTTTGCACTTAGAAAGAAATTTAATCCTTTGGGTTATAAAGAGAAGGCTTTAATTGAATGGAAATGTCTTAAACTAAGAAAGGGACAAACAATGCAATAATACAAATATGGATTTTGTGAGATGACATTAATGTTAAATATTCCATTACATACCTAAGAAAATCTTATGGAGTATATAGGAGGTTTACCTGCACATATTCGTAACACTATATTTATGTTTGAACCTACTAATCTTGATGAGGTTTGTGTTCAAGAAAAATACATTGAAGCAGGGAAAAAAAGCGTTGGTGTATTAGGGGAATTGTCTTCGAGGAAAGAGGAAAAAAGGAAGGGGAATGGAAAGAAAGAAAATTCAATGACAAGAAGGGAAGATAAACTCTCTTTCAAGCATTGCAAGAAATAAGGGCATGATGATGACCATTGCTGGAAATTGCATCCTGAGAAGAGACCGAAGTGCTTCAAAGAAAGTAAAGGGAGGAAAATGATTGCAACAACAACATGGCCAACAAACTTGGGATATGATTCAAGTGATGAGACTAAGATCACAAAAGTTGGTTTGACGGGTTAAATTGGTGATGGATATGATTCTAGATGCAAATTATTTCACATAAGGGTGATAATAAAACATACCAAGATCGATACATTGATAGATAGTGGATCTCAATATAACTTGATTTCAGAGGAAGTGGTTAAAATATTGGGATTAAACACTAAGATGCATCATAAACTTTACTCACTTAAATGGATAATCAACAATAATAAATTGCACATAACAAAACAATGCACTTTAAAGTTTGCAATTTCATCAAAGTTTGTGGATGAGGTAACATGTGATGTTGTGCCACTCAATGAATGTGGAATGGTCTTATGTAGTCCTTATTTGTATGATCACAAAACAATATTCTACAAGGAACATAATCAATATCACTTAACTAAAGAAGGAAATGAATATGGTGTACATGCTCATCACTTAAAAAAAAATCAATCTATTCAAACAATGGAACATTTGAGGAAGGCAACTTATGCAAGCAACACATCTATAATTGTTCCAAATCAAGAAATTGATCTTAAGCATGAACATGAGATGGTTTTAGAATGGAAGTTCAATCATACTTTGTTTCAAGATAAGCTAATGTCGTGCAAGTACTACAAACATATTAGCTCATTTGCAGTGATATTTCTGATGTTGTTGCTGCTAATATTTTCAACATGGATGGTAGTGGCTTCAGTAAGATGTGAAAGAGTACAAGTGGCTAACAATATGATGTCATTTTTCATGTTTTTTTTTCAATTAATCTCGATGAGACAGGTGCACGGGATATAGTTTAAAGAAAGAGAAAAAGTGAGGTGGCCTATCCCGCACTTGATGACTGTTTAAAACCCTTTTCGAGGACCAAAAGGTTTTAGTGGGGAGGCATGATCCATTTTGGATCAAGTGGTATTAGAGCAGGTTGATGGTTAGTTTTTGAGCTTGCATGATTACCAGGGAAAATTTGAGTCGTGGTGAAGGTGAGCTTGTAGGAGGGGATACTAAGATTGGATCGTGAAAGAGGACTTCTCAAAGTGATGAAATGGCATTGGAAGAAGGCATGTCTTAGAATGATATCGAGTTGCAAAATAATTTATTCTCCATGTCTGAGATGGTAAAGGTATTATATGAGGATTACTTGGAACAAAATGTGCCTTTACGAGAGGAATCTTCTAAACAAGACAAAATTGAAGAAGGAGATGATCCTGCTAAACCTCCTCCTTCACCTCCTTCTTCTCCATCAACTTCTTCTTCTTCAAGTACAAGTTCAAAATCCACCGCAAGAAAAAATTCCCATAAACATAAACATGATATGCCTTTACTTAATATTGATGTGAAATTTAAATTACCCATGTATAATGGTGAAGTCAATGTTGAGAGACTTGATAACTAAGTCAGACAGATGGAAGTTTATTGTTGTGTGCAACAAATCGAGGGTGGGGAAACTCAAATCAAGTTGGCATCGCTTTGTCTTGAAAAAAACCACTCATCTAGTGGTAGAGTAAGTTGAAAAATGGTACGCAAGAAGTTGGTAATGTATTTCCATCATGGAAAGATTTTGTTTTTGCACTTAGAAAGAAATTTTATCCTTTGGGTTTTAAAGAGAAGGATTTAATTGAATGGCAATGTATTAAACCAAGAAAGGGACAAACAGTGCAAGAATACATAGATGAATTTTGTAAGATGGAATTAATGTTAGATATTCCATTACATACCCAAGAAAATCTTAAGAAGTATATAGGAGGTTTACCTACGCATATTCGTAACACTGTATTTATGTTTGGACCTACTAATGTTGATGAGGTTTCTATTCAAGAAACATACATTGAAGAAGGAAAAACATGAGTTGGTGTATCAGGGGAATCATCTTCGAGGAAAGAGGACAAAAGGAAGAGGAATGGAAATAAATCAAATTCAGCGACGAGAAGGGAAGAGAAACTCTCTTGCAAGCATTGCAAGAAAGAAGGGCATGATGATGACCATTGCTGGAAATTGCATCCCGAGAAGAGACCGAAGTGGTTCAAAGAAAGGAAAGGGAGGAAAACAGTTGCAAAAACAACATGGCCAATAGACTTGGTATATGATTCAGGTGATGAGTCTAAGATCAAAACAGTTGGTTTGATAGGTAAAATTGGTGATGGATATGATTCTAGATGCAAATTATTTTACATAAGTGTGATAATGAAACATACCAAGATCAATACATTGATAGATAGTGGATATCAATCTAACTTGATTTCAGAGGAAGTGGTTAAACAATTTGGATTAAACACTAAGATGTTTCATAAACCTTACTCACTTAAATCGATAATCAACAATCATAAATTGAACACAACAAAGAAATGCACTTTAAAGTTTGCAATTTCATCAAAGTTTCTGGATGTGGTAACGTGTGACATGGTGCCAATCAATGAATGTGGAATGGTCTTAGGCAGTCCCTATTTGTAGGATAGAAAATAAATATTCTACAGGGATCAAGCCTTTAAAGATCATTTTGGGATCAAGTGGTATCATAGTAGGTTGACAGTTGGTTTTTGAGTTTGCATGATTACCAGGGAAAAGTTGAGCCATGGTGAAGGCAAGATTGTAAAAGGGGATCCTGAGATTGGATTGAGAAAGAGGAATTCTCAAAGTGAGGAGATGGCATCAGAAGAAGGCATGTCTCATAATGAGATCGAGTTTCAAAATAGTTTATTCGCCATGTATGAGATGGTAAAGATCTTATATGAGGATTACTTGAATTGGAAAAGGCATTTCCAAGGGGAATATTCTAAACAATACAAAAGTGAAGAAGGAGAGGATCCTCCTAAAACTCCTCCTTCACCTCCTTCAACTTCTTCTTCTTCAAGTACAATCTCAAAATCCACCACAGTAAAAAATTCCCATAAACATAAACATGATATGCCTTTAATTAAGCTTGATGTCAAATTTGAATTACCCATGTATGATGGTGAATTCAATGTTGAGAGGCTTGATAATTAGGTCAGACAGATGGAAGTTTATTGCAATTTGCAACAAATCAAGCATGAGGCAAATCAAATCAATTTGGAATTGCTTCATCTTACAGACAAAACACTCATTTGGTGGAAGAGTATGTTGCAAAATGGCACACAACAAGTTGGTAATGTATTTCCATCATGGAAAGATTTTTTTTTCCACTTATAAATTTTTTTTATCCTTTGGGTTATAAAGAGAAGGCTTTAATTGAATGTCAATGTCTTAAACTAATAAAGGGACAAACAATATAAGAATACAAAGATGGATTTCATAAGATGGCATTAATGTTAAATATTCTATTACATACCCAAGAAAATCTTATGAAGTATATAGGAGGTTTACCTGCACATATTCATAATATTGTATTTATGTTTGGACCTACTAATCTTGATGAGGTTTCTATTCAAGAAACATACATTGAAGCAGAGAAAACAAGAGTTTGTGTATCAAGGGAATTGTCTTCAAGGAAAGAGGACAAAAGGAAGTGGAATGAAAAGAAAGAAAATTCAACGACAAGAAGGGAAGAGAAACTCTCTTGCAATCATTGCAAGAAAGAAGGGCACGATGATGACCATTGCTGGAAATTGCATCCCGAGAAGAGACCAAAGTGGTTCAAAGAAAGGAAAGGGAGGCAAACAATTGTAACAACAACATTGCCAACAAACTTGGGATATGATTAAGGTGATGAGACTAATATCACAACAGTTGGTTTGACAGGTAAAATTTGTGATGGATATGATTCTAGATACAAATTATTTCACATAAGGGTGATAATGAAACATACCAATATCGATACATTGATAGATAGTGGATCTCAATATAACTTGATTTCAGAGTAAGTGGTTAAACAATTGGGCTTAAACACTAAGATGCATCATAAAACTTACTCACTTAAATGGATAATCAACAATCATAAATTGAGCATAAAAAAGCAATGCACTTTAAAGTTTTCATTTTCATCAAAGTTTGTGGATGAGGTAACATGTGATGTGGTGCCACTCAATGAATGTGGAATAGTCTTATGCAATCCTTATTTGTATGATCGCAAAACAATCTTCTAGAGGGATCATAATCAATATCACTTAACTAAAGAAGGAAATGAATATGTTGTACATGCTCATCACTTAAAATCAAATAAATATCTTCAAACAAAGGAACAATTAAGGAAGGCAACTTATGTAGGAAACACAACTATAATTGTGCCAAATCAAGCAGTTGATCTTAAGCGTGAACATGAGATGGTTGGAGAATAGAAGTTCAATCATACTTTTCTTCAAGATAATATAATGTCATGCGAGTACTACAAACATATTAGCTCATTTGCATTCATATTTATGATGTTATCGCTGCTAATATTTTCAACATGGATGGTAGTGTCTTCAGTAAGATGTGAAAGAGTACAAGTGGCTAACAATATGTTGTTAGTTGTCATGTTTTTTTTGCAATTTATATTGATGAGATAAGTGCACATGACAGAGTTTAAATACATAGAATAAGTGGGGTGGCCTATCCCGCACTTGATAACTAGTTAATACCCTTTTGGAGGACCAAAAGGTCTTAGTGGGGAGGCATGATAAAAAATGTATCTAGGTAGGCCTAAAAAACAAAGTTCTCAGAATCAAATGAAACCAGCACCATTGCATCTGTCTCAGCACATTGATTGTTTCCATATAATTTTTTTCGAAAGAGGACACTTTATGCAAACTTTATCACGTTCTGATCGATTTTCCAAAGAAATAAAAAAGTCAACTAGTCAAAGTGTGACGTGGCACATTCTGGGCATGACATGTGGCACATTCTACAGAGGACAAGTGGCAACTCTTGCAACTGACACATGGCATTTCGGATCTCGACATTTGGCAGTTTTTGATGTTGAAAAGTGGAAAAGGCTGATCAGTCCACATGGTATGGTTTTGGCCAACCATGGGCCGACATGTGGCCCATTCACAGGGTGCCATGTGTCACCCTAATGGGGCCTAAAAGCGATGAATGCAAAATATTGTATAAATCCATGGGAGTCGAACCCATGACCTATCAATATAACAAAGTCCTAACACTAATGCACTAGCCACAAAGGCAAGAACCAAACTTTAGAAATATATCCAGTTTAAAAAAAATTAAACATTAAGCCCTTTTCTATGTTTAAGGGAGGTGCGTCGAATGGAGGCCAGGTCACATGGGAGAATCCTGTTACTAGGGGCGTGTCGTGGGTGTGGGGCCTTAAAGGGTCTAGATCTAGGCCACATGTCATCCATGTGACTAGAAAAATTAGCATGCACCCTATTTTTAGGTGCTTAACCAATTATTTTCCATTTTAGTGGGTTTTTACCTTGTTTTAATGGATTTTTGCTGATTTTTGTGGATTTTTGGCCAAAAAGAGTGGATCTGGAGCCTAGATCTTGCAGGGAAGTTGTAATTCGACTCCCAACTTAGAATATAAATAAAATAGAGGTTTTTGACAGGCCAATAATGTTCAAAACATGAGAAATGCTGAAGAATCGTGAATCTCAAGCCATTTTTATGCAGGGAAGCAATTGAGGAGGGGAACTTTGCGGGCCAATTTCGGGAGCTACGCTCAATCGTTTTAAGTTTCGTTAGTTGTGTTGGATTCTTGAGGTCGTGAAGAACATAAAAATATCATTTTGTAATCCATTTGATACATTTATGATGTACGTTTGAAGCATTGAAGAGAAATAAGAAAGCCTCACCCACTGATACAAAGGCCCAGAGACGTAGGCAATCTTGCTGAACTCCGTTAGCAACTACATAGTTATGGTTTGTTGATTGTTTGTGCTTACATTTTGATATTCATTTCTTATTATGGATGCTATAATATATCATTAATTTCTTCTTCTTTCAATCAATTCCTTCTTGGTAAATGAACTCATTCTTAAAACTTAACCAAGTCTTTAAAGATCATTTTCGGATCATTGATCCTCAACTTGTTGTTACTAACAAAGAAACGATTTGATTTGAAGGTTGAGATCTTTAAAGTTTTTTCCCTTGAAAATTTCTATGGCATACTTGAATATAATCAAGACGACATAGAAAAGTGGCTAGTGGACTACTCCATGAAAAATCAGGATATTGAAGAAGCATTACATGGAATTTCCCTTGATTTGAGAGACTTGGAGGGTGATATGTTCAACATCAAAATCCAACATGAAATCAACATGGCAACAATGAAAATCTATATCGAATAATGGTTCAAGAAATCTATCAATAAACTGACCAATGAAGGGCAAGAAACAGTTGAAACGATTCTTGTAATCGTTGATGAAAATGATAAAAGGACATCAAAAAGAAAGTAACAAAGAAGAGAGACCATCATAGTAAGCTTATGTTGATCATATCCCTGTTTTTCTTTATTAATTCCTTCATCCAATTATTCCACCTCTTTCACTAGAAAGGTTTAACCGAAGACTGATAAATCCTCTTTTCTTCTTACCGGGTCTTGTTGTTCTTTTACTACCCACCGTCTTCCTTCTAAACAATTATTTCTTGTATTTATTTTCTTTATGGTCCACGGGATCCCCAATCCCAGTCTTTAAGACAAACACATTTAAAATTTCAAAAGCATATGTAACAAACTATATATTTTTTAGAAATTTCAAAAGAGATACTTTGGGAACAATCTCAATTGTGCTTTGTAACCCTGTTTTCAGAATATAAAGTATTTGAGGTTGATCTATCATTATCGTTTTTTTATCTACCCATGTTTCCACTCTGTCAAGGTTATCTTATGCATGCATATCATCTTCTTTTTATTTTATGTGATTATAAATATTTATATTAAACTATGATGGATGTGAGGAATGTTTGTTGATTTGATTTAAATATGTGAAGTGTAATATTCCTAGTCCTTTCTCAAGAACTTTATTTAAAAAGAAAAAGAAAAAGAAAAAATTCCTTTATTTCTCACAATATTTATGTTTCTTTGAATTGTGATGAACTTCTGTCAAGTCCCACATTTTAAATATATATAGAAATCCAAAGAAAATCTAAAGAGGAGTACCACCTCTATAAAAATGCAGGGGGATTTACATCCTCGTGAGGTTGTCTTTTCGATCCTAACGGATTCAAGCATCAACAAGAGGTCACTTCAAAAGTTGCATTAAAGTTAAGTTGAATAATAATAAAGTAACAATGTTTAATGATGAAGAAGGTGGATAGTAATAAAGTAATAGGATGCATATAATAAATAACAAATAGATTACGTAGTAACAAATATCAAACTTTCTTCTTCTACTTTTATTTTACCCACACTTGCTAGCATTCTAATATTTTCATATCGACCATATGATAATGGAAATTGATTTCGAAATCCATTCAAACATTTAATTAAATATATTGTAGCGAATATCATACCTTATCTCTCTTTCTTTCCCATATTAATAGTTTTATTCTTGAAGATCATATGTTCCTCATTATTATATTTACATTCTATTGGATGATTTTGGTTTTAAGTGTGTGTGTGTGTGTGTGAGTGAGAGAGATAATTTGTTTTATCTCGCGAGGTTTGTGTTGAAGGGTGTTCACCCCCCGCCTCCCACCCAAGTTCAATTCCTACAAGTGACATGTTGAGCTCTTAAATGAGAGATCTATCGAAAAAGCCTCATCTTTCTACAAAATCTAGTCTACCCTGGGTACCGTCCTCGAAATGAGGGGAAGTGCCTAGTGGGTTTCCCTGGGCTCTATTCCAAGTTAAAAAAAAACATGTGTGTGTGTGTAAACATTCTATATATTTTAATATTATAATGGTTTTAATGTGCACATACTAATTAACAGAGGAATCACACCAAGAAAAAAAAGAAGTGGACTTTAGCTTATAAGTACAAACCTTTTTTGCAACATTATAATATGTATTTTGAAATTGGTTTGCACTATGTTATTGTTAAATTCATTTCAATTGATAAATTTCACTATATCCGTCTTGAAATCGATGCACTACATCAATTTTATTGTAATCATTTATTTAGTTAATGCACTGAATCTTTTTTTCATTGTATCATCACTCAAATCAATACAACCTATGATTTTGCATTATATCATATTTGTTGAAACCAATGTAATTACTTGATTACTCTAAATCATTTTTTATTGTGTAATCACTAAAATTAATACAATTATTTGACTTCTCTAAATAAATTTTCACTATATTATTAATGAATTCAATATACCCTATCATTTTATGTTATATCATTGTTGAAATCAATATAACTACACGATGCGTATGCAATATTCATTTCTCAAATGAATGAAATTTCCTTATTTCTCTAAATCATTTGTCATTGTATCATCATTTTAGTGGGAATTGAATGTATCCCAATGAAAAGAATGGACCTCTACCAATTTCAGTTATGCTCTAATTAGTTAAAATCGATCAGTTAATTACCCAATACATTGGATCTAGTTTAAGATTGGATGTTTCAACATTTGTAAGTGTTGAAACCAACAATTTGAAGAGGGAAGTGTATTGTAACTTCAACGTTTAGGATATGGTCATACTTGCATTAATTTAGTTGAATTCCCCTTAGGTGATGGTATGGCTGGATTGATTATAGGGTTTCTAAATTGGTGGTGAAATGAAGTCTGAAATGAGTCTAAGACTATGGTGCCTTATATTTGTTTGTGAGTAAGGTGCCAACACATCTACCACAATGAGAAGATAACCATTGCATTTTCACTTATAAACTCAACCACTCAAACAACTACATGTATTGTTAAGAACCTCCATGTGTTTGGTGACTTCCATATTTCCATGAAATTTATTTCCAATATAGTTGGAGGTCAAATTATATTAAGTAATACACTCAATTTCATAATTTTAAAGATGGATTATGTGCTTGTGGGGATTAATCATGATGATAGTAAGTAAAATATATTTTTAAATGTTTCATCATCTTTTCTTTTATGTTTTTGTATTTTAGTTTTGGTATAATATTATTTCCTGTAATGTATAGTGGAATGACTAGAGATTATGATGTAGACCCCCTACCTCGGTAGGGTTCGTTGACCTCCTGGTCTATGGATCGTTCTATCTCCTCGAGCTAGAACATCTCTTTGGGTCCTTGCTGGAACCTCCAAAAACAAATCCACAGGTCCTTGTGAAACTCGGCCTGCACAAACAAGCACCCAATGCAAGCCTCACCTCCACATGACCACGGGCTATGACTGCTTGCCTACACAAAAGGTGCATCCCGATTTCACATGTCGGGACTTTATGAGTGAGCCAAACCTGACTCCCTGACTCTCGAACTCCAAAAAGAGCTTAACGTTCCTTAGCTCTTCTTTTGGCCTCCATCCATGTGACCATTCACCATGACACGGGGCCCAACTTTCAAGTATGTTAGGATTTTGGGTATCGATAATTCCCAAAGTGATTCACCTCCATTCTCTCATCTCCTGAAATGCCAATATTTCGGATCTCTCAATCCGATAGTCCAAATTCCCCCACGATCTGATGGCTCAGATCTCGTCAGGGTTTTGCGTATCGGGACTTCTCGTATCGTGAGGTCAAAAGACCTTTCACCTCTATTCTCTCGATCCCTGAAATGCCAAAATATGCTATGGGGTATATCAATGGTCCACAATTCAAGTGATGATATTAAGATCACAACAGTTGGTTTGACAGGTAAAATTGGTGAGGGATATGATTCTAGATGCAAATTATTTCACATAAGGGTGATAATGAAACATACCAAGATCGATAAATTGATAGATATTGGATCTCAATATAACTTGATTTCAGAGGAAGTGGTTAAACAATTGGGATTAAACACTAAGATGCATCATAAACTTTACTCACTTAAATGGATAATCAACAATCATAAATTGCGCATAACAAAGCAATGCACTTTAAATTTTGCAATTTCATCAAAGTCTGTGGATGAGGTAACATGTGATGTGGTGCCACTCAATGAATGTGGAATAGTCTTAGGAAGTCCTTATTTGTATGATCACAAAACAATCTTCTACAAGGAACATAATCAATATCACTTAACTAAAGAAGGAAATGAATATGGTGTACATGCTCATCACTTAAAAACAAATCAATCTATTCAAACAATGAAACAATTAAGGAAGGCAACTTATGCTAGAAACACATCTATAATTGTTCCAAATCAAGAAATTGATCTTAAGCATGAACATGAGATGGTTGTAGAATGGAAGTTCAATCATACTTTGCTTCAAGATAAGCTAATGTCATGCAAGTACTACAAACATATTAGCTCATTTGAAGTCATATTTCTGATGTTATCGTTGCTAATATTTTCAGCATGGATGGTAGTGGCTTCAGTAAGATGTGAAAGATTACAAGTGGCTAACAATATGATGTCATTTTTCATGTTTTTTTTTCAATTGATCTCGATGAGACAGGTGCACGGGACAGAGTTTAAGGATAGAGAAAAAGTGCGGTGGCCTATCCCACACTTGATGACTGGTTAAAACCCTTTTGGAGGACCAAAAGATTTTAGTGGGGAGGCATGTTCCATTTTGGATCAAGTGGTATCAGAGCAGGTTGATGATTGGTTTTTGAGTTTGCATGATTACCAGGGAGAATTTGAGTCGTGGTGAAGGTGATATTGTAGGAGGGGATCCTGAGATTGGATCGCGAAAGAGGAATTCTCAAAGTGATGAGATGGCATTGGAAGAAGGCATGTCTCAGAATTAGATTGAGTTGCAAAATAGTTTATTTTCCATGTCTGAGATGGTAAAGGTATTATATGAGGATTACATGGAATGGAATATGCCTTTCCAAGGGGAATCTTCTAAACAAGACAAAATTGAAGAAGGAGACGATCCTGCTAAACCTCCTCCTTCACCTCCTTCTTCTCCATCAACTTCTTCTTCTTCAAGTACAAGTTCAAAATCCACCGCAAGAAAACATTCCCATAAACATAAACATGATATGCCTTTACTTAAGATTGATGTGAAATTTAAATTACCCATGTATAATGGTGAAGTCAATGTTGAGAGGCTTGATAACTAGGTCAGATAGATGGAATTTTATTGTTTTGTGCAACAAATCAAGGATGAGACAACTCAAATCAAGTTGGCATCACTTTTTATTGAAAAAAAACACTCATCTGGTGGAAGAGTAAGTTGAAAAGTGGAATGCAAGAAGTCGGTAATGTATTTCCATCATGGAAAGATTTTGTTTTCTCACTTAAAATCAATTTTATCCTTTGGGTTATAAGAGAAGGATTTAATTGAAAGGAAATGTATTAAACTAAGAAAGGGACAAATAGTGTAAGAATACACAAATGAATTTTGTAAGATGGAATTAATGTTAAATATTCCATTACATACCCAAGAAAATCTTAAGAAGTATATAGGAGGTTTAATTGCACATATTCGTAACACTGTATTTATGTTTGGACCTACTAATGTTGATGAAGTTTCTATTCAAGCAACATACATTGAAGCAGGGAAAACATGAGTTGGTGCATCATGGGTATCGTCTTCGAGGAAAGAGGGAAAAAGGAAGGGGAGTGGAAATAAATCAAATTCAACGAGAAGAAGGGAAGATAAATTCTCTTGCAAGCATTGCAAGAAAGAAGGGCATGATGATGACCATTGCTGACAATTGCATCCTGAAGAGAGACCAAAGTGGTTCAAAGAAAGGAAAGTGAGGAAAAAATTTGCAACAACAAGATGGCCAATAGACTTGGTATATGATTCAGGTGATGAGTCTAAGATCACAAAAGTTGGTTTGATAGGTAAAATTGGTGATGGATATGATTCTAGATGCAAATTATTTCACATAAGGGAGATAATGAAACATACCAAGATCAATACATTGATAGATAGTGGATATCAATCTAACTTGATTTTAGAGGAAGTGGTTAAACAATTGGGATTAAACACTAAGATGTTTCATAAGCCTTACTCACTTAAATTGATAATCAACAATCATAAATTGCACATAACAAAGCAATGCACTTTAAAGTTTGCAATTTCATCAAAGTTTGTGGATGAGGTAACATGTGATGTGGTGCCACTCAATGAATGTGGAATGGTCTTAGGCAATCCTTATTTGTATGACCGCAAATAAATATTCTACAGTGATCAAGTATTTAAAGATCATTTTTGGATCAAGTGGTATCATAGTAGGTTGACAGTTGGTTTTTGAGTTTGCATGATTACTAGGGAAAAGTTGAGCCGTGGTGAAGGCGAGCTTGTAGAAGGGGATCCTGAGATTAGATTGAGAAAGAGCACTTCTCAAAGTGAGGATATGGCATCAGAAGAAGGAATGTCTCATAATGAGATCAAGTTTCAAAAGACTTTATTCGCCATGTATGAGATGGTAAAGGTCTTATATGAGGATTACTTGAAATGGAAAAGGCATTTCCAAGGGGAATATTCTAAACAAGACAAAAGTGAAGAAGGAGATGATCCTCCTAAACCTCCTCCTTCACCTCCTTAAGCTTCTTCTTCTTCAAATACAATCTCAAAATCCACCACAATAAAACATTCCCATAAACATAAACATCATATGCCTTTAAGTAAGATTGATGTCAAATTTGAATTACCCATGTATGATGGTGAATTCAATGTTGAGAGGCTTGATAATTGGGTCACGCAGATGGAATTTTATTGCAGTTTGAAACAAATCAAGCATGAGGCAAATCAAATCAAGTTGGCATTTCTTCGTCTTACATACACAACACTCATTTGGTGGAAAAGTAAGTTGCAAAATGGCATGCAACAAGTTGGTAATGTATTTCCATCATGGAAAGATTTTTTTTTTCACTTATAAAGCAAATTTATCCTTTGGGTTATAAAGAGAATTATTTAATTGAATGGAAATGTCTTAAACTAAGAAAGGGACAAACAATGGAAGAATACAAAGATGGATTTCTTAAGATGGCATTAATGTTAAATATTCTATTACATACCCAAGAAAATCTTATGAAGTATATAGGAGGTTTACCTGCACATAATCGTAACATTGTATTTATGTTTGGACCTACTAATCTTGATGAGGTTTCTGTTCAAGAAACATACATTGAAGCAGGGAAAACAAGAGTTGGTGTATTAGGGGAATCGTCTTCAAGGAAAGAGGACAAAAGGAAGGGGAATGGAAAGAAAGAAATTTCAATGACAAGAAGGGAAGAGAAAGTCTCTTGCAATCATTGCAATAAAGAAGGGCACGATGATGACCATTCTTGGAAATTGTATCCCGAGAAGAAACCAAAGTGGTTGAAAGAAAGGAAAGGGAGGCAAACAATTGCAACAAAAACATGGCCAACAAACTTGGGATATGATTAAGGTGATGAAACTAATATCACAACAGTTGGTTTGACAGCTGAAATTTGTGATGGATATGATTCTAGATGCAAATTATTTCACATAAGAGTGATAATGAAACACACCAATATCGATACATTGATAGATAGTGGATCTCAATCTAACTTGATTTCAAAGGAAGTGGTTAAACAATTGGGATTAAACTCTAATATGCATCATAAAAATTACTCACTTAAATGGATAATCAAAAGTAATAAATTGAGAAAAACAAAGGAATGCACTTAAAATTTTTCAATTTCATCAAAGTTTGTGGAGGAGGTAATGTGTGATTTGGTGCCACTCTATGAATGTGGACTAGTCTTAGGCAGTCCTTATTTGTATGATCAAAAATAAATCTTCAATAGGGAACACAATCAATATCACTTAATTAAAGAAGGCAATGAATATGTTGTACAAGATCATCACTTAAAATCAAATAAATCTCTTCAAACAAAGGAACAATTAAGGAAGGCAACTTGTGTAGGCAATAGAGCTATAATTGGGCCAAATCAAGCAGTTGATATTAAGCATGAACATGAGATGGTTGTACAATGGAAGTTAAATCATACTTTGCTTCAAGATAATATAATGTCGTGCAAGTACTACAAAAATATTATCTGATTTGCAGTCATATTTATGATGTTATCACTGCTAATATTTTAAACATGGATGGTAGTGTCTTCAGTAAAATGTGAAAGAGTACAAGTGGCTAACAATATGTTGTCAGTTGTCATGGATTTTTTGCAATTGATATTGATGAGACAGGTGCACATGACAGAGTTTAAATACATAGAATAAGTGGGGTGGCCTATCCCACACTTGATGACTGGTTAATACCCTTTTAGAGGACCAAAAGGTCTTAGTGGGGAGGCATGATCGAAAATGTATCTAGGAAGGCCTAAAAAACAAAGTTCTCAGAATCAAATGAAACCAACACCATTGCGTCTGTCTCGACACGTTGATTTCTTCCATATAATATTTTTCAAAAGAGGACATTGTATGCAAAATTTATCGCGTTCTGATCAGTTTCCCAAAGAAACAAAAAGTCAACTAGTCAAAGTGTGACATGGCATATTCTGGGCATGACATGTGGCACATTCTACAGAGGACAAGTGGTAGCTCCTGCAACTGACACATGGCATTTCAGATATTGACATTTGGCATTTTTTGATGTTGACAAGTGGAAAGGGCTGATCGGTCCACATGGTATGGTTTTGGCCAACCATGGGCTGACATGTGGCCCAATCATAGGGTGCCATGTGTCACCCTGATGGGGCCTAAAAGGGACGAATGAAAAATATTGTATAAATCCATGGGAGTCGAACCCATGACCTATCAATATAACAAAGTCCTAACACTAATGCACTAGCCACAAAGGCAAGAACCAAACTTCAGAAATATATCTAGTTTTTTAAAAATTAAACATTAAGCCTGTTTCTATGTTTAAGGGAGGTGCGTCGAATGGAGGCCAAGTCACATGGGAGAATCCTGTGATCAGGGGCGTGACCTGGGCATGGGGCCTTAAAGGGTCTAGAGCTAGGCTACATGTCATCCATGCGACCAGAAAAAGTGGCACGTGCCCTATTTTTAGGAGCTTAACCAATTATTTTCCATTTTAGTGGGTTTTTACCTTGTTTTAATGGATTTTTGCTGATTTTTGTGGATTTTGGGCCAAAAAGAGTGGATCTGGAGCCTAGATCTTGTGGGGAAGTTGTATTTCGACTCCCAACTTAAAATCTATATAAACTAGAGGTTTTTGACAGTCCAAAAAAGTTTAGAACAGGAGAAATACTGAAGAATCATGAAGCTCAAGCCATTTTTATGCAGTGAAGCCATTGAGGGGGGGAACTTTGTGGGACAATTTCAGAAGCTATGCTCAATCATTTTAAGTTTCGTTAGTTGTGTTAAATTCTTAAGGTCAAGAAGAACACAACCATACCATTTTTTAATCCATTTGAAACTTTTATGATGTATGTTTGTGATCTGAAAATAGGGGTATGACTTGTTATGCTATGGAAGAACCCTCTACTCCATTAAAATAAACTTCAGGACCTTGCTCAATGTCTTAGTTGTGCAAGAGGTTTTATGTGTTAAGTTTATGCTTCTTTTAAATGTTTATGTGTGAGGTATTTGTAAGGATAAATATTTGGTTAAAATGAATACACATAAAACATAACTTGCAACAAATAAACCAACAAACTCACAACAAAGACAAAATGATAAAGGAGTTCACCCCCAATTGGGCTACATCTCCTTGACTCTCCATCAATGGACTAGGCTCTCTAGGATTAATTTGTCAAATATTATTTTAAAAGATTCTTCTCAACTCCAATGGATTTACTGACTATACCATTGGTTTCAAAATACATAAAAACCACAAAAATGACTATTGGAACTCTGAAAATGGACCATGGCTCATCCGTGATGACCTCTTCTACTGGTGGCCTTGAGCTTCCCTAAGCTTCCTTATCAAAAAAACACCTGTAAAAGTCCTCAAATGGATCTGAAACCTATCCCAATGTGTTCAAATCATAACAATTAGTCAAAAAATACTATTCAATCACAAAAAATAGACTTGGGCTCATCTAAGCATGGCCTCCATCTATGGGGGCCCTAAGCTCCCTAGAGCTCCTGAAACCTCAAAGTAGAAACACCTACATAAGAATTCTCCAAATATATTTGAAAATAGTTCCAATGGATTGAGAACATCCAAAAACCCTTGGCTGGGCTTTTTCGACACCTCATTTGGCCAAAAAATGAAGAAGTTAGACCTCCTGCCATTTTCCTCCTTCAAGCTTGTTGTCTCTGGTTCTCCAATTCGCACCTATGTGTGAGTAACCTAGATTCTGGGCATTTCCCATGCCTAAACCCAACACACACACTGTTTTCACAATTTGTGCCATAATGTAGCACCGTTAGCGGACCTAGCCCCCAATTCACGGAGGAGTTGGGCACATGGGGGCCATATGGCCACGTCCCAGCTCAAATTTGGGGCTCCGTTACAAGGTGGCACGAGAACTTGACAATTGGCGGGTGCATGCTTGGGGAACCATTCGAAAATATGCACCATGTGAGGTGGTTGTATCCGGTGACCCATATAACCAAGGGCTGGGGCTAAGCCCCAGCCCAGACGCGCCCCAAAATGCAACATAGTGTAAATTTAAATATATTTTAAAACATATATTAAACAAGAACCAACATGTGGGCTAGTGGTATCCCATACTATGTGAAGGAACTCACCTTGGGAGGGACATCCGGGGTTCGAATCCCATGGAATCCACAAAAATTTTACACAACAACATGGTGCCACGTGGCAGCCCATGCCTAGGCCACATGACACCTCCCAATTTGACAATAAAGCACCACGTGTCAAAAATCTATTCATCCATACGTATGCAAAATAACACTGACATGTCACCTACCAACTCATCGTAAGGTCATGACATGTAAGTTGTACGGTCATTCCACGTCAACCTGTACGAACTATACAGTCAACAAATTTTTTTGCTTGTTTGGAAAAGCGAACAAAATGCAATATCTCACTCATCTGATGTTCGTTTGACCCCATTTGAAGTGCGTTGGGTTCATGATGACGAGGGATACACACCTATTTGGTTTGAGTTGATTCTGAACACTTTCATTTTTGGGATAAATTTTGACCCCTGGTCCATATTCTAATCACACCTTCCCATTGAAAGGATTTTGGACCCACAAAAGCTGATGATTATCTACCTGAGCTTCATTACTCTTTTACTTCCAAGTTTTATCAATTGGTTGTACTTGAAAAGTCTTTTTGGCAATCACCTGAGTACCTTGACATGCCTTGCACTATAACTGGCTATGTCCCTCAACCACTGTTCTCTAGTTTCTCCTGACCCATTGTTCTCTTTGTGCTTGGAAAGTGGCCAACCTTCCCACTGAGAATCCAGTCCCTCTTGTGAACTCTTTGGCTTCAACACAATCCACTCTACAATGGCTGCAAAAACATTCCTGTGACATCTTGTCACAAACCAAGAAAAACAATCAATCTTGAAAATAAATTTTATACAAGACTGAAAAATGATGCCAACAAAGTCTTTTTCTCTTCAAGAAAATGGTCGCATCTTGTACTTCATTAAAGCACATGGCGTTTTCCTGGATCTTGGTGTACTCTAAATCGACTTACAATACAATAAACACCATCGACTAAACATAAGTTGAAAGACATGATCAACACAACATAGTTTTCAAGACAACATTGACACAAGTCGAGACTCATTTGAAACACATCGACATTCCCAATATCAAGTCGACATTCATGATACACAACCATGCTACAATCATGAGTCACTCAAAATGAAACTATCACAAAGTTCATTGTTTACACATAAAAAATCCCATGCATGTGCATAACTCTTGAACTCTCCTTCAAGTACAAACATAAGTACATAAACCTAAAAACATGTGGGTATAAGAGATGAAAATGAAAATCTAAAAATGGCTGCAACAAGTGAGTATCATAACCCTCTTTTACATCCTCCTGGAGAAGTTGTGCAACAACAAGAATGCCTTCAAATGAATTGCATTCACATGAAAACTTGCATCATACAAGTTGTGATAAATCACTGCAACTTGTCATACTTTCAACATAAATGCATACATAAGGCCGAAATGTTCATCTACAAACAAAAAAATGGAAGCCTTACTTGCTCAAGAAATCTAACCATTTCTTACCAAGCCAATTCAATGGTGACTTTTTCTGCTGAAAATCTTCTTCTTGTGAATCATCTTGACTCACATCGATGATGGAATCTCCTCTTCCATTCTTGACAGTCTCTTTATCCATCTGCTTCTTGTGATGTGGATGAGTGGTTGGATGCAATGTCCAACAATGGTCAATGATATGACCTCTCTTCTGGCAATGAGTGGAAATATTTTGCATCCTCTTTTCAAGTTTCCTTTTCTTGGAAAGTTTCCTGAATGTGGTCAATGTTTTCCAACATCTTGAAACATGATGGTTATCTAAACCACAATATGTACATGGACTTTTTCTTCCATTTTTACATGCAAATTTACCACACTTAACATAATCAAAAGAAACTGAATTATAGGTAGAAATATACCTTGAACATTCACCTTTATCACCTTCTTGAGGAGGTGAATTTGAAGAGTTACTAGCTCCCTTTTGAAGACCAAAAACAATGTTCTTGTCCTCATGGTTGTCACAACTCTTTTGTTTCACACATTTGCATTCATCTTGAACACATAATTTTCATGATTGAGGGATTGAACTTGCAACAAAAGTTCTTGAACATTCACCTTTATCGCCTTCTTGAGGAGGTGAATTTGAAGAGTTACCAGCTCTCTTTTGAAGACCAACAAAGATATTCTCATCCTCATGGCTGTTACAACTCTCTTGTTTCACACATGTGCATTCATCTTGAACACACACTTTGCATGCTTGAGGGATTGAACTTGCAACAAAAGTTGTTCTTGGAACGATTTTCCTTGTCTCCTCAACTTTGGAATATGCTTCATCTTTCTGTTCATATCCAAGATCCCTATACTTGGGCCTCTCCTCAACAATAATAGTCTCAACCATGCCTTTTGCATGCTTGCCTAACCCTTTACCTTCATAGCCCATTTTTAACAATAACTTGGACCCTATTCCTCTAGTGTGATTTTCGAAAACACCAAAGCATTCATCTTGAGAGGAATTTGAAGAAAAACCAACATTACATACCTCATGTTCATGCATGTACTTGGTAAGGGTTTCCTTTGCCTCATGGAGTTGAGTCTCCATCTCATGCAACTTTTCAAGAAGCTGGTGCTTCTCCTCCTTCATGGCCATCAACTACTCTTGAAGGACAATGCTCTCCTTCCTATCTTCCCACATCTCTTGCACCATATCTCTCATGGTTACAAATGCCTTCAACATATATTTGTCAAATAACTTGGCTAATGAAGATGTATGAGAACTTTCATTGTTTGAAGCTTCCTCCATGTTTGCAAGATATCAAACTTCAACAAAAAACATGCACAATAATACCAATAGCTAAATCTCTAGCTATCAATGGCAATCACATGAGAAAAAATAGGCTTTGATGCCACCTAGTCTAAAAATAAGGGGCTGACTTGTTATGCTATGCAAGCACCCTCTTCTCCATTAAAATAAAATTCAAGACCTTGCTCAATGTCTTAGTTGTGCAAGAGGTTTTTTGTGTTAAGTTTATGCTTATTTTAAATGTTTATGTGTGAGGTCTTTGTAAGGTAAAATATGTGGTTTAAATAAATACACAACAAACATAACTTGCAACAAATAAACCAACAAAATCACAACAAAGACAAGATGATAAAGGAGTTCACCCCCAACTGGGCTACATTTCCATGAGCCTCCATCAATGGACTAGGATATCTGGGATTAGTTTGTCAAATATTCTTTTACAAGATTATTCTCAACTCCAATTGATTTATTGACAGTACCATTGGGTTCAGAATACATAAAAACCCCAAAAATGACTATTGGATCTCTGAAAACGGACCATGGCTCATCCGGACATGACCTCTTCTACTGGTGGCCTTAAGCTTCCCTGAGCTTCCTTGTTGAACAAACACCTGTAAAAGTCCTCAAATGGATCCAAAACCTATCCCAATGTGTTTAGAGCATAAAAATTAGTCAAAAAGGAATATTCAGTCACAGAAAATAGACTTGGGCTCATCTGAGCATGGTCTCCATCTATGGGGGGCCTAAGCTCCCTAGAGCTCCTGAAACTTCAAAGTAGGAAAACCTGCATAAAAATTCTCCAAATGGCTTTGAAAATAGTGCCAATGGATTAAGAACATCCAAAAACCCCTAGATGGGCTTTTTTGGCACATCATTTGGCCAAAAAATGAAGACGTTAGGCCTGTTGCCATTTTCCTCCTTCAAGCTTGTTGTCTCTGGTTCGCCAGTTCGCACCTGTGTGTTACTAAACTGGCTTCTAGATGTTTCCCATGACTAAACCTAGCACATACATCATTCCCACAATTTTATCCATAATGTAGTACAGTTAGCGGACCTAGCCCCCAATTTGCGGAGTTGTTGGGCGCATGGGGGCCATATGGCAACATCCCAGTGTGAATTTGGGGCTCCGTTACAAGGTGGCATGAGAACTTGACAAGTGGTGGGTGCATGCTTGGGGAACCATTTGAAAATATGCGCCTCGTGAGGTGGTCGTATGCAATGACCCATATAACCAAGGGCTGGGGCTAAGCCCCAACCCGGACGTGCCCCAAAATGCAACATAGTGTAAATTTAAATATATTTTAAAACATATATTAAACAAGAACCAACACGTGGGCTAGTGGTAGCCCATACTATGCAAAGGATCTCATCTTGGGAGGGAGGTCCGGGGTTCAAATCCCACAAACTCCACAATAATTTTACACAACAACATGGTGCCACGTGACACCTCCCAATTTGATAGGAAAGCGCCACGTGTCAAAAATATGTTCATCCACGTGTATGCAAAATAAAACTGACACATCACTTGCCAACTCAGCATACGACCATGACACATAGGCTATAAGGTCATGCCACGTCATCCTATATGGGCTGTACAATCAACAAATGTTTTTCCTGTTTGGAAAATTGAATAGAACGCGATATCTCACTCATCTGATGTTCGTTTGACCCTATTCAAAGTGCATTGGGTTCATGACAATGAGGGCTATGCACCTGCTCATTTTTAGGAGATTTCGAACACTTTCATTTTTGGGCTAAATTTTGACCCCTAGTCTAGAGTTTGATCAGTTTGAAGCATTGAAGAGAAATAAGAAAGCCTCACCCACTGAGGCAAAAGCCCAGAGACGTAGGAAATCTTTCCGAACTCTGTTAGCAACTTCACTGTTATGGTTTGTTAATTCTTTGTGCTTACATTTAGATCTTCATTTCTTATTATGGATGCTATAATATATCATTAATTTCTTCTTCTTTCAAACAATTCCTAATTGGTAAATGAACTCATTCTTAAAACTTAACCAAGTCTTTAAAGGTCATTTTCGGATCATTGATCCTCAACTTGTTGTTACTAACAAAGAAACAATTTGATTTGAAGGTTGAGATCTTTAAAGTGTTTTCCCTTGAAAATTTCTATGGCATACTTGAATATAATCAAGACGACATAGAAAAGTGGCTAGTGGACTACTCCATGAAAAATCAGGATATTGAAGAAGCATTACATGGAATTTCCCTTGATCTGAGAGACTTGGAGGGTGATATGTTCAACATCAAAATACGACATGAAATCAATGTGGCACCAATGAAAAGTTACATCAAAGAATGGTTCAAGAAATTTATTGATAAAATGACCAATGAAGGGCAAGAAACAATTGATACGATTCCTATAATCATTAATGAAAATGATAAAAGGACATCAAAAAGAAAGTAACAAAGAAGAGAGACCATCATAGTAAGTTTATGTTGATTATATCCTTCTTTTTCTTTATTAAGTCCTTCATCCAATTATTCCACCTCTTTCACTAGAAAGGTTTAACTGAAGACTGATAAATCCTCTTTTCTTCTTACCAGGTCTTGTTGTTCTTTTACCACCCACCGTCTTCCTTCTAAAATAATATTTCTTGTATTTATTTTCTTTATGGTCCAAGGGATCCCCAATCCTAGTCTTTAAGACAAACGTATTTAAAATTTCAAAAGAATATGTAACAAACTATATATTTTTTAGAAATTTCAAAAGAGATACTTTGGGAACAATCTCGATTGTGCTTTCTAACCATGTTTTCAGAATATAAAGTATTTGAGGTTGATCTATCATTATCATTTTTTGATCTGCCCATGTGTCCACTTTGTTAAAGTTATCTTATGCATGCATATCATCTTCTTTTTATTTTATGTGATTATAAATATTTATATTAAACTATGATGGATGTGAGGAATGTTTGTTGATTTGATTTAAATATGTGAAGTGTGTGATTCTTGGTCCTTTCTCAGGAACTTTATTTAAAAAGAAAACAAAAACAAAAAAATCCTTTATTTCTCACAATATTTATGTTTCTTTGAATTGCGACGAACTTCTGTCAAGTCCCACACTTTAAATATATATAGAAATCCCAAGAAAATCTAAAGAGGAGTACCACCCCTATAAAAATGCAGGGGGATTTACATCCTCGTGAGGTTGTCATTTCGATCCTAGCAGATTCAAGCATCAACAAGAGGTCACTTCAAAAGTTGCATGAGAATTGAGTTGAATAATAATAAAGTAACAATGTTTAATGATGAAGAAGGTGGTTAGTAAGAAAGTAATAGGATGCATATAATAAATAACAAATAGATTACGTAGTAACAAATCTCAAACTTTCTTCTTCTACTTTTATTTTACCCACACTTGCTAGCATTCTCATATTTTCATATCGACCATATGATAATGGAAATTGATTTCGAAATCCATTCAAACATTTAATTAAATATATTGTAGCGAATGTTATACCTTATCTCTCTTTCTTTCCAATATTAATAGTTTTATTCTTGAAGATCATATGTTCCTCATTATTATATTTACATTATATTGGATGATTTTGGTTTTAAGTGTGTGTGTGTGTGTGAGTTAATTGGGTTTTTCTAAAGATGTTTGTGTTGAAGGGTGTCCACCCCCCCTCCACTGCCACCCAAGTTCAATTCCTACAAGTGACATGTTGAGCTCTTAAATGAGAAAGCTATTCAAAAATACTCATCTTTCTACAAAATCTGGTTTACCCTGGGTACCGTCCTCGAAATGAAGGGAAGTGCCTAGTGGGTTTCCTTGGGCTCTATTCCAAGTTTAAAAAAAGTGTTTGTGTGTGTGTAAACATTCTATATATGTTAATATTATAATGGTTTTAATGTGCACATACTAATTAATAGAGGAATTACACCAGGAAAAAAAAGAAGTGGACTTTAGCTTATAAGTACAAACCTTTTTTGCAACATTATAATATGTATTTTGAAATTGGTTTGCACTATGTTATTGTTAAAGTCATTTCAATTGATAACTTTCACTATATCCGTATTGAAATCGATGCACTACATCAATTTTATTGTAATCATTTCTTTAGTTAATGCACTAAATCTTTTTTTCATTGTATCATCACTCAAATCAATACAACCTATGATTTTGCATTATATCATATTTGTTGAAATCAATATAATTACTTGATTACTCTAAATCATTTTTTATTGTGTAATCACTCAAATTGATACAATTATTTGACTTCTCTAAATAAATTTTCACAATATTATTAGTGAAATCAATATACCTTATCATTTTGTATTATATCATTGTTGAAATCAATATAACTACACGATGCTTATGCAATATTCATTTCTCAAATGAATGCAATTTCCTTATTTCTCTAAATCATTTGTCATTGTATCATCATTTTAGTGGGAATTGAATGTATCCCAATGATAAGAATGGACCTCTACCAATTTCAGTTATTCTCTAGTTAGTTAAAATCGATGAGTTAATTACCCAATACATTGGATCTAGTTTAAGATTGGATGTTTCAACACTTGTAAGTGTTGAACAAAACAATTTGAAGAGGGCAGTGTATTGTAACTTCAACTTTTAGGATATGGTCATACCTGCATTAATTTAGTTGAATTCCCCTTAGGTGATGATATGGTTGGATTGATTATAGGGCTTCTAAATTGGTGGTGAAATGAAGCCTGAAATGAGTCTAAGACTATGGTGCCTTATATTTGTTAGTGAGTAAGGTGCCTTATGGATGCTGCCTTATATTTGTTAGTGAGTAAGGTGCCTTATATTTTTTAGTGAGTAAGGTGCCTTATGGATGGTTCCTTATATTTGTTAGTGAGTAAGGTGCCAACACATCTACCACAATGAGAAGATAACCATTGCATTTTCACTTATAAACTCACCCACTCAAACAACTACATGTATTGTTAAGAATCTCCATGTGTTTGGTCACTTCCATATTTCCATGAAATTTATTTCCAATATGGTTGGAGGCCAAATTATATTAAGTAATACACTCAATTTCATAATTTTAAAGATGGATTATGTGCTTGTGGGGATTACTCATGATGATAGTAAGTAAAATAGATTTTTAAATGTTATCATCATCTTTTCTTTTATGTTTTTCTATTTTATTTTTGGTATAATATTATTTCGTGTAATGTATAGTGGAATGACTAGAGATTGTGATGCAGACCCCCTACCTCAGCAGGGTCCGTTGACCTCCCAGTTTATGGATCATTCAATCTCCTGGAGCTGAAATGTCTCTTTGGGTCCCTAATGGAACCTCCGAAAAACAAATCCACAGGTCCTTGTGAAACTCAGCCTACATGAACAAGCACCCAATACAAGCCTCACCTCCACACGACCACGGGCTATGATTGCCTGCCTACACAAAAGGCGCATCCCGATTTTGCACGTCGGGACTTTATGAGTGAGCCAACCCTGACTCCCCAACTCCCAAACTCTGAAAAGAGATTAACTTTCCTTATCTCTTCCCTTGGCCTCCATCCATGTGACCATTCACCATGACACGGGGCCCAACGCTCAAGTGCATTAGGATTTCGCGTATTGGGAATTCCCAATGTGATTCACATCCATTCTCTCAACTCCCAAAATGCTAATATTTCAGAGCTCTCAATTCGACGGTCCTGATTCCCCCATGATCTGATGGCTCAGATCTCATCGGGGTTTCACGTATTGTGAGGTCAAAATACCTTTCACCTCTGTTCTCTCGATCCCCGAAATGCCAAAATCTGCTATGTGGCAAATCAATGTTCCACGCTCCTTCTTCGATCTAACGACTTAGATATAATCGCAATTTCAGGCCTCGTGAGTTCTTAAACTATGCCTTTGACTTCTCTCCTATGTGATTCAATGAAATGCTAAACTCTTGCCACGTGTCCCTCTCGATGGATGGCTAGGATCGTTTCGGCTCCCAACTCCCTGGGTATTTTATCCTATCTTTGCCTTTATTCTACCACTGCCTGATCCTCTGATGTATGTGGATCTCCGCCACCTATCACCCTGGATCCAATGGTCCAAAATGATTTTGCAACTTTCTCCTCTACTCCTCGCAAATCTCTCGATGTCCAATTTCACAAACACCCCGGATCTGCTGCCACGCATCCTCTTTCAGATCTACAACTATCGTTCACTTCGGTTGTTCGGGCTTAGATGATCTCATATCTCAACCTCCTCCCTCATGATTCTCCTGGAGTGATTTCTCCCGGCGTTCACGATCTCGCGCCAGACATCCTTTTTTGGATCCGACAATCCAGTTTTCCTCTAGTGCTTCAGGCTTCAGGAGTTTCAAATCTTGTGCACTCGTTCCTCCCAGTGTGCTTTTACCCAAAATTTGTGGATTTCTTCCACACGTCCTTCCTGACGATGAATGACCCCAAATGACTTTGGGACTTCGGGAATTTGACAAGCCCATTTTCTTATGTGCACAAAGGATTAACATTCATGCACTTTATCCTGATCCAATGGCTGTTGGTCCACATGCTCATATTTGACCACCCAAATATATTCTTCTCTTTCATTGTCTTCTGGGTGTCTGGACGTGAGATTCAACGGTTGATATTTCCTCCTCTGCAGTTGATATAATTGTTGTCGACGCTCCTCCCGCTGAGCTTTCGATTCCTTCCCGACTTGGAAGATTTCCAATGTTTCAAAGGCTTTGATTTTTGATTCCTCTGCAAGCCCTGTGACTTTGGGTCTCACCTGTGTTCTGGAAATTCTATCTCTCATGAGCTTTCAAACTTGAAATAATTATCTCCTCTGCACACTCCTTGTGCTCTGACTAACCTTCAAATGGTTATCTTTCAACACTTCATCCAAGTGCTGGCCTGATGTACTCCTCACACGTGTCTTCCTCCAAAGTATTCATCAACTCTATAAGTGTCTTCCTCCGACACTTCTCTTATCTCTGAACTTGAAATAGATTCCTTCTCATGCACTCCTTACACTTGCTCGATGCCCACCTAGTAGATCTCGACAGAGTTCTCAGGAACTCTGTCTCTCTTTGCTTTCTTTGCACAGTTCCTCCTCTAAGTTATTCAGTAACCTTGAGGTTCCTCTTTAAGTCTGCAAACTATACTGGTGTGCCCTCCTAGCATTTTCTTCTCTAAACTCAATAGAGAGATTCATATGCGCACTCCTTGCGCTGGCTACAAAACTTCCAATGTTCTGTTGTGCACTCCTTGCATAGCCTAAAGAACCCAGAACAATATAACTGAACTCAATGAAGATAATAGAAATATATCTTGCTACTGTAAATGAAACTTATCATACATCTACAACATTCATTCACAAAATTCATAAACACATGAACAACAATATGTAGGAAAAACTGCTTTTCTATTATATCTATGTATCTATACAAATGTTTACAAAACCTAGACTATAATAAAGTCTCAGTTCTCCCAAGATCCCTCTCATAACTTCTAAGACCTCCGAAGGCCTCCTAAGACTCTCTCTACCTCAAGTCTCCTCATTACAAAAGAGGGATCTATGAGCTTAATCCTCTTCATCGCCTTAGTTCCATCGTTATCCTAGTTACGACACCATACTTCTACGACTACATTACATAAATGGATGTCCAGAACTGACTACGATCTAGACCTGCTATAGGTAACCATTTAAGGCAACCCTATCCACTACCTGTACCAAGGCATGGTATGGCATTTGCAACCTTACAACACAGTAATCCGTATAGTATTAATTCAAATTTAAAAATGGTAGGGTCGGCACCTCTCCCTTTCTCCATTGCACGTCTGCGTGTTGGCATGCTGGGACATTTTCTTAGGTGGAGTGATGCTCCTACATCATACTCCCCTGCTAGGAAAAAAATGAGCTCCTGGTCATGAGCTCTTCTTCTCCAGTGTTGAAATCCTCCTAGATCCTAAACCTTCCCTTGGAGCTGTCCTCTTGCTCCTCTCCGGCTACATTATTTCTGCTTCCCCGCTACTCTTCTAGGTCCTCCTCTATTAAGCTCTCTTCTACTGATATATTCTACTGTTGACCTCAAAATCAACCTTCTAATTTCTTCGATCACCTCGTCCAACTGCTCAACTGGCTGGCTCTTCTTTTGAAGTCTTCCTTGTTGGACTTCCTTTTTGAAAATGGGTATATCAACTTGAACACCTCTGCTATATTCATCTCCTATGGCACTAACTGGCCATCCTATTGTAGACTCCAGTTCTGTAGCTTCATCACTGAGCATCTTCTCAACTTCCTTCTCTAATACATCGCCTTTTGTCAGTGCCTCTGTTGGTATATCTCCAACTTCCTCCAGCTTCTTCCCAAGCTGGTATGCTCCTCCATCTGTCTCCAACTTAGCCTGTTGGATGTGAAATATTTTCACCATGACCCTTCTCTCTAGGGATTCCAATTCCTCATACAGATGAGTAAGGTCTATGATATATGATTCTCTTTTTACCGGAGACTCCAGTGTTGCAGTCATCTCTGTTTCATCTTCCTGACTGAAACTTTTGAGCCATTCTTCTTAATTATCTTCTCCTTGGGCAACTTTTGATATCTTCTCCTTCATCATGATAGTCACCGCTAGCTTTCCTTATTCTACTGTTGCATCTGCAACCCATTCTCTGGCCTCGACTGAGCTATTTGGTAGGAATATCTGAATTACCCCAATGATCAAAATTCTCCTCTGATCCTCCTCCTCTATGATGGAAGTATTTAACTTATCATCATTTTCATTCACATGCTCTTCAAATCCACATGAATATATCAACACTCTTTGTTGGATTGAACTCACTTATGAGCTCTTGAGACTTTCATTCAGTCTCATTTCTTTCCCCCTTCCCACCTGACAATTTGGGACTTCTCTTCTTCCCACCTATCAGTCTATGAGATCAACCGATCCCATCTCATTTCCCACCTGGAAATTTGAACTTTCAACACTTCCCCTCTTGCAGTACACGAGGCCTTCCTCTGATCGCTTTCCATTGCCCACATGGAATCTTGAAAGTCAATTGCTACCCACCTTGCATTTTATGAAATCCTTTGTTAATCTCATATCATTGTCCCCCTGGAAATATGAATTTTCGATCCTGTCCTCCTGACAGTCCATGAGATCCTCCAAAAATCTCATTTCATTGCCCACCTGGCAATTTGAAAATCTGTCTCTTCCCTCCTGGCAGTTTACGAGACCTGAAACTGATCTCCCTTCCTCATCACTGAGGGTTTCTCCAACTTCTATCTCACAATGCAAACCAGATCTGTGTCACTGAGGTTTTCATCATACCTCAGCCACTTCCTCAACTCTTGTTGTTGTTTCCTAGCCAACAATTTTTGAACAGGCCATTTGGATTTCCTGTTCAGAGGCCATTTGTACCTCCAACATACTTTTGCCTCCTATTGCATCTTCAATGTCAGTTGTTCCAGTCTCACCCTTATCTCAACGAGTTCCTGATCAATTCCTTCTTTAATCTTTTTCTGGTGGTCTCCTCTCCGACCACGCTCATGGCCTTCAGTAGCCATTTCCACTTTCTACCTGCCCTCCTGGAAAGCCTATGGATTACTCTATGCCTGAGAGCATATCCATGTTCTCCCACTGCTCACCTAGCTATTTAAATTTTTGTTGTTGTGCTCGTGCAACAACCTCCTCACATAGAATTAATAATCTGTCTTCCTTCACCCGATGTCCACAAGTGAACTTCAGTTTATGATACCACCTAATGTAGTAAGATTATCTTCTCTATCTCCTTCGCCTGAATCTACAGACAAACTTAAATTTGATACCTCTTGATGGTATGAGGCTATCTCCTTTACCTCCTTCGCTTGAAATATATAGACAAAAATAATCTTTGATACCACTTGATGCAGACCCCCTACCTTGGTAGGGTCCATTGACCTCCCGGTCTGCGGATCGTTCAATCTCCTCGAGATGGAATAACACTTTGCGTCCCTGCTGGAACCTCCGATAAACAAATCCGCAGGTCCTTATGAAACTCAGACTGTGTGAACAAGCACCCAACATGAGCCTCACCTCCACACGACCATGGGTTGTGATCGCTTTCCTACACAAAAGGCACGTCACAATTTTGTGTGTCGAGAATTTATGAGTGAGCCAACTCTGAATCCCTGACTCCCAAACTCTGAAAAGAGCTTAACATTCCTTAGCTCTTCCCTTGGCCTCCATCCATGTGAACATTCACCATGACCCGGGGTCCAACTCTCAAGTGCATCAAGATTTCACATATCAGGAATTCCCGATGCGATTCACCTCCATTCTCCTGACTCCTAAAATGCTGATATTTTGGAGTTCTCAATCCAACGGTCCTGATTCCCCCATGATCTGACGGCTCAGATATCGTCGGAGTTTCGCGTATCAGGAATTCATGTATCGCGAGGTCAAAAGACCTTTCGCCTCTGTTCTCTTATATCTAAACTTGAAATAGAGTTCTTCTCATGCACTCTTTGCATTTGCTCGATGCCCACCTAGTAGAGCTCTACAGAGTTCTCAGTAACTCTATCTCTCTATGATTTCTCTGCACAGTTCCTCTCTAATATATTTAGTAACCTTAAGGTTCCTCTTTGAGTCTGAAAACTATCCTCGTGTGCCCTCTTGACACCTTCTTCTCTGAGCTCAACATAGAGATTCAAATGTGCACTCCTTTCACTGGCTACAAAACTTCCAACCTTCTGTTGCACACTCCTTGGACAGCCTAAAGAACCCAGAACAATATAACATAACTCAATGAAGATAAAAGAAATATATCTTCCTACTGTAAATGAAACTTATCATACATCTACATCATTCATTCATGAAATTCATAAACACATGAACAACAATATGTAGGAAAAACTGCTTTTCTATTATATCTGTGTATCTATATAAATGTTTACGAAAAATGGACTGGAACAAAGTCTCAGTTCTGTCAAGCTCCCTCTCGGAACTTCTAAGACCTCCTAAGGCCTCCTAAGACTCTCTCTACCTCAAGTCTCCTCATTACAAAAGAGGGTTCTATGAGCTTAATCCTCTCCATCGCCTTAGTGTCATCGCTATCCCAATTACAACACCATACTTCTACGGCTACATTACATAAATGGATGTCAAGACCTGACTACAATCTGGACCCGCTACAGGTAACCATTTAAGGCAACCCTATCCACTACCTGTACAAAGGCGTGGTCTGGCATTTACATCCTTACAACACATTAATCCATATAAGATTATTTCAAATTTAAAAATGGGAGGGTTGGCGCCTCTCCCTTTCTCCATTGCACGTCTCCATGTTAGCGTGATGGCGCATTTGATGAGGTGGAGCAATGCTCTTGCATTAGATTGAGACAAGAGTTATCCTATGAAGCATAACCATTAGCATTGGATGTTTAATAAGATGACATTTTATGGATATTTCTGAAAAACTTTCTAAAATTTATTTTTGATATAATATTATTTCATGTGATCTATAATGAAATGACTAGAGATTGAGCCAAGAGTTATGCTATTATCCTATAGCATAGCCATTAGCAATGAATATTTATTAAGAGTCCATTAAAGCATAACCATTAACAATGAATATTTATTGAAACACTTTTTATTTATAAATATATTGGAAAAACTTTCTAATATATAATAGATATTTAAATATTATAAACATCCATAGACAAGAGTTATTTCTTAAACACTTTTATTTCTATCTTTTTATTCTTGATATTCTATTTTCAATAATCTTAGAACTACCAACTAACCTCCACAAATCTCATAAACCACCCCACCAAACAAACATGGCAAACTACCTTAAACACTTTTATTTCTATCCTTTTATTCTTGATATTCTATTTTCAATAATCTTAGAACTACCAACTAACCTCCACAAATCTCATAAACCACCTCACCGAACAAACATGGCAACTACCCATCCAATATTACCTACGGGTGGGACATTTTGAATATTTGTAAATCTATTTTCATTTTGCATCACATTTTATGTTTTATTTTTCCATGTAATATGAATAATATAATGCATGTTATCTACGGGAATTATGATTTTCAATTAGAAATGAGTATTTATGGTTTAAATACAATTTTTTTATTTTTTATTTCATTCAATTTAATATATTGAGAAAATTTATTATATTATATTTTTTTTATTATAAAAATGTACATATAATCTTTTAGATTAGTATTATTAACCATTAACTAAAAAACCACAATTTTAAAGATATTTAAATCATCAAAATTATTTGAAATCGCACATATTTATCGCCTTTGAATGGTGCCTCATCAATGATATTCTATGAATTTTACCAATAATTAAAATTCATAGAATATCATTGATGCATTATATTCGAGAATGCACATATTTATTGCCTTATGAATGGTGCCTCATGTTTGTCAATAATAAAAATTCATAAAATATCTTTGATGCATTATATTCAAAACACAAGAAAATTTTAATAAATAAAATATGTTCTTTAGATGAAAACCAATATGTTCACCAAACCAATATTTATTAATAATATGTACTTATAAGTAGAGAGAGTTTTCTCTTTCTTAATTTGTTAAATTAATAACCAAAAATCATGATGGTGAAGATTTAAAATAGTTAATTAATTTTAATGTTTTTTTAAAATAATCAATTATTGTAAATCTTCACAATCATGGTTTTTCATTAATTTAACTAATTTTCATTTTAACTAATTTTCATAATTATCATGTTAATAACTTTAATATGGTGTTGTTATTATGAATATCACAATAACGTTTTGTGTATTATGAGATTGTTGAATTTTCCCATTGATATGTAGATTGTTTAGAAGTGGGCATTATGATAGTGTGGATCTCCTTATTTATATATGGATTGTGGAAATGAGATAAATTGAGAATACTTTTATGAAAATTTATTAAATCAAAGATATGATAAAATATGATTGATATTTATAATTATATTTGTGTTGATTTTTTTATTTTAGTTTTAGTTTTTGAGATATGCTTTTTTTTAATGATACTATTCTAAATGAATTTAAGTAATAGATTATGAGAATAACTTAACTCAGAGAAAAAATGTACATTTTACATCCAATATAAGGGAGATTTAGTTGACATGGCATAAGTCTCTCCATTATAATATTTTAAAAAAGTAACAACTATTGTAGAGAGATTGTAATTAATATATAGATACACACTCACCACTCCAGATTCATCTTAACTCGTGATATTTTTTAGGCACCCATAAGTTTGTGTCTCAAATTCATTTTGATTCTCCTTGTACTTAATATATCCAAGGTTAATATGCATATATGGTGGTTGTAGGACCTACAAATACACAAATAAAATTTTGAAATTATGTCCATTAAAACCAACCCCTTTAAATAAAGTGAAAGACAATAAACCTAAATTATGGAATTCACCTAGGAATAAACATCTAGGAGAAGATCTAAAACAACATTGCCTTCAATGTAGAAATTTAAAGTAAAAAACTAATTCAACCAGAAAAGGCATCATGAATCATACAATTTAGAGTCATAGAAGAAAACATAGTCCCTATCCATCTCAAAAGAAGTAAATAGTTTAGAATCAAGTGCTTCTCTATAAGCTATAAACCTCACTATTAAATGAAATATATTCAAAAGTTGGAATTATTAACTCTTATTGGTCTTATATTATAATTTTTGGTACTTATGATCAAACATTGTGTTGTATTTGTTATTGTATTAGTTATTGTGATGCAAATTTTGTCTATGTGCGTAGTTGTTTTTAAGATTAGAAGGTTGGTAGATCTAGTTGGATATGATATATTCTCTTCAATTAGTTTATCCCCTAAACTAGTATGTCATAGAGACATTCTTTCAATAAGTTTTTGGTGTGAAAATATAGTGTGTCTATTTTTAGATAAAGATAAATCTTCATGAATTATATGTGTATTCTTACATCATTGAATACATCAATCACAATGTAATATTCAATATAGTTTTCATGTGAAAGTTAAGTTTCATGTATACTCTCTCCTTTGTTAACTAATGAAGAACACTTACCACACATTCCCATAATAGATCAAGCAACATGTTAGTGTTTGGATAAAGTATGCATGTTCAAATGTATTTGGATAGAATTGAATTAAACACGAGAAAGTGCATCCTCGTGTTTGAACATATGAGTCTAATATATCATTTGACTCCATTTAAATACGAGAGAATTAATATATGATATCATGTTCAATTACATTAAGTGATGGTTGGTTCTTGAAGAATTAATGGTGGAAACGAAATTTTTTAAATTCATTGAAGTTAGTAGACATATTGAGACTAGCTAACTCAATATGGGGTGTAATTTTGTTTTTAAAAATTAGAAACTCTAACAAATAAATAGGTGAAGTATGGAGATCCATGAAGAAGATTGCACTTGAATGTTGAAGCTACACATGGAAACATGAAAAAACATACTCCAAATATGTGAAGCATTGCAAAGGAACAAGAAGGTATATGGATTTGGTTGAAAATGTGTTATTATCTCTGGGAGATATTTTATAACCATGGATGAAAATAATTGTAAAGTAAAAGTCACTCTTGAATCTACATGATATGGTGTATTGTAGTTGGAAAAAAAATATAGTTGTACATATTTTGTCTCTTCCAGTGTTTTGTGGATAAGAGGTAGTTTGAAAATGATGGTACCATAAGAAATTGAAATGGCATTTTTACATTTGTAGGATTGAATTAGATACATTGTGTATTAAGACTATTTTCCTAGATAATTGGTGAGAACCAAAGATAGGTACTTAGGTGTCTCAGTAAATGGAGGTATGTATATATGATGTCCATCATTTCAATTTTCATAGTTAGGTTGATGTCAGTCCTTAGAGTACAATAAGATCCCTCACAATTTGTGTGGCTCTAATGTTTGTCCCAAAGGTACAATTGGTTCCCAACTAGTATGTTGTTTGAGATGATAGTTTTATAAGTGAACCTTAATCGAGGAGAACATACAATTTTCTTTAGATATGGAAGAGATAATAAGGTGAATAGCTATCAATTAGTTGTTATGGAAACTAAGTATGTATTAAGGTTTCATTTTTTCATTGGAGAAGCCAAGTATCCATCGTAGATAATTCTATACAATAGATGACATCATTGTTATCATAAAAAAATGAACTATACAAGTTAAATTTAATCAATTATGTTTATGGAAGTTTGATTTGGTACCAATCCATATGAACAATAGTACAATCAACTCAACCACTAATATAAAGCAATATCTAGAGAAAATGGAAAGCCTATTTCAATATCAACAAACAAGAGTTCATAAAATGTAACTTAAGCACCTCACAATGATTTAAAAAAGCATGAAGGGAGACAATAGAATGAAAAAAACTAGATGATGGGATCTAAAGATTAAAAAAAGGAATAATCCTTTAAGGCTTTTTCATGAAGAGAATTATTCAACTACACCTCAATTAAACCCTAATGATTAAAAAACAACAAAGGGACAATGTTAAGATGGTCCTTACAACAAATATTATCCCTAACCATTATAAGGATAGAAACTTTAGAAAACATTCTAGTGCACCTCCATCACACAAATTAACTTCTAATTTCCTATGCCATCTTATGTTTTAGTTTGAAATTGGCTTCTGAAATGTGGTTATACAAGCATTGTATTTCAAAAAAAAGCAAATATTATCCTATTATAAGGATAGTAACTTTAAAAAACATTTTAGTGCACCTCCATCACACTCATTAACTTCTAATTTCCTATGTCGTCTTATGTTTTAGTTTGAAATTGTCTTTTGAAATGTGGTTATACAATAATTACATTTATAAAAACAAATTTTTTGTTTGGGGATGTATGGAAAGAGCTCAAAGTATCATTCTTTGAAGTAATGCTTAGGTGCAAGGGAGAATGACTATAAATTCTAAGTCAATTTTAAAGCCTTGATGATTCAACTTCTTAACAAGAAGTACCTTTACATGATTCTTTACTCTTATGTGGAGATTAACTTACATGTTATTCAAGGTAGGTTGGAAAGGAAATTAGGATAGATATATTTAGAGGTATCCACCTTGTTGGATTCACTATGCATTTCAGTATATATGTCTTACTTCTGAGTACTCTTTGGATTTTCCTTAGTGTTCTTCCTTTAAAATAACTAAATGTATAATTAGGGATGATATCTACATGTAACTCTTTTAGTGAACATGGACCTCCTCCTTAGTCCTTTTGATGTAATTTTACCTTCTTTGCTAACACATTTCTAATAATTTATGTAGATGAAATTATGTTTAATGGAGATACTTATAATAACAATGGTCTCAGAGATCAATGGGCTAATCAAGTGATTGAGTACTTTGAGCTTCATGCATCCCTAACTCAATGTCCCTACTAGGTGAGGCACCATAATTATAATAATTGGGTTTACACTAGGTACCATCAACTAAATGTGGAGGAATTCCCATAGTTTCCTTGTGAAGTTTCCTCGTAAAGAAACAAAAATTGTCTCGCAGTCTAGGATTCACATTTGTTCAAGGATCCCACTAACCATAATTCCTCATAAGAAGAGGGACATAAGGAAAAATTTAGTTCTAATAGAATTAAGAAAGAGTCACCTAGATTCAAGGATATTGGAGGGAATCTATCTATCCTTATTTTGAGAGAAATGGCATTTGTTCAATGCTACACTCTATTGGAACCCTCTAGGTTGAGTTGCATATGAGGAGATTCATTTGCATTCTTCAGAAGGTACATTTAGGAGAAAATGATGTTGGTATTTAGAGGTATCTACTTTGGCATAGTTAGTAGGTATTTGGATTGATTCTATTCCTTCAATACTCTTTGAATTCTTCTCCATATTCTTCATTTGAAAGTATAATTCAATTGTGTAGTTAGAATGATGTATAACACATAACAAAGACCTTCCTCTAAATATTGAATCCTAAGTTAAACTTTTATTTAAAACTTTTGTAAAAAATTGAATTGTGTAGTTAGAATGATATATATCACATAACAAGGACCTCCCTCTAAATGTTAAATCCTAAGTTAACCTTTTAACCTTTTATTTAAGACCTTTGTAAAACCCATAAACATAAGGAAGTTGAGAAATAGGAAGATAAGGGGATTGCCTCTCCAAAGATATTGGAAGGAAACCAAGATGACAATGTTGAACAATAACACAATATATTTTAGACAAAGTTTATTAATTACTTGATTCTTTCAATATATTTTAGGATGAACTCATTGATTACATCCTTCTTTCAAATTTTCTACTTTAGATTGAATATATATGAAGGTGGGCGGGGGGAATTAATAGATAAAATATTAATATTTTATCTATTAATGCCCCCCATATGAGTGTGGGGGGTTGGCATTAATAAATAAAATATTAATATTTTATCT
>JZKD02S1616022.1:0-36594 GCA_000966675.3 Picea glauca
TGTGCCTATAAAAATACTTTTGTCCTTATGCTCCACATCCCATACTTAAAACCATTCTGACCATTAAACATTGGTACTCCATTCTCAGAATAATCCATGATCTCCTTCAAGTGGTTAAACTGTTTCCTAAAGGAACCTTCTCTGATACCAATTGTTGAATTACTAAGAGGGGGGGTGAATTAGTTATAGAATAATTATAATCTTTTTTCTCCAAATAATCCAAGTGTTATATCGATTCATAATTATTATCTAATAATGAACAATAAGAAATGAACAATCACACATATACACAATAGACTTGTGTTTTATGTGGAAACCCAAATCGGGAGAAAACCACATAATTCTTTTTCTTATATGTCTTGAAGAATTACATTCATTGGAAGCACCAACTTCCTTTGTTTTTGAGCTGCAACTAGAAGGAGGCTCCAACCCCCTATTTTCTCAGGCTACAACCTGAGGGAATCTCCAACTCCCCAAATCTCTGGCTACAACCATAAGGAGGCTACAACCCCCTATGTTCTCCAGCTACAACTGAAAGGTATCTACAACCACTTTTCCTTGCCCCATCCAACTACGCTGAAGTAGAAGTAGAATGATGGAACCACTATCATACTATCACTGTGAGATATACTGCTATAAACATGTACCAATAAACCTGAACCATGGGTCAACCATGCATAAACCTGTACCTCAACCTGTAATCAACCTGTACCATAAATAAGTGCACCAACCTATACCATAAACAAGTGCAACCAAGTATGTACCAATCATGTGTAAAGTACTAATCAACTATGATTCATCAATATGTACCAACATCATCAACTATACACCTCATGTATGTGCCAACCCATCAACTACTTGTCTCAACCATGTACCCAACTTGTACCTCAACCAAAAGCCCTCATCAATTTCATCATCCAAATATTATTTGTAGCTCTGTAATAGACCTATACTAAATACAGATCTAAAGCTGATACAAAATGTTCATCAGTGTGATTTATGCAATTCCTCCATGTGTCACTACTTGGAACCTCTCAGAAAAGGAGTTATAGGAAAAATGGCACACCTTGCTGAATTCTAGATTATTCTAGAGAGCAACCTTGTAGAGCGTGCCTCACACAGAATATTTGTTGAATTGATATGAACTTGTTACACAACATAATGAAGACGTTACACTAACCAACACATTTGTCTTACTGAAGTTGGATCTTTTATGAATAATTTATGACGTTTTTACCTGAAACACCTTAGAAAGCATCATCAAAAGAATTTATCCTTCCTTAAATTTCAACCTTCTTTTCTTCACTTTCTTTAGAAATTCGGGTTAGATATCCTTTGGTTACCTTAGTCACCTATAGGTATTCAATATTCTCAAGTGTGTATTAAATGATAGAGCCTTTCCTCTTATTTATACTCTCCAAGTAGCTTCCTTAAAAACATCTTCTAGGTCACTTTGCCCACTTTCCTTATTTTAGGGTTAACCCACTTCTAATTTCTCCATTAAATTTATTATTTAAATAATTTATTTTGTATTCACTTTGAATTATAGTACAATAATCACTTAACTTTATTATTTACCTTCTAAAATCTATTAAACCACTTTGACTACTTTGACCTTTTGGGGCTTCTAGATGACATGTGACGGTCCTCCAACTTCATACGACCATAACTCTCAAACCGTGAGGAGTTATGTGACGTTCCACATACCACCAAAAATGGCATGAAATGTACTATCCATATATAATAGTATTACCTAAAAATATATCGAAACTCATACCATTATCCATCAAACAAATTTGGGTCCATTACCCAAACCTGGGTTCTCCAACTTTACATGGTCATAACTCTCTAATCATGAGGATTTATGTGACGTTCCACATACCACCGAAAATGGAATGACAAGCACTCTCCATATAGGATAGTTTCCATGACAAATTCACTATCGTTCATCTCATTATTCCACAATTAAGCATGGTTTATCTTACTCTGCAAAGCGTCTTCCCATGAGGGATTTCACCATAAGGGGACATCTTTGGAGTTCATCCATCTTTACTTATTATAAACCATGACAAGACAATAATGAGTCATCTTTACATCAAACAATATTGGGTCCATTACCAAAAACTTTGTGCTATGAGGCTTTCTTCAAGGATTGACATCAATGACAACCAACCTTAATCAACATATACATCAAACAAACTTGGGTCCATTACCCAATCCTTTGTGCTACCAAAATTCACTACCAGACTTTCTCCAAGGGTTGACATCAATCACTAAGGGTTGACATAAATCTACAATATCACTCTCCAATGGTTGGCATCAATGAAAACCAACAATCCATACTAATTGTCCACGAACCTAAGCCAATTGTCTGACATTAGTCACCCTATTCGAGGCATGGATAGGCTTCTTTTATCTGCATGGAAATATATTATTCTCTCCATGTGTCAAAAGTTGGGACGTCCCCCTCTTTTGACACATTTTTAATGAAATTTACTTAATAAAGGAGGGATTAATTCAATTGGGGGAACTTCATAAGGATGTTGGGGCATTTTGGAGCCTAATTTTATGATGTGGAGGTCATTGTGACTTAGCACTTGATGGGGATCACTTGGAAATTACCCCTTTGATTTGTATAAACTTTATGATCACTTTTTGATGGCTTGTTGAGCACATTAGATAATCCATCCACTTTTAGGGTTTTATTTTGGCTTGGGGTAAGGCCATCCCCCCTTTTTGAAGTGGATATTGGAGTTTGAGTGGCCAAGGATTATTCCTTGCCTCATTTTCAAGTGGAACGTTGTACCAAAAAAGTCTAAATCAACCCTCTTAGAAGCTTGAAATCATTTTTGTTACTAGGGGTTTTAGAGCCCATTTTTTGACCTGGAGAGACACTCCCATGTTTCATGGAGGTTCCTTGACCTTAGGTATGGGCATGGTCAAGATTTGGATATATATTTCAAGGATTTATGGACATTATTTGAGCATTTTTGTAGCACGTGTTTTTTAATCCACCCCCTTTATGAGGGTTTTAAACATGTAAAACATCATTTAATTGTACTTTTTGACTTAGCCTCTGATTTTTGTGGATGACAAGTCATTTTATTTAATTCCTTATTCTAATTTTGGATAATAATGAGTGGAGAGGAGTTGAGAGCCTCATCTATAAAAAAAGGAACTCCTCTCACTCATTTTTTTTGTGAATTGTTGGAGATAATTATTGGTGCCATTTAATGGAATATATTTACTTGATCTTTTCTTGGTGTCAATTCTTGGAGTTCTATCTTTCTTGGTTATTCTTTTTGGAATACTTTTCTTAAATACTATTGTGAATGATAAATATTCTACATAAAATAACAAGATTGATCCATTGAGGAGTTATCAACTACTTGCAGGGAGGATGCATAAGGTTTGTATATCTTCCTTCTTCCCTAAAATGATTTGGTAAGTTCTTATCTCTTGTCTTGATTAGTTTTATTCTCTTTGGCAAGGGTTTTAAGTATTATTTTCAAGTCTTTTGTTGATATTGTTGGTGAAGGCTATTCCATTGGGGAAACATTTCTTGTAGGGCCTTGGTTTTATGTTTTGTCTTGATTAGCAAGAGATTACTAGCATTGTAGCCCTAGTATTTATTTCTAATCATAAACATTGATAACCAATTCTTAGAGGGGCATACTTCTTGATCCCATAAGCCCTAGATGGAGATAAGGCTAATCCCTAACTCCCAACATTCACTAACCAAAACCTTAAATTTTCAATTATTTCTTTATAATACAAAAATACAAAAATATATAAAAGAGATAAACAATAAAACATATTTATTTCATTGTCTAGACTAAAGATAATGGTTTATTTTTGTTTTCTAGACATCTTTATCCAAGGGTTTGTGCTAAATTGTTGATTTTTAACCCTAGGAGGAAACTCAACCCTCTTGGATTGTGATTTATTTTCTTATATAACATTCTTGTGGTTGATTTAAGGTTTTTTATCATTTCTAGAAATTAATTATAGCAATAAAAATCAGAATTGTTGAAACCCTAGAACTAGGGTTTTACCCTAAAAGGTGAAATATAACCCTACCCTAGTTCATATTTCACTTTGGAAGTATTTATTAAGTTTGTATAACACATTATAATGGTGAAATTCATCTCCTAAGTGGTTCATTTCTGTTGTATTCATTTTTTATATTTTTGGTGAAACCCTGGGGGATTCACCACCATTTTTTGAAAATTTGAGATAATTTCTTGGATATAATTCATTTTCAGTTAAAATTTATCATTTATGGGGTGGTTTTGCAAGGTTTATTCATTGATCTATTTGGGGAGCCCAATATGTTTCATTTTAGGTGCCTTTAAGCACTCTTGGGGCACTTTTCTTCACCCAAAAGGTGCAATTTTTTCATTTTTTTATCATAAATAAGATTATGAAATATTTGGAATGTAGAAATACATTCTATTTTACAACATACATGCAATTTATAACTCAATTATATCATTGTTTCTTGTTTTATACAACAATATCTCACTCTTGTGTAGTAAAAGATACTTGTTTCTTCATATAAAGGGTGAAATCATAGTAGTGGTTTTTATTTTTTATTGTAGAATATTATTTTATGTCTCATAAATCCTATAATTATATCCTAACCATATTTATATTGTAGATTTTTTTCCCTAACACTTGGTTGAATACTCTTAAGGCATTTGGATACTAAGGCACTAGTCCATCTAACATAAATTTAGGTTTGTAGTTGGAAGGATTGGGATACCTCCCTTGGTCTCTAGGATATTTACTAATGTGAAGGGGATATAATGCTAAGGTGACAATTGTGAATTTCCCATATCATTATATCCCCTAGAAGGTTCTTTTGGAAGAATTTAAATCCATCAATTTGGTGTGAATTCATTTGTTTTTTCATGTCCCTAACCATATCCATGCAATGCACAAAATATTAAACTTTATTGATCCATTTGAAAATTATAAAAAAAAATCCATGCTAGGCAATGCTCTATCAAAGAAAATATTTGGAACTCAAAATTTTCAAGAATCTATTTAGTTTGTCCTTTATATCTAACACTCCTTTAACTTAGGTCCAATATATTCCTCTATGACATACTTTGTCCAAGTTAAACAATCTACACAACATGACTCTATATATGTATTTTTCTATAAAACTTCAGTTACAACTAATTCCTCTTAGTTTGACTTAGTGTGATGTGCTATATTTTGCATGAAAGTAAACTATGGCATGACATGTTGTATCGCATGAAAGCAAACTTTGGTGTGATATGCTATATCACATGAAAGTAAACAACAATTTAAACAACATGACTCTGTAGATTCCTTTTTCTATAAAGCGTCAATTACAACTAAATCATAATTCATATTAGTCAGACTTGGTGTGATATGATGTATTACATGAAAGTAAAGTTTGGTGCAATGTGTTGTATTGCATGAAATCAAACTTTGGTGTGATGTGTTGTATCACATGAAAGTAAACTTTGGTGCAATGCATTGTATCACATGTAATAAAAACTTGGTTGTATGTGATGTATCACTTGAAGTTAAACATCAGTGTGGTGTGATGTATCACACCTAAAATACGATTTGGTGTGATATGTCACTTAAACTTTGAAAATTTGTGTATCACACTCAAAACAATTTTCAGTGCGATATGTGTATCGCATGGAAAATAAGGTTAGGTGTGACATGTGTATCACATGGAAAATAAAGTTTTGTGTGACATGTGTATTGCAACAAAAAACACTATGTGTGCAATATGTGTTTGGAACTTTGTGTATTGTAACAAAACAAATTTTAGTGCAACACATTGCAATGGTGAAAGTTTTGAGGAAGCACAATGCATCACACTTAACGAAACTTTTATGTGATGTGATATGTTGCAACTAAATTAAATTTGAGTGTGATGTAATATGTCACCACTAAAACAAATTTGACCGTGACACCTTGTGTCACAACTAATAGAAATTTGAGTACAATATGTTTTGTTACAATAAATTTTTTTTATGTGTAATACATCACAAACAAGTAAATTTCTAGACGATGCGGAAAAGCCAGTTCTGCACAAGTTTTGGAAGAATTTCAAGGGGAAAAAATAAATTTCTTAAAGGATGAGGGAAACATAATCCGTTAGGGTTACTAGGAGAAAGAATATGAAATGTCACAATATGTGAATGGTCATTAGAAGTCCAAGAGACCTTGGTAGATGAATCCAAAGGTCATCCAAAATGATGTATTATATGTGTATCATATCTATGAATAAAATGTACTTCACACTTATCCTAATTCATGTGTCCAATAGTGGTGTCATAGCCAATAGTCTTGTAGGAATGAAATTCACCATGGTAGTTTACATAGCTGATTTCCCATGAGTGTTTTCATTTTCTCCTGAAAAAAAATTCCCCACTTTGATATGTCACTCTGAGATCTTTCCCCATGCAAAGAAAACACCCTTCTTCCTTTCTTTTCTATCCCTTCTAGCCCATTAGTCTTCCCCTTTGGGAGTTTCTTGTATTTTAGTCATCTCTCTCATTGTGTATTCTCCTTGAGAAAACCCTAACCTTTGTGTAATTATATTCATGGACACTCATCTGTGGTATCACATTCTAGTTCCCACTATCGCATGTAATAGTAGCCATTCCCTACTCACAACACTATTGTCTAACTTTGGTGTGATATTTTTCACTCTGGTGAAAAAATGCGAGGAAACTGTGTGTCAAGCCAGGTATTCTTTCCAATATCGTGAACCAAGAAGGGGGTTTTTCCCTCCAGTTCGAGCACTTGCAGATGGTAAACCCTTTGGCCTCTAGGTGGACCAGTAGGATATAAAGATGCATCCATTGAAAATTTGACATCTATGGTACAATCTCTTTCCAAACCAACAACTATAGGAAATCCCTCAAATACAAAGGTAAGTCACCCACAATAATTCACACTATATGACAAAAAATACCCTAACTTCTAGTGCATCTCTCTCATTGATGACTACAACCCACCTCACGACATAACTCGTCACCTCTAATTCCATCGCGACACTCTAGTAGAAATGCAATGTCCCTGATTCATAACTCTTCATAATTGTACATATAGGTTGGTGATTCGTTGTTACTAATGGTTTATGTAATGTATATATAGGATGGTGAGCCATTGACACTTGGTTTTGGTGTTACACGCATCTGAGTAAGTGCGTGGAGATTTGTTATAAAGACAGGGTGCACACATTTTATGTGTTGTGCACACCTAGGTAAGCATCCATATTGCACCATGTTGCGTGCACTTGGGTAAGTGCATGGTAATTATATGTAAGTTCCTAGTGCTGAGTTATATATATGTATATATATATATATAATTTTTTATGTATTGAGGCTAGAGAGCCTGAGTGATTATGAGGATGATGAGTCGAGACGCAAATAGGCTACTACACTTATCCATGTAAATATAATCATGGTTATTAATATTATATTGTATCACTATGCACAAACATAATCATAAGAAAATATATGGGGGGACAACTCCACCGAATAAGGGAAAAGGGGGGAATAGTTTTATAATATTTTCAAAAAGTGTGATGTGGATATGTTTTTATCCTAAGTTCCCGAGGGTAGGCAATGGGTCACCAAATGGATTAAAGTTAATTCTAAAGGTGACAAGTGTCAAGTGGAAGGCATGCAATATATATTGTTTGCCTTAGTGTATTTTTGGGTAATTTTTTCATTATTATTGCATTATTATGGATGTTTTCAGGATCTTGTGAGCACAAGGGGGTCACACTATATGGAAAATCATATTATTACCTTATTTTCATAGAGAATCTTTTAAGGAGTTGTGGTGATGTAATATGAGTTTAATGTCGAGGAGATACGTTGAAAAAACACGAGTATTTTCTCTGGGTGAAAGATTGGCTATTTTGAAGTGGTTGTCAGACTTGGGAGTATACTCTCCAGGTGAGAGTATTGTTGAGAATTGTTCCCTGGTGCACTGAGCATTAGTCGCAGGGCTCAAAGAATTTCTAACTAGCTTGTTGTTGGTAACCCTGGGAAGGGAAGTGGCAAAGCTGAAGGACTGTTGAGCAGAGAAGGGGCACACTTCTTTGGGGTGACAGGTGCATGGGGAATGAGGGACTATGGGATAGTTACAACAACATGCACCTAGGATTGAGCAATTTTGTTGAGAGTCAGACCTTAGTGTGTCACCAAAAGTCTTTTTCCTTGGTAGAGTTTGAGAACTAGCTTGGGGTGACATGTTTTTGAAATATTATGAGCAACAACGTCTATGGTTGGGAGGAACGTCTAAGTCAAGTCTGCAGTTGGTGACTTTCATAAAATATAAGTGTTCTTTATGTGCTTGTCTTGTTTACTGTGTGCTTATTTTTCTATGTTTGACATGGGTTAATTCTTATATGTTGTTGCATATAAGTATTTTATATTATTCAAGTTAATGTTTTTTGCACATGTAAGTATGATGCTTATAGCCTATATTTGTAGTTGTGCATGCATATGACAAATGAGGATAGTTTTTCTAGTTAAGTTAACCTTGTGATTTTGGTTATGAGTCATCAAGAAGAGGATGGAGTGGCCGAGTGTGTAGGAGTGTAGCCTATGTGCATCAAGAGGTTGGAATTCATGTGCTTGTTTAAGGAAATATACCTCATGCACAGTGAAATCATACATGGCACATGACCCCTGGATGGATTTGTGTGCAGTTATGTTGTGTGATCTGTATGTTGGTGCACACAATTAGTTAGTTATGACGCTTAAGGATGTATTAAAAAGATAATGTTTCTTCCACTTCTATAAGTTGTGTGGTACAAATCAAGCTTGCACTGAGCATGTTACTTCAAGTGATACCACAAAGACTTGGGTTAGAGTAGAATCTGCATAGTGAAACTTTAGAGTAACATTTCTCAATAGTCTGTTGGGAATGTTATAGTTTGGTTGAATTAGAGATATAGAGGTTGAGGTTGTGTGACATGTCCCATCTTGGGGTGGCTGTGGACGTTACATTGTGGTATTAGAGTGATTGGTTCAACACTATATTGATATCGGCCAGAGGCTATCATGAATAAATGTGTGCGCTAATAATTGGTGTCGTGCAATATATGGTTAGTTTGTGCAGAAAACCGTTGGTGCGCAGTATAAAGTTATGATGCAAAAAAATACAATAATTCACGTGTGTGTGCACTAGAGTTTGGAATGTTAAAATCATCCAATAAATCTTAGGGAAATATTATGACAAAATGGTGCAAAGTTTTCATGTAGTTGTTGCATGAAATCATCTAACAAATCTTAATTGCCTTTACATTTTTAACACCTTGTTTCCCCCAGTTTGTAAATATAGCTATATTGGCCAAGAGACTATGGAAAACTCAATATGTGTGAATGTTTGATTTGATGGACCTTTGTATAAAAGGTCAATCAATGTAAATTATGTTATTTGCTATAAAATGGATAAGTATTGCATGAATGCTGGAAGGGGGGTTGTGCTAAGAGAGACCACGAATGTTATGAAAGAGATGGTGAAGGGGACCAGGAATGGTTGCATTAACCTCCACCAGACCAACACTTTTTTCGATTTAATTTCTCAGGATCAAAACAACCCTTTGACCCAGGAATGAATTACAATCAGGCTGGTAGGTGGGAAGTCCTCCTCAAGATTAAGCGAGGGGATGGGGAAGACCGCCCATATGTAAGGCTTCCAGACATGACCACATATAGGTAGTTCAGAATACACACAATATTTCAAAGGAAGGCAATAGAAAAAGGCATGATGGGCAGAGAAATACCTATGAAGAGAAGCAGAGTGGGGAGACTAAGCTTGGGTTCGAGGAGAACTGAGAACAAGCATGTTCTAATCGCAAGAAATAGAGACTGAGCCAAGAGAAGGAGAGTAACCTTCGTCGCTATCTATGAATGGGTCAAGAGAAGGAGAGTAAGCTTTGTCCCTATCTATGACCGAGTCGGGAGAAGGAGAGTAACCTTCATCCCTATCTAGGATTGAGTCGGGATAAGGAGAGTAAGCTTCGTCGCTATCTATTTCTGTGTTGGGAGAAGGAGAGAAAACTTCATCCGTAACTTTCATTGAGCCCGAAGAAAAGATTAAATCTCAAAGAATCGTGGTATAGCTCGAGGGTGGCCAGTGATAAATCCATCAAGAGTGACTAATCCTATGGTTGGGTCGAAACTAGCACCCCTTTCAGTAGTCGCATCATGTCTTATGGTTCTAATAAGTGCTTTCATACTTTGTGTATTGAACTAAAATAATGGATTAATTCATGGGTTTATATAAATGTGTATCTACAAATGGTTTCTGTGTGAAATGGTCACGATATGTGTATGCATTCATCTCCTTTTCAACTTATGCTTCTAACTGATGGTCTGTATGCCCAGTTTATCCATTGAGGCTTCATGGGACATAAGCCTGTAGGATGACTGAGATAGGATATATCGTGTCAATCTGACCTTGTCCATCTAAAGAGGATATCTCTTTCAGAATCCTTGTTATGCGATTGGGATTTCATGCCTAAGTACTTAACCATTTCATGATAAATCTCATGAAGGATAGTGAGGTTCAAGCCTTGAAAGGGGAGATCTCTTCGTTTGGAAGACGAGCGAAATAGATCTATTTGAGAGGACCCATATGAACAACACCTACGAACCTTAGGTTAATCCTAAGGGAGCTAAGTCCTCCTGGCTTCGAAACTTAGGAAGTCCGATACTTTGGAGTATTGCCGACCTTACCAGCCTTAAAATAGTTGAAGGTAACCGGGAGATTCAGTTACTGGCAAGTTGATCAACAATGAATGGATTCCCTAGTGGTTAGGTGAACCTATCTCACCGTCTAAGTCGTGATCCAACTCCCCATCACAAAGTAGCACAAGCCACCAATAGAGAATGTTTGAAGGTCCCCTCAGCCTTTGGATCTACAATGAGAAGACTTCAACAAAGTTATACTTCAGGAGGATATAGATTCTATAGCATCAAACTCCTCAAACGAAGAAGTTGAAAAGTAAAGGAAATTCGTAGATTTAGGGGAGATAGTTTGGAGCCTCACCTACCATCCGATCATTTAGGAGGAGGGAACTGCACATGGTACTCCAACGAATTCCCTCTTCGGGAAAATGGAGTGGCAGTGAAGCCAAAACTCCCAAAGGTCGGAGTCGCAAAGTAACGTCAATCATGGATCTATGGATCCATGTGGTCAAATATCGACTATGATATCTGAGGGATGTTATATGGTTGTCAGCATGGTGTGATGTGGAAAGATGGTGTCACGAGGGTGATGTGGACCCATGATCGATGTGCCATATGTTAGCTCAATCTGTGCTTTTCATAGAACCTTTATGCCCATTGGAATGTGACACATGCCACCCCTGGCCCCTTACACATGTCAACCCCTGGTACGAGCCCACCTAGCCAAAGTGGTTGGTGAAGTGACCGGAACTCCAGGACTTTGGACTTCAGAGGAATTGGGTATAGTATTATAGAGAGTCCAAAAGGTCAAAGTGTCAGGGTCCATCCTATTCATGGGCGCCAGGAGACACATGGCACAAGATCCTGTAATCCAAAGGTTTAATACAGTGGAAGGAAGCAGGTGTGAAAGGTTGAATACCCTTGAAGTCGCAGAGAGCCAGAGGAGATCTAAACCATCCATCAACTAAAATGCATGTCAATATTTTGTTAAATCTGAGGGAGAGCCACTTTGGAGAATTTGAAACTTGGTGATTTGAAAATCCCTGAAGCCCAGAGTAACAAAGAGGATCTCAAACGTCCATTGTTTGGGGACGCATGGAAAATGATCTATTACTTCATAGGATAGCCCCTTCGGCTAAAAGTGGAACAAGAAATCCTGAAGGCCAAGAGACCGAAGTTCACCTGAGATATCAATCTCATAGGACAAGTGTCAGATGATCTGTCACTCTGGAGGAAGGCTCGTTGCGAGAGTCAAGAAATCCTGAAGGTCGAAGCACCAAAGGTCATCGTAACCATTAGTAGTGGAGGAGGCGTGTGAAGGATATGACACTGCAGAAGGATTTCACTTCAGAGGTCTGCATTTGTGAGTACTTTGGAATTCTCTGAAGCATAGATTCCCAAGGTAAATTAGATCGTTGATGTTCTATGGATGTGTGGCATAAGGATCGTGTAGTTCAGAGACTTGCCGCTTTGGAAGACTTGGTAGAAGTATATCTGCGAGTACTGATCTCGGTTTTGAGCATGGAGGAAGAGGTTGGAAATTATTGGACGAGGAGGGCATGATAGAAATCCCAAAGTTAGGATTTGAGATAGTTAAGAAAAATGAAATTATGATGTCCCACCCCTTAAAAGACCTTTAAGGATTCAGGTGTGTTATAAATTGGGATCAGAGCATGGTTACAACACTTGGCTTGCTTGGGATCATGGATGAGTTGTGTAAAAACCATATTTAAAATACTTTTAAGGGTGACACCTTGTCTTACCTCTTTCCTAAAAAGTCTAGATAAAATTTTGTTGAAGAAAAGAATGATACCTTCTACTGTGTGTGTATTTAAGAAATATGAACTATGTGTTATTCATAAACTAATATATTGTTGGATAAAATTAATTCTTTTTTTATCACTCAAATAGTCATTAAATAATGGGAAACTCCAAGTATAAAGGATGGTGATGTACCATTAAGTGGGGCATGGCTCCCACCATAGAGACGAATAATCTGGTGAAACAAGGGTAGTGGAAACCCCTATGGATTTGGATGAAACTGTAAGGAGCCTCATGGATGAATTATAGAGTTGCAAGGATGAAAATGAGAGATTGATAAAGGAGCAAGAAAAACAAACGAAAATTAATTTAGTCTTTCTACAAAGCTATTCTACATACAAAGGATGCTATAGCATGGACCCACAAACAGTCATGTGGACCAATGACATACGAAGAAAATTCAAAGTCCACCTGAAATACATAAATTTGGTCCCATAAGTGGCCACATTGAGATAAGTACCTCGAGGAAGGCCCAACCTGGAGACAAGGGACACTCATCGGGAGAATCCTCTAGAAAGGAAACTGGAAACTCTGAGGGATCTTCTACTAGCAAAACTAGCTCACATTCTCAAAAGAAAGGAAATAAATGAAAGTATTAGAAAGGTTGTGACCCTGAAGAGTTCCAGAAATCCATACCACCCTCTTTTGATGGAGACATTAAGAAAGGGGAAGAGGAAAAATCTTGGTTTCTTAGTTTAAAGAAGTACTTCAAAGTCCATGGCTACTATGAAAACTTGAAGGCTCGAATAACCATCTTCAACCTAAATGGAAAGGCTTCCATTTGTTGGGAAGACCTTAGAAATGTGAAAGGAATCCATGATAAGGATTTATCATGGAAACAATTTGAGGAATACTTCAAGAAGAAATATCTGTCAAAAAAATACTTTGACGGGAAGACTAAAGAGTTTTATGAACTCAAGCTGGGACAACTCACCTTAGAGGAATATATCAATAATTTCCTTGAGTATATAAGGCATGTACCCTACATAAAGGATGAAAAGGTAAAAGTACAAAAAATTATTAGTGGGTTACCTCAGTCCTATCGGAACATGATTGAGCTTAACGAGCCAAAGACCTTAGAATATACTATCAGGAAGGTAAGGTATTGTTATGAATAGTTCAGGGATTAGAAGGAACCTAGCGGGGACTAGATGAAGAAGAGTAGTTCAGGATTCAAGAAGAAGGGGTTTAAATCCTCAATATTTAAGAACTATGGGAAGAACTCTAGGATGAGCCTTCCTACTAAAAGTGTGTATCAGTAGAATTTCCCCTCCCATAGTGGAAATAAAACTTTTGGAGCAACCTCATGAAAGACTGATAACCAAAGTGAGAACCCTTGAAATGTTGGGGTTGTGGAGAAGAACATATGCTGAGAGATTTCCCACACAGACAACAAAACAATAGGAAATTCTACAACATCCAAGAAGCTACCACAATCAATGATGTGGGTAGGAGCATGCCATGAATTTATGCAGCCTTGGATAATAAACAAGCCAACCACTGAGCTTCAGTGGGGGAGATGGAAGGTATGATCGCCAACCATATAGTTTCTTTTTTAATTGACCCTGGTTCTAATTTGAGCTATGTGGCCCCTCAAGCTGTTGATAAGTGTAAACTACAACCATTTATACATGTTAATCCATGGTCGATACAAATAGCCACTTGAACCAAAAGGAAAGTAGTAGAGGTCATACCATCTTGCCAATTCATTATGGATGGATTTCCCACCTAAGCGACCTTGAACATACTTTCCCTAGGGTCTTATGACATGTTGATTGGTATGGACTGGTTAGTTTCTTATAAAACTAAGTTGGATTGTTACCATAAAACTTTAGAATGTGTAAATGAAGAAGGGATAAAAACAACCCTCCAAGGGATTTAGAAGCCTGTCTCAATGAGACAAATAACAACCCTTCAAATGAAAAAGTATTGCAGAAAGGGATTTTCCCTATATGCAATACAGGTGTTGGAATTTGTTGAGGAGGAAAACACAAATCTAGAGGAAAACCCCATGTTTAGAGAGTATAAAGACGTGTTTCCAGAAGAGGTATCGGGTCTACCTCTGAGAAGAGACATTGACTTCTCACGATAACTTGCACCAATAGCAGTGCCAATGTCTAGAATGCCCTATAGGATGAATACACCAGAGCTAGTTGAGATCAAGCTACAGCTGAAGGAGATGATGAAAAAAAGATACATCCAGACCATCATATCTCCATGGGGAGAACAAACCTTGTTTTTGAATAAGAAATATGGAACACTCCAACTGTGCATAGACTATAGAGAACTCAATAAGACAACCATAAAGAACAAGCATCCCTTACCAAGAATTGATGACTTGCTCGACCAATTAGGGGGTGCTTATATTTTCTCAAATATTGACTTAAGGTCTGGATACCATCAAGTCCGAATCAAGAATGAAGATATCCACAAAATAGCCTTCATGACCAGATATGGTCACTATGAATTTGTGGTGGTGCCATTTGGATTAACCAATGCCCCCGCCACTTTTATGTGCTTAATTAATGACGTACTCAGCAATATCCTAGACAAGATTGTATTGGTTTTCATTGATGATATCCTAATTTAGTCCAAGAACAGAGAGGAGCATGAAGAACATATTAAACTAGTGCTACAAGTACTAAGAGAGCATCATCTCTACTTTAAGTTTAGCAAGAGTGACTTTTTCTAGAAGCAAGTTCGTTACTTAGGTCATGTCATTTATGAATAAGGAGTGGAAGTAGACCCTCACAAGATCAGATCTATCATGGAATGGCCTACCCCAAAGGATGTATTTGATATCACATCCTTTATGGGATTAGTAGGACACTATAGAAGGTTTATAAAAGGATTTTACAATATTTATTGTCCAATCATTGCCCTTCAAAAAAAGGGGGTTAAATTCACTTGGACATCAGATTGTGAAGAAATATTTCAAGAACTGAAATGTTTTGTAACCCATGCACTTGTAATGAATATTGTAGACCCTAATATTGACTTCATCGTGTGTACAGACACCTTTAAGGAAGGACTCAGAGGAGTCCTAATGCAAAAATGGCGTGTAATTTGCTACGAATCCAAAAAATTGAATGAGCATGAAATCAATCATGTGACCCATGATCCAGAGTTAGCTTCCATAGTACATGCTTTAAAAATGTGGAGGCATTACCTCCTAGGTAGGATATTTTTACTTATGACAGACCATTGTGGTTTGAGGCACCTATTTGATCAACCAAAGCTCAATGCTACACAAGCTAGGTGGATGGATCTCCCTAGTGAGTTTGGTTTCGAAATCAAACACATCAAAGGAAAGGAAAATATAGTGAGTATGAAAATGATTCACCTGGCAGCAGTGAGAACCTGTGAAACAGATGTTAGGGAGAGAGTCAGGAGTGCACAAGAAACATATGCATTTTTCAAGATCGTGATGTCATACCTAAATCAAGATCCCACATGGCTAAAGTATGAAGGCTCTCAGATGTTGGATGAAGCCCTGATGACCTACAAAAACATATTTTATATTCCAAGTTGTGACGACTTGAAGAGGCTCATAATGGATGAACTACACAAGAGACCATATACTAGTCACCTAGGTTATCAAAAAATGATCATGACCACTAGGAAACATTTCTATTGGCCTAGATTGAAAAAAGTACATAGCTGACTCTCTATCTAAGTGTCTAGAATGCCAACAAGTTAAGGTAGAACATTGGCACCCAATGGGGTTGTTACAACCTCTACCAATTCTAGAATGGAAATGGAAAACCATCAACATGGATTTCATCATCGGATTACCAAAATCGGCCAAGCAGAATGATGCCGACAGAAAGAGAAGCCCTAGAGAGTTCAAGACATGAGACCATGTCTATCTCAAAGTTAGGCCCATGAAGAGTTCCCTAAAAATGGGAGCTTGTGCCAAGCTGGAACCTCGATATTGTGGACCCTTTGGAATCTTGGATAGAGTGGGGAATGTAGCCTATAGGCTAGCACTCTTGCCCATAGTAAAAGCACATAATGTTTTCCATGTTTCATTATTGAAGAAATATGTACATGATTCTAATCATATAATTGATTGGTATGTGATTCAGGTGGAGTTGGAGGGAGAATTCATGCTAGAAACTCAATAAATACTAGACAGGATGGAAACCTCACTCAGGAACTGAACCATTGCACAGGTTAAGGTGCAGTGGAAACACTTTGGCGCAGTTGAGGCTACGTGGGAAATGGAGGATGTCATGAGATGTGAATATCCATTTTTGTTTACTTCTATATATACAAAGCATATTGACAGATAGAACATCGAGGATGATGTTCCTATAAGGGGGAGGGAATTGTAACACCTTGTTTCCCCCAGTTTGTAAATATAACTATATTGGCCAAGAGACTATGGAAAACTCAATATGTGTGAATGTTTGATTTGATGGACCTTTGTATAAAAGGTCAATGAATTTAAATTTCGTTATTTACTAGAAAATGGATAAGTGTTGCATGACTAGTAGAAGAGGGGTGTGCTAAGAGAGACCAAGAATGCTATGAAAGAGATGGTGAAGGGGACCAGGAATGGTTGCGTTAACCTCCACAAGACCATTACTTTGTTGGATTTAATTTCTCAGGATCAGAACAACCCTCTAACCCGTGAATGAATTATAGTTAGGATGGTAGGTGGGAAGACCTCCTCAAGAGTTAATGAGGGGATGGGGCAGTATTCCCATCTGTAAGGATTCCAGACCTGACCATGGAATGGGAATTCAGACTACATGTAATCTTGTCGAGGAAGGAAAGAGAAAAAGGTGTGATGGGAAGAGAAATACCTGTGAAGAGAAGCAGAGTGGGGAGACTAAGCTCGGGTTCGAGGAGAACTGAGAACGAGCATGTTCTGATCGTAGGAAATAGAGACTGAGATGGGAGAAGGAGAGTAACCTTCATCCCTATCTATGTCTGATTCAGTAGAAGGAGAGTAACCTTTGTCCCTATCTGTGACTGAGTTGGGAGAAGGATAGTAACTTTCATCCCTCTCTAGGACTGAATAGGGAGAAGGAGAGTAACCTTCATCCCTATCTATTTCTGTGCTGGGAGAAGGAGAGTAACCTTTCTCCCTAACTTTCATTGAGCCAGAAGAAAAGATTCAATATCAAAGAAACATGNTTTACATCAAACAATATTGGGTCCATTACCAAAAACTTTGTGCTATGAGGCTTTCTTCAAGGATTGACATCAATGACAACCAACCTTAATCAACATATACATCAAACAAACTTGGGTCCATTACCCAATCCTTTGTGCTACCAAAATTCACTACCAGACTTTCTCCAAGGGTTGACATCAATCACTAAGGGTTGACATAAATCTACAATATCACTCTCCAATGGTTGGCATCAATGAAAACCAACAATCCATACTAATTGTCCACGAACCTAAGCCAATTGTCTGACATTAGTCACCCTATTCGAGGCATGGATAGGCTTCTTTTATCTGCATGGAAATATATTATTCTCTCCATGTGTCAAAAGTTGGGACGTCCCCCTCTTTTGACACATTTTTAATGAAATTTACTTAATAAAGGAGGGATTAATTCAATTGGGGGAACTTCATAAGGATGTTGGGGCATTTTGGAGCCTAATTTTATGATGTGGAGGTCATTGTGACTTAGCACTTGATGGGGATCACTTGGAAATTACCCCTTTGATTTGTATAAACTTTATGATCACTTTTTGATGGCTTGTTGAGCACATTAGATAATCCATCCACTTTTAGGGTTTTATTTTGGCTTGGGGTAAGGCCATCCCCCCTTTTTGAAGTGGATATTGGAGTTTGAGTGGCCAAGGATTATTCCTTGCCTCATTTTCAAGTGGAACGTTGTACCAAAAAAGTCTAAATCAACCCTCTTAGAAGCTTGAAATCATTTTTGTTACTAGGGGTTTTAGAGCCCATTTTTTGACCTGGAGAGACACTCCCATGTTTCATGGAGGTTCCTTGACCTTAGGTATGGGCATGGTCAAGATTTGGATATATATTTCAAGGATTTATGGACATTATTTGAGCATTTTTGTAGCACGTGTTTTTTAATCCACCCCCTTTATGAGGGTTTTAAACATGTAAAACATCATTTAATTGTACTTTTTGACTTAGCCTCTGATTTTTGTGGATGACAAGTCATTTTATTTAATTCCTTATTCTAATTTTGGATAATAATGAGTGGAGAGGAGTTGAGAGCCTCATCTATAAAAAAAGGAACTCCTCTCACTCATTTTTTTTGTGAATTGTTGGAGATAATTATTGGTGCCATTTAATGGAATATATTTACTTGATCTTTTCTTGGTGTCAATTCTTGGAGTTCTATCTTTCTTGGTTATTCTTTTTGGAATACTTTTCTTAAATACTATTGTGAATGATAAATATTCTACATAAAATAACAAGATTGATCCATTGAGGAGTTATCAACTACTTGCAGGGAGGATGCATAAGGTTTGTATATCTTCCTTCTTCCCTAAAATGATTTGGTAAGTTCTTATCTCTTGTCTTGATTAGTTTTATTCTCTTTGGCAAGGGTTTTAAGTATTATTTTCAAGTCTTTTGTTGATATTGTTGGTGAAGGCTATTCCATTGGGGAAACATTTCTTGTAGGGCCTTGGTTTTATGTTTTGTCTTGATTAGCAAGAGATTACTAGCATTGTAGCCCTAGTATTTATTTCTAATCATAAACATTGATAACCAATTCTTAGAGGGGCATACTTCTTGATCCCATAAGCCCTAGATGGAGATAAGGCTAATCCCTAACTCCCAACATTCACTAACCAAAACCTTAAATTTTCAATTATTTCTTTATAATACAAAAATACAAAAATATATAAAAGAGATAAACAATAAAACATATTTATTTCATTGTCTAGACTAAAGATAATGGTTTATTTTTGTTTTCTAGACATCTTTATCCAAGGGTTTGTGCTAAATTGTTGATTTTTAACCCTAGGAGGAAACTCAACCCTCTTGGATTGTGATTTATTTTCTTATATAACATTCTTGTGGTTGATTTAAGGTTTTTTATCATTTCTAGAAATTAATTATAGCAATAAAAATCAGAATTGTTGAAACCCTAGAACTAGGGTTTTACCCTAAAAGGTGAAATATAACCCTACCCTAGTTCATATTTCACTTTGGAAGTATTTATTAAGTTTGTATAACACATTATAATGGTGAAATTCATCTCCTAAGTGGTTCATTTCTGTTGTATTCATTTTTTATATTTTTGGTGAAACCCTGGGGGATTCACCACCATTTTTTGAAAATTTGAGATAATTTCTTGGATATAATTCATTTTCAGTTAAAATTTATCATTTATGGGGTGGTTTTGCAAGGTTTATTCATTGATCTATTTGGGGAGCCCAATATGTTTCATTTTAGGTGCCTTTAAGCACTCTTGGGGCACTTTTCTTCACCCAAAAGGTGCAATTTTTTCATTTTTTTATCATAAATAAGATTATGAAATATTTGGAATGTAGAAATACATTCTATTTTACAACATACATGCAATTTATAACTCAATTATATCATTGTTTCTTGTTTTATACAACAATATCTCACTCTTGTGTAGTAAAAGATACTTGTTTCTTCATATAAAGGGTGAAATCATAGTAGTGGTTTTTATTTTTTATTGTAGAATATTATTTTATGTCTCATAAATCCTATAATTATATCCTAACCATATTTATATTGTAGATTTTTTTCCCTAACACTTGGTTGAATACTCTTAAGGCATTTGGATACTAAGGCACTAGTCCATCTAACATAAATTTAGGTTTGTAGTTGGAAGGATTGGGATACCTCCCTTGGTCTCTAGGATATTTACTAATGTGAAGGGGATATAATGCTAAGGTGACAATTGTGAATTTCCCATATCATTATATCCCCTAGAAGGTTCTTTTGGAAGAATTTAAATCCATCAATTTGGTGTGAATTCATTTGTTTTTTCATGTCCCTAACCATATCCATGCAATGCACAAAATATTAAACTTTATTGATCCATTTGAAAATTATAAAAAAAAATCCATGCTAGGCAATGCTCTATCAAAGAAAATATTTGGAACTCAAAATTTTCAAGAATCTATTTAGTTTGTCCTTTATATCTAACACTCCTTTAACTTAGGTCCAATATATTCCTCTATGACATACTTTGTCCAAGTTAAACAATCTACACAACATGACTCTATATATGTATTTTTCTATAAAACTTCAGTTACAACTAATTCCTCTTAGTTTGACTTAGTGTGATGTGCTATATTTTGCATGAAAGTAAACTATGGCATGACATGTTGTATCGCATGAAAGCAAACTTTGGTGTGATATGCTATATCACATGAAAGTAAACAACAATTTAAACAACATGACTCTGTAGATTCCTTTTTCTATAAAGCGTCAATTACAACTAAATCATAATTCATATTAGTCAGACTTGGTGTGATATGATGTATTACATGAAAGTAAAGTTTGGTGCAATGTGTTGTATTGCATGAAATCAAACTTTGGTGTGATGTGTTGTATCACATGAAAGTAAACTTTGGTGCAATGCATTGTATCACATGTAATAAAAACTTGGTTGTATGTGATGTATCACTTGAAGTTAAACATCAGTGTGGTGTGATGTATCACACCTAAAATACGATTTGGTGTGATATGTCACTTAAACTTTGAAAATTTGTGTATCACACTCAAAACAATTTTCAGTGCGATATGTGTATCGCATGGAAAATAAGGTTAGGTGTGACATGTGTATCACATGGAAAATAAAGTTTTGTGTGACATGTGTATTGCAACAAAAAACACTATGTGTGCAATATGTGTTTGGAACTTTGTGTATTGTAACAAAACAAATTTTAGTGCAACACATTGCAATGGTGAAAGTTTTGAGGAAGCACAATGCATCACACTTAACGAAACTTTTATGTGATGTGATATGTTGCAACTAAATTAAATTTGAGTGTGATGTAATATGTCACCACTAAAACAAATTTGACCGTGACACCTTGTGTCACAACTAATAGAAATTTGAGTACAATATGTTTTGTTACAATAAATTTTTTTTATGTGTAATACATCACAAACAAGTAAATTTCTAGACGATGCGGAAAAGCCAGTTCTGCACAAGTTTTGGAAGAATTTCAAGGGGAAAAAATAAATTTCTTAAAGGATGAGGGAAACATAATCCGTTAGGGTTACTAGGAGAAAGAATATGAAATGTCACAATATGTGAATGGTCATTAGAAGTCCAAGAGACCTTGGTAGATGAATCCAAAGGTCATCCAAAATGATGTATTATATGTGTATCATATCTATGAATAAAATGTACTTCACACTTATCCTAATTCATGTGTCCAATAGTGGTGTCATAGCCAATAGTCTTGTAGGAATGAAATTCACCATGGTAGTTTACATAGCTGATTTCCCATGAGTGTTTTCATTTTCTCCTGAAAAAAAATTCCCCACTTTGATATGTCACTCTGAGATCTTTCCCCATGCAAAGAAAACACCCTTCTTCCTTTCTTTTCTATCCCTTCTAGCCCATTAGTCTTCCCCTTTGGGAGTTTCTTGTATTTTAGTCATCTCTCTCATTGTGTATTCTCCTTGAGAAAACCCTAACCTTTGTGTAATTATATTCATGGACACTCATCTGTGGTATCACATTCTAGTTCCCACTATCGCATGTAATAGTAGCCATTCCCTACTCACAACACTATTGTCTAACTTTGGTGTGATATTTTTCACTCTGGTGAAAAAATGCGAGGAAACTGTGTGTCAAGCCAGGTATTCTTTCCAATATCGTGAACCAAGAAGGGGGTTTTTCCCTCCAGTTCGAGCACTTGCAGATGGTAAACCCTTTGGCCTCTAGGTGGACCAGTAGGATATAAAGATGCATCCATTGAAAATTTGACATCTATGGTACAATCTCTTTCCAAACCAACAACTATAGGAAATCCCTCAAATACAAAGGTAAGTCACCCACAATAATTCACACTATATGACAAAAAATACCCTAACTTCTAGTGCATCTCTCTCATTGATGACTACAACCCACCTCACGACATAACTCGTCACCTCTAATTCCATCGCGACACTCTAGTAGAAATGCAATGTCCCTGATTCATAACTCTTCATAATTGTACATATAGGTTGGTGATTCGTTGTTACTAATGGTTTATGTAATGTATATATAGGATGGTGAGCCATTGACACTTGGTTTTGGTGTTACACGCATCTGAGTAAGTGCGTGGAGATTTGTTATAAAGACAGGGTGCACACATTTTATGTGTTGTGCACACCTAGGTAAGCATCCATATTGCACCATGTTGCGTGCACTTGGGTAAGTGCATGGTAATTATATGTAAGTTCCTAGTGCTGAGTTATATATATGTATATATATATATATAATTTTTTATGTATTGAGGCTAGAGAGCCTGAGTGATTATGAGGATGATGAGTCGAGACGCAAATAGGCTACTACACTTATCCATGTAAATATAATCATGGTTATTAATATTATATTGTATCACTATGCACAAACATAATCATAAGAAAATATATGGGGGGACAACTCCACCGAATAAGGGAAAAGGGGGGAATAGTTTTATAATATTTTCAAAAAGTGTGATGTGGATATGTTTTTATCCTAAGTTCCCGAGGGTAGGCAATGGGTCACCAAATGGATTAAAGTTAATTCTAAAGGTGACAAGTGTCAAGTGGAAGGCATGCAATATATATTGTTTGCCTTAGTGTATTTTTGGGTAATTTTTTCATTATTATTGCATTATTATGGATGTTTTCAGGATCTTGTGAGCACAAGGGGGTCACACTATATGGAAAATCATATTATTACCTTATTTTCATAGAGAATCTTTTAAGGAGTTGTGGTGATGTAATATGAGTTTAATGTCGAGGAGATACGTTGAAAAAACACGAGTATTTTCTCTGGGTGAAAGATTGGCTATTTTGAAGTGGTTGTCAGACTTGGGAGTATACTCTCCAGGTGAGAGTATTGTTGAGAATTGTTCCCTGGTGCACTGAGCATTAGTCGCAGGGCTCAAAGAATTTCTAACTAGCTTGTTGTTGGTAACCCTGGGAAGGGAAGTGGCAAAGCTGAAGGACTGTTGAGCAGAGAAGGGGCACACTTCTTTGGGGTGACAGGTGCATGGGGAATGAGGGACTATGGGATAGTTACAACAACATGCACCTAGGATTGAGCAATTTTGTTGAGAGTCAGACCTTAGTGTGTCACCAAAAGTCTTTTTCCTTGGTAGAGTTTGAGAACTAGCTTGGGGTGACATGTTTTTGAAATATTATGAGCAACAACGTCTATGGTTGGGAGGAACGTCTAAGTCAAGTCTGCAGTTGGTGACTTTCATAAAATATAAGTGTTCTTTATGTGCTTGTCTTGTTTACTGTGTGCTTATTTTTCTATGTTTGACATGGGTTAATTCTTATATGTTGTTGCATATAAGTATTTTATATTATTCAAGTTAATGTTTTTTGCACATGTAAGTATGATGCTTATAGCCTATATTTGTAGTTGTGCATGCATATGACAAATGAGGATAGTTTTTCTAGTTAAGTTAACCTTGTGATTTTGGTTATGAGTCATCAAGAAGAGGATGGAGTGGCCGAGTGTGTAGGAGTGTAGCCTATGTGCATCAAGAGGTTGGAATTCATGTGCTTGTTTAAGGAAATATACCTCATGCACAGTGAAATCATACATGGCACATGACCCCTGGATGGATTTGTGTGCAGTTATGTTGTGTGATCTGTATGTTGGTGCACACAATTAGTTAGTTATGACGCTTAAGGATGTATTAAAAAGATAATGTTTCTTCCACTTCTATAAGTTGTGTGGTACAAATCAAGCTTGCACTGAGCATGTTACTTCAAGTGATACCACAAAGACTTGGGTTAGAGTAGAATCTGCATAGTGAAACTTTAGAGTAACATTTCTCAATAGTCTGTTGGGAATGTTATAGTTTGGTTGAATTAGAGATATAGAGGTTGAGGTTGTGTGACATGTCCCATCTTGGGGTGGCTGTGGACGTTACATTGTGGTATTAGAGTGATTGGTTCAACACTATATTGATATCGGCCAGAGGCTATCATGAATAAATGTGTGCGCTAATAATTGGTGTCGTGCAATATATGGTTAGTTTGTGCAGAAAACCGTTGGTGCGCAGTATAAAGTTATGATGCAAAAAAATACAATAATTCACGTGTGTGTGCACTAGAGTTTGGAATGTTAAAATCATCCAATAAATCTTAGGGAAATATTATGACAAAATGGTGCAAAGTTTTCATGTAGTTGTTGCATGAAATCATCTAACAAATCTTAATTGCCTTTACATTTTTAACACCTTGTTTCCCCCAGTTTGTAAATATAGCTATATTGGCCAAGAGACTATGGAAAACTCAATATGTGTGAATGTTTGATTTGATGGACCTTTGTATAAAAGGTCAATCAATGTAAATTATGTTATTTTCTATAAAATGGATAAGTATTGCATGACTGCTGGAAGGGGGGTTGTGCTAAGAGAGACCACGAGTGTTATGAAAGAGATGGTGAAGGGGACCAGGAATGGTTGCGTTAACCTCCACCAGACCAGCACTTTGTTGGATTTAATTTCTCAGGATCAAAACAACCCTTTGACCCAGGAATGAATTACAATCAGGCTGGTAGGTGGGAAGTCCTCCTCAAGATTAAGCGAGGGGATGGGGAAGACCGCCCATCTGTAAGGCTTCCAGACATGACCACATATAGGTAGTTCAGAATACACACAATATTGCAAAGGAAGGCAATAGAAAAAGGCATGATGGGCAGAGAAATACCTATGAAGAGAAGCAGAGTGGGGAGACTAAGCTTGGGTTCGAGGAGAACTGAGAACAAGCATGTTCTAATCGCAAGAAATAGAGACTGAGCCAAGAGAAGGAGAGTAACCTTCGTCGCTATCTATGAATGGGTCAAGAGAAGGAGAGTAAGCTTTGTCCCTATCTATGACCGAGTCGGGAGAAGGAGAGTAACCTTCATCCCTATCTAGGATTGAGTCGGGATAAGGAGAGTAAGCTTCGTCGCTATCTATTTCTGTGTTGGGAGAAGGAGAGAAAACTTCATCCGTAACTTTCATTGAGCCCGAAGAAAAGATTAAATCTCAAAGAATCGTGGTATAGCTCGAGGGTGGCCAGTGATAAATCCATCAAGAGTGACTAATCCTATGGTTGGGTCGAAACTAGCACCCCTTTCAGTAGTCGCATCATGTCTTATGGTTCTAATAAGTGCTTTCATACTTTGTGTATTGAACTAAAATAATGGATTAATTCATGGGTTTATATAAATGTGTATCTACAAATGGTTTCTGTGTGAAATGGTCACGATATGTGTATGCATTCATCTCCTTTTCAACTTATGCTTCTAACTGATGGTCTGTATGCCCAGTTTATCCATTGAGGCTTCATGGGACATAAGCCTGTAGGATGACTGAGATAGGATATATCGTGTCAATCTGACCTTGTCCATCTAAAGAGGATATCTCTTTCAGAATCCTTGTTATGCGATTGGGATTTCATGCCTAAGTACTTAACCATTTCATGATAAATCTCATGAAGGATAGTGAGGTTCAAGCCTTGAAAGGGGAGATCTCTTCGTTTGGAAGACGAGCGAAATAGATCTATTTGAGAGGACCCATATGAACAACACCTACGAACCTTAGGTTAATCCTAAGGGAGCTAAGTCCTCCTGGCTTCGAAACTTAGGAAGTCCGATACTTTGGAGTATTGCCGACCTTACCAGCCTTAAAATAGTTGAAGGTAACCGGGAGATTCAGTTACTGGCAAGTTGATCAACAATGAATGGATTCCCTAGTGGTTAGGTGAACCTATCTCACCGTCTAAGTCGTGATCCAACTCCCCATCACAAAGTAGCACAAGCCACCAATAGAGAATGTTTGAAGGTCCCCTCAGCCTTTGGATCTACAATGAGAAGACTTCAACAAAGTTATACTTCAGGAGGATATAGATTCTATAGCATCAAACTCCTCAAACGAAGAAGTTGAAAAGTAAAGGAAATTCGTAGATTTAGGGGAGATAGTTTGGAGCCTCACCTACCATCCGATCATTTAGGAGGAGGGAACTGCACATGGTACTCCAACGAATTCCCTCTTCGGGAAAATGGAGTGGCAGTGAAGCCAAAACTCCCAAAGGTCGGAGTCGCAAAGTAACGTCAATCATGGATCTATGGATCCATGTGGTCAAATATCGACTATGATATCTGAGGGATGTTATATGGTTGTCAGCATGGTGTGATGTGGAAAGATGGTGTCACGAGGGTGATGTGGACCCATGATCGATGTGCCATATGTTAGCTCAATCTGTGCTTTTCATAGAACCTTTATGCCCATTGGAATGTGACACATGCCACCCCTGGCCCCTTACACATGTCAACCCCTGGTACGAGCCCACCTAGCCAAAGTGGTTGGTGAAGTGACCGGAACTCCAGGACTTTGGACTTCAGAGGAATTGGGTATAGTATTATAGAGAGTCCAAAAGGTCAAAGTGTCAGGGTCCATCCTATTCATGGGCGCCAGGAGACACATGGCACAAGATCCTGTAATCCAAAGGTTTAATACAGTGGAAGGAAGCAGGTGTGAAAGGTTGAATACCCTTGAAGTCGCAGAGAGCCAGAGGAGATCTAAACCATCCATCAACTAAAATGCATGTCAATATTTTGTTAAATCTGAGGGAGAGCCACTTTGGAGAATTTGAAACTTGGTGATTTGAAAATCCCTGAAGCCCAGAGTAACAAAGAGGATCTCAAACGTCCATTGTTTGGGGACGCATGGAAAATGATCTATTACTTCATAGGATAGCCCCTTCGGCTAAAAGTGGAACAAGAAATCCTGAAGGCCAAGAGACCGAAGTTCACCTGAGATATCAATCTCATAGGACAAGTGTCAGATGATCTGTCACTCTGGAGGAAGGCTCGTTGCGAGAGTCAAGAAATCCTGAAGGTCGAAGCACCAAAGGTCATCGTAACCATTAGTAGTGGAGGAGGCGTGTGAAGGATATGACACTGCAGAAGGATTTCACTTCAGAGGTCTGCATTTGTGAGTACTTTGGAATTCTCTGAAGCATAGATTCCCAAGGTAAATTAGATCGTTGATGTTCTATGGATGTGTGGCATAAGGATCGTGTAGTTCAGAGACTTGCCGCTTTGGAAGACTTGGTAGAAGTATATCTGCGAGTACTGATCTCGGTTTTGAGCATGGAGGAAGAGGTTGGAAATTATTGGACGAGGAGGGCATGATAGAAATCCCAAAGTTAGGATTTGAGATAGTTAAGAAAAATGAAATTATGATGTCCCACCCCTTAAAAGACCTTTAAGGATTCAGGTGTGTTATAAATTGGGATCAGAGCATGGTTACAACACTTGGCTTGCTTGGGATCATGGATGAGTTGTGTAAAAACCATATTTAAAATACTTTTAAGGGTGACACCTTGTCTTACCTCTTTCCTAAAAAGTCTAGATAAAATTTTGTTGAAGAAAAGAATGATACCTTCTACTGTGTGTGTATTTAAGAAATATGAACTATGTGTTATTCATAAACTAATATATTGTTGGATAAAATTAATTCTTTTTTTATCACTCAAATAGTCATTAAATAATGGGAAACTCCAAGTATAAAGGATGGTGATGTACCATTAAGTGGGGCATGGCTCCCACCATAGAGACGAATAATCTGGTGAAACAAGGGTAGTGGAAACCCCTATGGATTTGGATGAAACTGTAAGGAGCCTCATGGATGAATTATAGAGTTGCAAGGATGAAAATGAGAGATTGATAAAGGAGCAAGAAAAACAAACGAAAATTAATTTAGTCTTTCTACAAAGCTATTCTACATACAAAGGATGCTATAGCATGGACCCACAAACAGTCATGTGGACCAATGACATACGAAGAAAATTCAAAGTCCACCTGAAATACATAAATTTGGTCCCATAAGTGGCCACATTGAGATAAGTACCTCGAGGAAGGCCCAACCTGGAGACAAGGGACACTCATCGGGAGAATCCTCTAGAAAGGAAACTGGAAACTCTGAGGGATCTTCTACTAGCAAAACTAGCTCACATTCTCAAAAGAAAGGAAATAAATGAAAGTATTAGAAAGGTTGTGACCCTGAAGAGTTCCAGAAATCCATACCACCCTCTTTTGATGGAGACATTAAGAAAGGGGAAGAGGAAAAATCTTGGTTTCTTAGTTTAAAGAAGTACTTCAAAGTCCATGGCTACTATGAAAACTTGAAGGCTCGAATAACCATCTTCAACCTAAATGGAAAGGCTTCCATTTGTTGGGAAGACCTTAGAAATGTGAAAGGAATCCATGATAAGGATTTATCATGGAAACAATTTGAGGAATACTTCAAGAAGAAATATCTGTCAAAAAAATACTTTGACGGGAAGACTAAAGAGTTTTATGAACTCAAGCTGGGACAACTCACCTTAGAGGAATATATCAATAATTTCCTTGAGTATATAAGGCATGTACCCTACATAAAGGATGAAAAGGTAAAAGTACAAAAAATTATTAGTGGGTTACCTCAGTCCTATCGGAACATGATTGAGCTTAACGAGCCAAAGACCTTAGAATATACTATCAGGAAGGTAAGGTATTGTTATGAATAGTTCAGGGATTAGAAGGAACCTAGCGGGGACTAGATGAAGAAGAGTAGTTCAGGATTCAAGAAGAAGGGGTTTAAATCCTCAATATTTAAGAACTATGGGAAGAACTCTAGGATGAGCCTTCCTACTAAAAGTGTGTATCAGTAGAATTTCCCCTCCCATAGTGGAAATAAAACTTTTGGAGCAACCTCATGAAAGACTGATAACCAAAGTGAGAACCCTTGAAATGTTGGGGTTGTGGAGAAGAACATATGCTGAGAGATTTCCCACACAGACAACAAAACAATAGGAAATTCTACAACATCCAAGAAGCTACCACAATCAATGATGTGGGTAGGAGCATGCCATGAATTTATGCAGCCTTGGATAATAAACAAGCCAACCACTGAGCTTCAGTGGGGGAGATGGAAGGTATGATCGCCAACCATATAGTTTCTTTTTTAATTGACCCTGGTTCTAATTTGAGCTATGTGGCCCCTCAAGCTGTTGATAAGTGTAAACTACAACCATTTATACATGTTAATCCATGGTCGATACAAATAGCCACTTGAACCAAAAGGAAAGTAGTAGAGGTCATACCATCTTGCCAATTCATTATGGATGGATTTCCCACCTAAGCGACCTTGAACATACTTTCCCTAGGGTCTTATGACATGTTGATTGGTATGGACTGGTTAGTTTCTTATAAAACTAAGTTGGATTGTTACCATAAAACTTTAGAATGTGTAAATGAAGAAGGGATAAAAACAACCCTCCAAGGGATTTAGAAGCCTGTCTCAATGAGACAAATAACAACCCTTCAAATGAAAAAGTATTGCAGAAAGGGATTTTCCCTATATGCAATACAGGTGTTGGAATTTGTTGAGGAGGAAAACACAAATCTAGAGGAAAACCCCATGTTTAGAGAGTATAAAGACGTGTTTCCAGAAGAGGTATCGGGTCTACCTCTGAGAAGAGACATTGACTTCTCACGATAACTTGCACCAATAGCAGTGCCAATGTCTAGAATGCCCTATAGGATGAATACACCAGAGCTAGTTGAGATCAAGCTACAGCTGAAGGAGATGATGAAAAAAAGATACATCCAGACCATCATATCTCCATGGGGAGAACAAACCTTGTTTTTGAATAAGAAATATGGAACACTCCAACTGTGCATAGACTATAGAGAACTCAATAAGACAACCATAAAGAACAAGCATCCCTTACCAAGAATTGATGACTTGCTCGACCAATTAGGGGGTGCTTATATTTTCTCAAATATTGACTTAAGGTCTGGATACCATCAAGTCCGAATCAAGAATGAAGATATCCACAAAATAGCCTTCATGACCAGATATGGTCACTATGAATTTGTGGTGGTGCCATTTGGATTAACCAATGCCCCCGCCACTTTTATGTGCTTAATTAATGACGTACTCAGCAATATCCTAGACAAGATTGTATTGGTTTTCATTGATGATATCCTAATTTAGTCCAAGAACAGAGAGGAGCATGAAGAACATATTAAACTAGTGCTACAAGTACTAAGAGAGCATCATCTCTACTTTAAGTTTAGCAAGAGTGACTTTTTCTAGAAGCAAGTTCGTTACTTAGGTCATGTCATTTATGAATAAGGAGTGGAAGTAGACCCTCACAAGATCAGATCTATCATGGAATGGCCTACCCCAAAGGATGTATTTGATATCACATCCTTTATGGGATTAGTAGGACACTATAGAAGGTTTATAAAAGGATTTTACAATATTTATTGTCCAATCATTGCCCTTCAAAAAAAGGGGGTTAAATTCACTTGGACATCAGATTGTGAAGAAATATTTCAAGAACTGAAATGTTTTGTAACCCATGCACTTGTAATGAATATTGTAGACCCTAATATTGACTTCATCGTGTGTACAGACACCTTTAAGGAAGGACTCAGAGGAGTCCTAATGCAAAAATGGCGTGTAATTTGCTACGAATCCAAAAAATTGAATGAGCATGAAATCAATCATGTGACCCATGATCCAGAGTTAGCTTCCATAGTACATGCTTTAAAAATGTGGAGGCATTACCTCCTAGGTAGGATATTTTTACTTATGACAGACCATTGTGGTTTGAGGCACCTATTTGATCAACCAAAGCTCAATGCTACACAAGCTAGGTGGATGGATCTCCCTAGTGAGTTTGGTTTCGAAATCAAACACATCAAAGGAAAGGAAAATATAGTGAGTATGAAAATGATTCACCTGGCAGCAGTGAGAACCTGTGAAACAGATGTTAGGGAGAGAGTCAGGAGTGCACAAGAAACATATGCATTTTTCAAGATCGTGATGTCATACCTAAATCAAGATCCCACATGGCTAAAGTATGAAGGCTCTCAGATGTTGGATGAAGCCCTGATGACCTACAAAAACATATTTTATATTCCAAGTTGTGACGACTTGAAGAGGCTCATAATGGATGAACTACACAAGAGACCATATACTAGTCACCTAGGTTATCAAAAAATGATCATGACCACTAGGAAACATTTCTATTGGCCTAGATTGAAAAAAGTACATAGCTGACTCTCTATCTAAGTGTCTAGAATGCCAACAAGTTAAGGTAGAACATTGGCACCCAATGGGGTTGTTACAACCTCTACCAATTCTAGAATGGAAATGGAAAACCATCAACATGGATTTCATCATCGGATTACCAAAATCGGCCAAGCAGAATGATGCCGACAGAAAGAGAAGCCCTAGAGAGTTCAAGACATGAGACCATGTCTATCTCAAAGTTAGGCCCATGAAGAGTTCCCTAAAAATGGGAGCTTGTGCCAAGCTGGAACCTCGATATTGTGGACCCTTTGGAATCTTGGATAGAGTGGGGAATGTAGCCTATAGGCTAGCACTCTTGCCCATAGTAAAAGCACATAATGTTTTCCATGTTTCATTATTGAAGAAATATGTACATGATTCTAATCATATAATTGATTGGTATGTGATTCAAGTGGAGTTGGAGGGAGAATTCATGCTAGAAACTCAATAAATACTAGACAGGATGGAAACCTCACTCAGGAACTGAACCATTGCACAGGTTAAGGTGCAGTGGAAACACTTTGGTGCAGTTGAGGCTACGTGGGAAATGGAGGATGTCATGAGATGTGAATATCCATTTTTGTTTATTTCTATATATACAAAGCATATTGACAGATAGAACATCGAGGATGATGTTCCTATAAGGGGGAGGGAATTGTAACACCTTGTTTCCCCCAGTTTGTAAATATAACTATATTGGCCAAGAGACTATGGAAAACTCAATATGTGTGAATGTTTGATTTGATGGACCTTTGTATAAAAGGTCAATGAATTTAAATTTCGTTATTTACTAGAAAATGGATAAGTGTTGCATGGCTAGTAGAAGAGAGGTGTGCTAAGAGAGACCAAGAATGCTATGAAAGAGATGGTGAAGGGGACCAGGAATGGTTGTGTTAACCTCCACAAGACCATTACTTTGTTGGATTTAATTTCTCAGGATCAGAACAACCCTCTAACCCATGAATGAATTATAGTTAGGATGGTAGGTGGGAAGACCTCCTCAAGAGTTAATGAGGGGATGGGGCAGTCTTCCCATCTGTAAGGATTCCAGACCTGACCATGGAATGGGAATTCAGACTACATGTAATCTTGTTGAGGAAGGAAAGAGAAAAAGGTGTGATGGGAAGAGAAATACCTGTGAAGAGAAGCAGAGTGGGGAGACTAAGCTCGGGTTCGAGGAGAACTGAGAACGATCATGTTCTGATCGTAGGAAATAGAGACTGAGCTAGGAGAAGGAGAGTAACCTTCATCCCTATCTATGTCTGATTCAGGAGAAGGAGAGTAACCTTTGTCCCTATCTGTGACTGATTTGGGAGAAGGATAGTAACTTTCATCCCTATCTAGGACTGAATCGGGAGAAGGAGAGTAACCTTCATCCCTAACTATTTCTGTGCTGGGAGAAGGAGAGTAACCTTTCTCCCTAACTTTCATTGAGCCAGAAGAAAAGATTCAATATCAAAGCAACATGGTCTAGCTCGGGCGTGGCCAGTGGTAAATCCATTAGGAGTGATTGAGCCTATGGTTGGTGGAAAGGAGCACCCCTTTCAGCAGTCACATCATGTCTTCTGGTTCTCATAAGTGTTTTCGTACTTTGTGTATTGAACTGAAATAATGGATGAATGCATGGGTTTATATATGTGTGTATCTACAAATGGTTTCTATGTGGAATGGTCATGATATGTGTATCCATTATCTCCTTTTGAACTTATGCTTCTGACTAATGGTTTGTATGCCCAAATTATCCCTTGAGGCTTCATGGGACATAAGCATGTAGGATGGCCAAGATAGGAGATATCGTGTCAATATGGCCCTGTCCGTCAGAAGAGGATATCTCTTTCAGCCTCCTTTTTGTGTGACTAGGATTTCATGCCCAAGTCCTTAACCATTTCATGTTAAATCTCAGGAAGGATAGTGAGGTTCAAGCCTTGAAATGGGATATCTCTTCGTTTGGAAGATGAGAAGATGAGATCCATTAGGGAGGACCCATATGACCAAAACCTAGGAACCTTAGGCTAAGCCTAAGGGAGCTAAGTCCTCCTAGATTAGGAACTCCAGGAGTCTGTGACTTTCGAGTATTTTTGATCTTACCAGCTTTAAATTGGCTGAAGGTAACCAGGATATTCGGTTACTAACAAGTTGACTAGAAATGAATGGTTTCCCTAGTGGTTAGGTGAAGCTATCTCACCATCTAAACTGGGATCCAACTCCCCATCGTGAAGCAGAGTGAGCCAACGATCGAGAATGTTTGTAGGTCCCCTCAACCATTGTATCTATAACGAGAAGACTTCGACGAAGTTCTACTTCAATAGAATAGAGATGCTATAGCATCAAACTCCCTGAATGCCGAAGTTGCGAAGTAAAGGAAAGTCATAGATTTGGGGCAGATTTTTTGGAGCCCTGCCTATATTCCAATCATTTAGGAGGAGGGACCCGCACATGGTACTCCAACAAACTCCCTTTTCTGGAAAATGGAGTGGTAGTGAAGCAAAAACTCCCGAAGGAAGGATTTGTGAAGTAACGTTATTTGTAACGTTAGCCATGGATCTATGGATCCACGTGGCTAGATCTCGACCATGAGATCTGAAGGGTGTTAGAAGCTTGTCAACCTAGTGTGACATGGCAAGCCAATGTCACTAGGGTGATGTGGACCCATGATTTATGTGCCACGTGTCAGCTCAATTTTTTCTTTTTGTAGACCCTTTATGCCTATTGGAATGTGACACATGTCACCCTTGGCCTCTTACACATGTGAGCCCCTGGTATGAGCCTGCTTAGCCAAAGTGGTTGGTAAAGTGACTAGAAATATGGGATTCTGGGACTTCAGACTTTAGACGAATTGGGGTATAGTATTGTAGAGATTCCAAAAGGATGAAGTGTCAGGGTCCATCCTAGCCGTGGGTGTCGGGAGACACATTGCACTGGATCCTGTACTCCGTAGGTTTAATACACTAGAAGGACACGGGTGTGAAAGGCTCAAGACCCCTAAAGTCATAGGGAGCCGAAGGAGATCTAAACCATCCATCAACCGGAACACGTGTCAATATATCGTTAAATCCAGAGGAGAGCCACTCTAGAGGATTTGAAGCTTGGTGCTTCAAAAATTGTCGAAGCCTGAAGTAATGGAGATAATCTCAACCATCCATCATTTGGGGATACATGGTGGGTGATCTGTTACTTCAGAGAATAACCCCTTGAGAGAAAAGTGGAACAAGAACTCCCGAAGGCCCAGACATCGGAGTTCACCGAAGCCATCGATATCATAGCACAGGTGTCATAAGATATGTCACTCTGGAGGAAGGCTCGTTGCGAGAGTCGAGAACTCCCGAAGGTCAAAGCATCAGAGTTCATCGTAACCGTTACCAGTGGAAGATGTGTGTCAAAATATATAACACTCCAGAAGGATTTCACTTCAGAGGTCTGTGTTTGTGAGTATTTTGGAATTTGCCGAAGCATAGAGTCCCTAAGTAAATCAAAACCATTGATGTTCAATGGACACGTGGCGTAAGGATCACACAGTTCAAAGAATTGGTGCTACAAAAGACTTGGGAGAGGTATATCTGCCAGTTCCGAGCTTGGTTTTGAGCATGGAGGCAGAGGTTGGAAAGTCTTGGATGAGAAGGGTGTGACAAAAATTTTGAAGTTAGGATTTGAGATAGTTAAGGAAAACGAAATTATGATGCCTTGCCCCTTAAAATACCTTTAAGGAGTCGGGTGTGTTACAACATTTTGTAGAATTATCAAAGATTAGAGTAGGACATAGTTAGTAAAGGTTAAAATCATGCAAGATGCATGGAGGAATTATGGTATTGATGATGAATTCAATGATATGTATGTTGGTTTGGGTGTTTATGGTACAGAATCCAAGGAGGAGCACATGAATTTGGTAGAAACCATAGAGGGACTGCAGAAAGATGTCTAGATCTATAAGGATTATAATGAGAGGCTTATGAGAGCTAAGGCATAGCAAGATGAGTTCAAAGTCAAATTGATGCAAAGTCTGGACATAATAGAAAATAATATGGATAAGGAGACAGAGGCGAGTATATCAAGAAGTCGCAGGTCTCATGATGATAAAAGAATAGAATAAAGAAGTTCTTGTAAGCATTCTCTCGGGAAAGTGAGAAGTATTTTGAGTCCATCTCTTGTCAGAAAGCATAATATAATGTCTGGGGTGGACAAGCTACAGGGAGAAATGAATAAGATCAAGCCTCCTACCTTTGAGAGTGAGCACAAGAAAGACATAGATGCAGAGACGTGGTTGTTGGGTATGAGGAAATACTTCCAACTACATAAGTGTTCTTCACAGGTAGAAGGGAGAATTGTTATTTATTAGTTAAAAGGAAAGAAATAAATGTGGTGGGATCAGTATGTGCAAGTGGAACACATTGATGAGAAGAAAATGACTTGGAGAGAGTTCAATATGTATTTCCAAAATAAATACCTAAACAAGTGGTAATATGATTGGAAAATGAAGGAGTTCTTCGAACTCAAGCTTGCGAGAATGATGATAGACGCGTACTGTTAAGCCCTAATATTGTCTCATTACCCCTTAATTGGGGCATATTATATTAGTAATGTTATTTTATTTATGTCGGCTTTAGGCCATTAGTTTTAATTATGCCTCCTAGTCTCCTATATATACCAAGGAGACATTTTCATTTTGAATCATCTTGTACTTGAAAATTTAAGTGGGGTAAAAGGAGGTTTCCCCCTCGAAGAGGCTCATTATCTGAAATTATCTCTTTTTCAAGGCGTTGAGTACTTTTCCTAAGGTTTTTCTATGCTATATTGATGTTTGGTTCTTAACA
>JZKD02S1616022.1:40851-57215 GCA_000966675.3 Picea glauca
AGAAATGGCATCCTTACCTAATAGGTAGGCACTTCAAGGTCAAAATAGATCATGATAGTCTTAAATACTTCTTCGAACAAAGACTATCTTCAGAAGAACAACAAAAATGGGTAACACGTACGAAAGGATATTTATAGAGCTGCTGACATATGTTCCTTTTATGAAGGGTGAAGAAGTGAATGGTCAGAGTTACTTGAATGGGATGCCCTCATTTATTAGTGACAAGATATATTATGATGACCCTAATACGTTGGAAGAAACCATAAGTCACGCTAAGTGTACTAATGAGTACCAAAGTGGAAGACAGACTTTCAAAAAGGCTTGGGAAGACAGGATGAAAAGTAAGGTGGAACAAAGGAAGAAGGTAGTTAAGCCACCATTTTCCAGAAATAATGTGCAAGGACATACGACTCTCTAGGAGCTGAAAATGTCGGAAATAGCGGAACAAAAGTCATGGCAACAACCTATGTAGTGTTGGGGTTGTCACAAAAATCATATGTGTAGAGATTTCCCTCGAAGAGGTGATAAAGCGAGGACTTCACACATTGTACAACAAGCTACGAAAGTAGAACACATGGGTATAAATGTGCCAAGTATTTACGTCAGTCGCACATGATCGAGGTGGAAGGTAATATTAATGACCAACCCATTGCTATTTTAATTGACTAAGGAGCTATTCATAGTTATCTAGATCCTAAGATGGTGGAAAGATTCCATTTTCCAATAAGCAAGATTGGAAAACCTTGGTTGGTGCATTTATCTACATGAGGAAAGAGGAAAATTAATGATATGGTCAAGGAATGTACAATGGAGATGAATGGACTGTGCACAAAAATTGATTTAAATATTATACCTTTGGGCTTGTATGATTGCCTCATTGGTATGGATTGGTTGGATGAGCACCATGCTATCCTGGATTGTTACAATAAGGAATTTACTTATTTCGATTAGGAAGGAAACTTAATATCAGTTCAAGGAATTATAAGAGATTTGACTATTAGATAAGTTTCGACTTTGAAATTGAAGAAAAGTTGTTGGAAAGTGTGTTAGTTATTTGCAACACACATGGAAGAGGAACCTAAGGATAAAGTGCCAAGTGTGGAATATTGCGCAGTACTAAAAGAGTTTGAGGATGTTTTTATAGAGATATCAGGATTGCCTCCTAAAAGATATATTGAATTCTTTATAAATATTATTCCAGGACCAACACCTGTATCCAAAACTCAGTATAGGATGAGTACGCTAGAGTGGAAGGAGATGCAGATGCAACTTTAAGATCTTATGAAGAAGTGGTATATACGCCCAAGTGTGTTACCTTGGGGGGTGCCAGTTTTGTTCGTGAAGAAGAGGGATGGTATGCTAATACTTTGTATCGATTTTAGATAGTTGAACAAGGTAACAATGAAGAACAAGTATCCTTTTCCAAGGATAGATGATCTGTGTGATCAGTTGAGGGGTGGAAGGATATTTTCTAAGATATATCTCAGATACGGATATCACCAAGTGAGAATAAAAGAGGAAGAAATCGACAAGAATACCTTCTGTTAGAACTGAGAATCACCTTATGACTGCAAGAGGGTAAGCCCAGTACCCATCATAATGTTTGTTGGATGTTCGTTTTATGAGTGGAGGTCAAATGGATGAAACTCAGTACAACAATGATTTTAACAAAAAAAAATGGACAAGTAATGCACAGGGAAGTGAGGGCCTCATTAACTTTAATCAGTGATTTGAGTTGTGAGTAGAAGGAAGACTTAGTGAGAAAGGTGAACAAGACTGCTATGGGAATCTGGCTTTCAAGGAACTTGGTGAAGAAAAAATTAGGCTCAAGAGCACTCTTGAACTCAAATTTCATATAGTGAAATATGTTAAAACAACATAATAATCAAACCTGCATTATCATGCAACTACAACAACTCGAATGGATCCTCCATGCCCGAAACTTTCAGCATAAGGGGAAATAAGGTAACAAGGAAGATGACTAAAATTGGTCACAACACTACTGTAATCAAACCTACATTAAAATAGAACCACAACCCTCGACTAGATCATCCATGCCCGAGTGTTCAAGCATAGTTTAAACAAATAGATTAAAGCTGTTGACTTATATTAATGCGAAAGTCTCAAATTTGATACATAACAAAAGAATAGTTATGGCATCAAACATTACACAGTAGGGAGATTTGCTCAAGAATTCAACCCCCATAACAAAATCTTGAACTGATCTATTTATACTCAGATCATTCCACAACTACCAAGGGTGTGATCTGGCCATTCCATTCAAAACCTTTCATTTGTGCCTTCTTCTGTCAGACTGTGCGTGTATCCTCATGTTAGATGTAAACTCATATCAGCATGGGCCTGCAAGAAAAACCGTCCATAGGGGTACCTCGGGATGAAAGTATTTTGTCTCCATGGCCAGAACCTCCATTATTTCTAATTACTGAGTTAGTTGAGGTTTTAACCATGAGTCCTTTATTTTATTAATTGAACCCTCGGGATTGGGACAAGGCTTAACGCCTAGGGAACTACCATGTGTTTCCCTTGGATTCTTCATTATATAAGCATGTGATTGCGGCATCGTCAAAGGAGGTTTGTATCCACACCTCTTTTGAGTCCACAATTCACCACCTTCCACCACTTATCTCTTTCTCTATACCATGGTTTCAATTGCGGGACCGCTCAAGAATTTTATTGTTTGAGCATGTTGCGTCCCCGCAATGAAACTGGCCATTGATCTGGTTGCACTCTATTATATCGAAAATATTTACTTTTTTTACCATGCTCCAATCTTGGATGGACCCTTCTTCTTGCTGTGAAGATCGACAGCTCACAATTACTTTGGTAGTTTTGGCTTCGAGCCTTTTCAATGCATATCTCTTTCAATCTTCTGAAGTGTCGAATTCCCAAAGTGAAAGATCTAGTGACGCGTGGCCTCTTGGTTTGGACGGATGAGATTTATTTTGGGAGTTCAGGCTTCAGATATTCGAGACTTTTCCACACACAAATATTACAATCCTCCGAAGAAAATCTTCTGAAGTGAGGGATCTGCCTCCACCTGTTCTCTAGATTTGGATGGCCGAGATTTACTTCAGAAGTTTGGGCTTCGAGCGTTTTCTTCTACTTGCTCGCACAATCCTCCGAAGTAAATCTTCTAAAGTGTGAGATATGCCGATGTGTGTTCTTAGCCTTCAGTGGATTAGGCTTACTTCGGGACTTTGGCTCCTTTGTCTAGTCGTTAATCCTTGTGCCACATTGAAATCCCAATCACCCGAGAGTCATTGATCTAAACTATTCATGGGATCTCCGTTGTTGAAAAATGAACTCGCCCGCTGCTCGTATTTCAGCCCGAAATGGACTGCTTTTGAATGTTTGTGCTTGGACACTTCTTGTGCAAACCACAGACTTGGACAACCTATTTCCCTTTACGACTATATGTGATAACATTGGCTCCACAGGGGATGGCATGCTCCCTGCGAGCTACTAAGAACAAGCAGTTGCAGTGCCTTAGTTGTTGGGTTGTGGAGTCGAGCTCAGATACAAAGCTGAAGGAAACATACTGACATGTACACTACTCTACTTACAAAAATAAAACAAACACACATGCTCTAGAAGGAGCTTATTTATGTACAATCCTAGAATAACTAGCTTTTTATAATGTGCTAGGTAAAACCGAACTTTCACCAGAGCCATTCAAATAACTTCCTAATTGAAAACTTATTTACTCTTTCACTGGTCATCAAGGGATAACAAAACTTTGACAACCAACTAATTACATCCTTTAGATTACCTCCCAAATATGAAGGTAAGATAAATCTTGGAGGCTTCAATACATTGAGGAAATGCAACTCCATGTATTCCCCTACAGGTTCATAAAATAGGTGATAAAACCTACTAGGTTGGTAACAGAAAGTTTGCTCTGCTTTACGACTTCTGACATATGGTTGAATGTATGTGGCAAGCACAGGTGAGTGAAAGGATAATGAAGGCTGCTGATCCACTTCTCCTTTGCCTTCCCTGATAACATCTGTTACCTGATGGAAACAAATATCAATGGATGGTTGTTTCTCTTTAGCATGCTTCTTAATGTCTTTTGCGAACCCAAGATGTTTGATTTCCACACAATGATTTTCCTTAATGTATAAAGGAAAAGTCTCTATAGTATGGTCTTGAAAATCCTTCATATCCACCTTGGAATCCGATTCATAGCTTTCATACACAGGTTGGTGTCTCCCCAAGTCAACCAAATGTGATGTATGGATCTTCTCTTCTTCATCTGGATACTCATCAAATATAGGTGAGCGCAAAACTCTTTTATCTTGCAAATAAAAATGAGTAATCTCTTGATTCTTCTCTACAACTATTTCTTCTTTTAAATCTGAGACAACAGGTGCACCAGTGGTAGAATATAATGCATCTATGGCTATGGAATCATCAACACTATCATCAATCATATTTGGAAGGCCTTCTTCTCGATAAATAGAAAGAGAAGAGTCTTCATCCATATTTTCAAAATACTCACTTCTATCCTCACCTTCTCTTTCAATCAGATCTTCACCAAACTCATCACACGAGGAACACTCTATTGTCTGCTGGATGTGGAATTCAAATTCCTTACAACAATTATCAAAAATAAGATCATCCGGGTAGATATTCTCGTAATATGAATTAAAATAAACGTGAAAATCCTTTAAAAAATGGATACTAGCAGCATGAAGAGATTGATACCATTCACAAGCATGTTCTTCGAAAGACAATCTGAACATCTTGATCAATACCTCCTCGTGAAAAAAACCATGTTCAAGCATGCATATATGGAAATTGAATAATTCCTCACTGGGATGGTCATTCATGCTTCCTCTGAATCTCGGAAGATAATCATCCCATTCAGTTATAGTCGACACTGGATGTGGAAAACCGACTATATTTGAGAAATCATATAAAGCATACCTCCGAGCCAAGATAGATTTCATTTTTATGGTTGTCCTGTATCAGTGAAGTTACCAATGGGTTCTTCCTTCATGGAGTGGAGTCACCAGGTGAATGATGCAGTCTGAATAATGTGTCCAGCTTCAGTTCACCATCTAAAACTGGATCTCTTCATTGCCGTTCTCCCAGATAAATGTCTTCAATTCATTCCTCAACAAAATCACCATTAATGTTAGCACTGAGAGTCACCTTCTGACTACAAGAGGGTAATCCCAGTACCCATCAAAATATTTGGTGGATGTTGGTTTTATGAGTGGAGGTAAAATGGACGAAACTTAGTACAAGAATATTTTTTACACAGAAATTGGACAAGCAATGCACAAGGAAGTGAGGGCCTCATTAACTCCAGTCAGTGATTTGAGTTTAAATGTGATTAGAAGGAAGACTTAGTGAGAGAGGTGAACAATACTTCTATGGGCATCCAGCTTTCAAGCAGCTTGGTGAATACAAATTTAGGCTCAAGAGCACTCTTGAACTCAAGTTTCAGACACTGAAATATGTCACACAAACATAATAATCAAACCTTCATTATCATGCAGCTACAAAAACTCAACTAGATCCTCCATGCCTGAGCCTTTCAGCATAAGGGGAAATAAGGTAACAAGGAAGCCGACTAAAACTAGTCACAACCCTACTATAATCAAACCTACATTACAATAGAACCACAACCCTCGACTGGATCCTCCATGGTCGAGTGTTCAAGCACAGTTTAAAAAAAGAGATGAAAGAAGATGACTTCTATTAATGAGAAAGTCTCAAATTTTATACTTAACCAAAGAACAATTATGGCATAAAAAATTACACAGTAGGTAGTTCTACTCAACCATTCGACCCCCATAAAAAAATATTGAACTGATCTATTTATACTCAGATCAGTCCACAACTACCAGGGATGTGATAATGCCATTCCATTCAAAGCCTTTTGGTTGCACCTTCTTCTGTCAGACTATGCGTGTATCCTCCTGTCGGATGCAAACTTAGATCAACATGGGCTTGCAGGAAAAACCATCCATAGGGGTACCTCGGGCTGATAGTCTTCTGTCTCCACGGMCATATCCTCCATGCTTTCTAATTACTGAGTGTGTCAAGGTTTCAACTACCAGTCCTTTMTTTTATTAACTGAATCCTCGGGATCGAGATGAGGCTTAACGCATAGAGGACTACCACATGTTTCTCTTGGATTCGTCGTTATRTAAGAATGTGATTGCRGGCCATCAAAGGTAGTTTGGATCCACACCACGTTTGAGTCCACAATTCACCACCTTCCGYGACATAGCTCTTTCTCTATACCATGGTTTCAATTGAGGGACCGCTCAAKAATTTTATCATTCGAGCATGTTGCATCCTTGCAATGAAACATGGTCATTGATCTGGTCACACTCTACGATATGGGAAAGCTCTACTTTTCTTACCACGAGCCACTCTTGGATGGACCCTGCCTCTTTCTTTGAAGATAGAAGGCTCAAAATTGCTTCGGGAGTTTGGGCTTTAGGCTTTTTCAATGCATAGCTCTTTCAATCTTCTGAAGTGTTGAATTCTTGAAGTGAAAGATCTGGTGACGCCTGGCCTCTTGTTTTGGACGGTCGAGATTTATTTTGGGAGTTTGGGCTTAAGCTCTTAGATACTTTTCAATGCACATCTCTTACAATCCTCCGAATTAAATATTCCAAAGTGAGGGATCTACCTCCACGTGTCCTCTATATTTGGATGGCCGATATTTACTTCGGGAGTTTGGGCTTCGGTAGTTTTCTTTTGCTGGTTCGTGCAGTCCTCCAAAGTAAATCTTTCAAAGTGTGAGATCTGTTGATGCGTTTTCTCAGCCTTCAATGGCTTAGGTTTACTTTGGGACTTCGGCTCCTATGTATAGTCATTAATCCTTGCGCTACTTTGAAATACCGATCGCCCGAGAGACGTTGATTTGAACTATTCATGGGATCTCCACTATTGAAAAATGAACTCACTCACTGCTTGTATTTCATCCCAAAATGGACTTCTTTTGAATGTTGTGCTTGGACACTTCTTATGAAGACCAAAGACTTGGACGACCTGCTTCCCTTGATGGATATATCTGATAACACCTTTAGAACAAGGTATGGTCATTACAAGTTTACAATGGTTCCATTTGAGTTATCAAATGCACTATTTGTCTCCTTGTGTTTAATGAATGGATATTTCAAAGAGTACTTGGATAAGTTTTTTGTCATATTTTTGGATGACATTCTTATTTACTCAAAGTCTGAGGAAGAGCATGTGCAACAATTGAGGATGGTGTTGCAGGTGTTGAGGGAGCATCATGTTTATGCAAAGTTTATCAAGTGTTCATTTTATTAATGACATACTCATTCCTTGGGTCACATTATTTTGGAAGAAGGAATAGCTATGGACAAAACATGGATAAAATCTATTGAAGAATGGTCGATGAAAATAAATGTTGCAGAGGCAAGGTTCTTTATGGGACTAGAACGATACTACACAAGGTTTATTGAAGGATTCTCAAAGATTGCACATCCAATCACATCCCTGCAAAAGAAAGGTGCATGATTTGAGTGGAATCTAGATTGTGCAAAGATTTTTTAGCACTTGAAGAGTTTGTTGATAGGTACGCCAATTTTGAGGATTGTTGATCTAGATGCAGACTTCATTGTGTGCACATATGCATGCAAGTAAGGACTCGGTGGAGTCTTGATAAAGAATGGACTTGTTGTATGCTATGAATCAAGGAAGCTAAAAGAGCATGAAAGGATCTCTGCTACTCTTGACTTGGAATTGGTAGCCATAGTGCATGCTTTGAAGATGTGGCGGCATTATCTTATGGGTAAAATATTTGAACTGAGAGAACACCTTTGTGGTCTAAAATATTTGTTAGGACATCCAAGTTTAAATGCCATACAAAGTAGGTTGTTAGAGTTCCTCAGTGAGTATGACTTCAACATAAATCATATCATAAGAAAAGAGAACAAGCTGGCGGACACACTCAATGGGAGGGTGCATGAGATGCATGGTACAACCATTAGAATGTACCATATATATTTGTGCGACATAACTTTGAAACTTTCCAAATTAGATCTGCGCTATATGGATATAAGCACGGAATTATAGCAAGATATGTCATAGCCACACTTTTAAGATTATAAGTTAAGAGAGGATGAGATCCTCATGTATAGTCGTAGGGTCTATGTGACAAATAATTAGGAGTTGAAAAGCATGATATTTTCAGAGATTCATAAGGTTCCTTATGTTGGACATCCAGGTTACCGGAAGATAATTGTTAAAGTCAAGAAGCAATAATTTTGGTCAGGTATGAAAAAGGAAGTAGCATATTTTATTGCTCGATGTATCAAATTTCAGAAGGTCAAGGTTGAGCATATACATCCAGTTGGTTTTATACAACCTTTTCCCATTCCTGAGTGGAAGTGGGAACTCATGACCATGGATTTTATAACTAAGTTGCCTAGGACTTCTAAGCAACATGACTCCATTATGGTGGAGGTGGAAAATATTACTAAAGTTGGCCATTTTGTTCCAATGAAGTCAACACACAAGGAAATCAAGATTGTTGAGATATGCATGCATTAAGTTGCTAAGTTGCATGGTGTTCTCAAGAGAATTATGTCTGATAGAGATTTCAAGTTCACCTTGAACTTTTGGAAAGGGCTATTCAAAGGATTTGGAACAAATATGAATATTAGCACAACATATTTCCCTAAGTCAGATGGACAAACAAGGAGGGTAAATTGGGTGATTGAAGATATGCTCAGGATGTTTTTAATGGATAAGCCATCAAAATGGGAAGACTTCTTGAATTTGGTTGAGGTTTCTTATAACAATGGCTATCAAACATATTTAAAGATGATCCCATTTGAGACACTTTTTGGGTTCCTTTTTTAAAAAGAGTGAGCAAAAATAGGTCCCTTAACTATCTAGTTAGGCCATCCAGAAATCACAACAGATAGTTAGTTGGTTAGTGGCTCAACTAACATATATAAATAAGAAATAACAACAATTAAATAAATCTAAACTAAGAAAACAATAAATTGAAATGGATGCACAAAGAAAACACAAGAGAGATATACCAGGTAAATTGATCTTCGAATTGATACTCGGAGAAATATGGGAACTTATGAGTCCCCTATTCCTCCTTGGGAATGCTCTTGAGTCCTCAAGTACAAAGTCTTATTTCTACTATCAATGAATAACAAAGGGAAATGTTGAAGAAAGAGTGATGAGTGTTATCATTGAAATTTTTTCCGCCACATTGAACGCAAATGGTTACAAAGATACAACAATACCAACAAAAATTAGTTCACCTGCAACACTAAAATGCATTTCAAAAGGAAAAAACTATACAATTGGGCAAAAAATGACATCCACAAACTCACTAGAGGAAGCATGTGCACAATGCGAGGGCCAACAAAGCCCTTAGAGCACACAATGCACCAAATGCACGACTATGTATGAGAAAAGCCACGCACTCCTGTGACCAACGCATTTATGATTCTTGTCGGCCCCCAAACCACTTATGGACCAGATCCCAACCTCATTTGACCCCCATATCTGAGAGAAATCCAAATGGGGGGATGGTTAAGGACTAAAGAGTGCCCTAAAAGGCCCCTTCTTCACACCAAGAACCATAAACGAAAGCCATGGGTACACTAAGAAACCAAGATCCTCATAGTATTGTTATGTTGCCTCAATTCTCCCTTGAGAATCCTCTTTTCTCCTTGGAGTATTCAAGCATCATTGCAATAGGCCATTACAATCACATCTTGAGGGAATATGCATTGATGTTCTTCATCATTTCCCATTTTTCTTCCATTGTAAGAATATCTCTCCATTAGGGAACTCAAGATCCCTCACAAGGAGGAAGAGGGGACCCATAAGTCCTCATTTTTCTCTACGGTGTTTTGCCAACTAATATAGTTATCCATTGGTGGCATTATCTTCGTCATTGGTTGATTGTTTATGGTTCTAAAGTTTCTTATTCATTCTAGTTTTTATTTTCTTAGTTTTTTTATTTTGTTTATTTGTTTATTACATGTGTTTGGCTTGTTTAAGCCACTCACGAACTTTTACCTTGTCCAGCGGGCCCAACTAGGCATGCAAGTTCCATTGTTTTTCTCACCCAAGTGACAAAACATGAACAACAATGAGCTACTCAAGAGGAGAGAGCTCTAACAATTGCTATGAATGCTCAAATATTTCCAAGAGGAAGGTGGTTTCCCAAAGCTAAAAGTGATCACCATAACAATACTCAAATGCTTCTTCTTTTTTGCATACAATGTCCCTTTACTTATAGGAATGTTATAGCAATATTTGCCTCACCCCATGAAATCTTGCATAGAAGGCATTTTTCCATTTTCCTATGCATACTTAAAATCCCTTTTTACAAATCCCAGAGCTAAAAATATAATTTTTCCACATATACATACCTTGCCTACTATACAACATGTGTATACGTAGGTTGCACCACTACAACCGACGTACATCAAGAAATGTGCCCAAAATTGGAAAATGGTATCAAGTTTCCATGTCATGTCATGAGATCAATGATCCTTGGACTTCCATATACTGGAAACGTTCTGATTCGGCCCTTCAGTTCCACTTGAAGGCTATAAATGGGCCAAATCTGAGCTGTGGAAAAGAGGATAAAGAATTCAACTTTGAGAGAAAAGTTACTCAGGAGGAATTATTCAGTTCACATTGATTCTGGATCCCTTTGTCCTCTAAGTCTGAACGCATTGTTCATTACCCAAGATCTTCCCTTACTGATTGAGAACTTCATTGTATCTCTTATATGTAGACTTTCACCTTTGGTAGATTGTGTAGAAGATGTGAAGACATTATTTCGTAGCTGCAACTTTCCTGAGCTATTGCTACCTTCTCATTAGACCAGTACCTGTGTGACTTCAGTGATAATGGGAGATCATATTGTACTCCATTATATAAATATATCTTCAGATTGATTTTGAGACTGATTTTACTGGGCCTTGTTTGTGACTATGACAACCTTTGGCATGTAACCGCATTTGTATTTTCCTATTCATGGCCATGGACAGTTGTTTGGTATATTTTCACAAGGATATACAGTGTAATTCAATTGGAAACCATGTATGCAAAGTCAGTACATATTGTAATGAGCAACTAGTTCTTCCAACTGGGTCCTCATTACTCCACTTCTGGGTTTTTATAATGTATTTTGGCCATCAAAGATACTCCACTAACCTCACAAATTAGGGGGCATTTGTTATAGAAAGATTTGCCTCACCCCATGCAATCTTGCATAGAAGGCATTTTTCCATTTCCCTATGCAGACTTGAAGTCCCTTTTTACAAATCCCATAGCTAAAAATATAAGTTTTCCACATATACACACCTTGCCTACTATACAAAATGCGTATACGTAGGTTTCACCACTACAATCCACATACATCGAGAAATGTGTCGAAAATTGAAAAATGGTGTCGTCTTTCCATGTCACGTCACAAGATCAATGATCATTGGACTTCCATATACTAGAAACGTTCCGACTCGTCCCTTTAGTTCCACTTGAAGGCTATAAATGGGACAAATCCGAGCTATGGAAAAGAGGAGAAAGAATTAAAATTTGAGAGCAAAGTTACTCTGGAGGAATTATTCACTTCACATTGAGTCTGCATCCCTTTGTACTTTAAGTTTGAACACATTGTTCAGCCCCCAATCTCTTCCCTTACTGATTGAGAACTTCATTGTATCTCATATATGAGCTTTCCTTTGGTGGAGGATTGAAGTGGTGGAGGCCCAGCTGGAAGGAACTTAGTTTATTGGTTCTAAACCATGTCGACACGGAAGTATGTAAATTATTCACTTCTGCTGATTATATCTTAATAGAAATACTCTTTTCTCATCCAATTAACCTCTTGAAAATATTTGAATTATTATTCCATGGGCGTATTTGTTATGAATGTTGATGGATTATGTTATTGAATATGATAACATCATATATTATCACCATATGCTTGCATTGCTTGGTTGTTGAGGACTAGTTGTAGGTATATTGCTTTGCGTCAAGTGCTCAACGGTGGACTTCATTGAACGTCTGGACAAGGCAGGCATATTATCTTGTCTTGCTAGCATATTTGTTTATATAGCATACTTGAGAGTAGAGTTGATTTCTGCAGTTATTTCCACTTGTTGTGGTTTACCTGTATCCATAGAGATATTTTCCTCATAAAAGGAAGGATGGAAATATTTTTCTCCATTGGTTCTAAGTGTGAATGGGAATCCCTTGGAGGTACATTCCATCCCTTTCAGTGATCCCAAGGAAAAAATTGAGGGAGATTTTGGGTATGGGGGAGGTTCCCTTCATCCTAAAAATGGTTGAGGCTCAACCAAATTCATTAATGCACTATTTTAGTGTCTGCACGGGTCTTTGGACTATTAGTTGCAGATTGCGTTCATTGTACAATGTGTTATCCCACGCAGATGTGCATGCATGACTTTGACTGAATGTGCGTGGATTGCCAAAACCACTTTTGTATAGTTTTTTTTATTTTCTTTCCCAACTGAATGTAATACTTCCATGAATATTGGTAGTATGTTATGTTTGTGTTACCTATTTCTTCATCCATTGTCTGTAGTTGTAGTGAGACATTTTTCGGTGATAACATATTCCCCCTGATGCGCGAGGTTAGGAGAATACATATAGCCGAAATACATCATATTTTCTTTTGATGGTGATACTAGGTAGAAATTGAGAAAAAATGCACATGAGGAGCATCAAGAGTTATCTGTCGGAGGGAGAGGGGACATTGCATCAGTGCAAAGTAGGTTATGAAAAATGAAAACAAAAATGTTTGTACAAATGAGGCAAGCATGCCCCATGCTCGTATCATGAGATCATTGAAAGGTAAGAGTAACTGAACGTGTTGATGAAGTAGATATATGCAGTTCCCTTGGAGGTGAAAAATACAACCAGTAATGATTTTGATGACCAAGGTGGCTCTGAATTGAGTAGTGAGGGACTTAGAGGCATTGATGGCCTAATCAAACTTAGAGGTATTCTGTTGCTATTAAAATCTTCAATGGTCGCTAATTAAGATCCATCGTGACATGGGATTGTGCAGGGGTCAAATGTCATGGGGATCAACGAAATCAAAGAGAAATGAGGACTCTCTATGTGCCATCCAAGGCCACTCATTATAAATAAAATGAGTTCCAATATACTATCAATTTTCTAAATTTTTTTTGAGGTTGACATGAAAAATAACGAGACGATCAGAAGCGAATGGATTCTAGATACCCGGTGTGATCAACATGGTGGATAAAAATATAATGGTACCAGGAAAGGGGGTGATAATCATGAATGACATATGAAATATACAAGATTCCATAACTTCCCTTGGTTGGGGGATTTTGATGGATGGAAGCAACCGTAATGTACTATCTGGTGTCAGGGGGATGACCAGACATGGGAAAGATGTGTTGAAGAGGTGAAACTTCAAGGGGATGTAGCGTAGGAAAAAATAAAGAGAGATATGGGACACAAAGGTCTAATGGTGGTCAACATTTTGGCTTGGATACAAATTGCTTGCAGAGGATGGGAGAGAAATGAGATTCCCCAACCAAGGTTAATAGGGGTTGCGATGTGCCAAGGAAAACACTACCATCGGGTGTGATGGCCAAAATCTACTATACTTTCTTGAAACTTAAAGGGTGATTTTTAAAATTACCAAATGAATAAATAATGGGGTTGAAAGTACAAGTACACAAATGAGTGACCCGGTGGAATATGGCTTGGATGATATGAGACATAGGTAGAGAAGGGTGGAGGGTGGGGGGCCCCATTGATTAGATTTTGTATTAGGTAGATGAATGGAGGGTGCTGTTGCAGTTGATAAAGTGATGGTGGATGGTATGGAAGGTTTATGAGAATGCGAAGGTGAATTAAATGTAACCGAGAACCCGAAGGTGGGATTCCATTAGGAGGTGGTTAGCATGATGAGGAGGAATAAATATGAGGTTCTTGCTCCAGGATGTAACACTATTAGGACTCCCAATATTAATGGTTTGAACAACATGAGTGTCAATATGACAAGGGGTAGATAAATGTGGGACAACTCATGGAGGGGGAGGGGAGAGAGATACTAGATGGAAATACTAGAAGGAAAATGGACATGATGGTACCATAGAGCTGGGTGGGGAAACCTCAGGATGATTGTCCGGAGGAATGTTTTGGAAATGCAACTATGAGCAGAGGGTTGAATGGTATGCCAGTTAGAAATATATACCTGAAGGAGGAAAAAGATGCCATAATTGTTGGCCTGAAAAGGGGATGTAGGTGACTACCTGCACATTCAAACCAAATACTCGATGTGAAAGAGAATCTGAGAGTATCATTGTGAAGGTGATGGAATATGGATCCCATGGGTGCAAGTGGTGCGGAAATTGCAGCTTGAATGCTCCTGAAAAGAAGAAGGGAAGTTGTGAAAAACGGCGTATATAAGGGAATGGGGATCACATAGCCACTTCATTTGTACCTGTTGTTGTAGACGTTAGAGAACTCCTATGTGAACATTTTGGAGTGGTGAGAGAGAAGACATGACCAGATTCAAGTAGTGAGAGACATAGGCAAGTTGTCAAAACCTCCTACATAGTGTAGCTATGTTTTTGGGAGGGCAGGGGGTTGTATGGATAACCATATGAACAATTGTTGGCTAGGGTAGGATATTTGCGTGGGTGATCCATTGATCCTTGCACAAATGTGCACGTGTTTAATGATTGAGGCCATGCAAAGTGTGTGGCTGTATTGTCGGCATCCGCACAGATGTGTGCAAGGTTTGGGTTTGTAGCCATGCCCGGGGGGGGGTAAATCTACATGACTATTTGAATAACAATCACAACACTATGTGGGATTATGGGAATATTAGTCATGCACATGTGCATGATTGTTTGAGAAACATGCACTAAAGGGATATGAGAGGTTTGCGTGACTATCTAGAATACAGTCATGTGGATAAGCATGAATGTGTATGAAACAATTGTGTGGATGAGTGCAACTGTTCATGAAACAATCGTGCGGATGGGAGTGACTATTTATGGAACAATTGCGTGGATGAGCATGACTATTTATGGAACATTCATGTGGATGAGCATGACTATTTATGGAGCAATCTTGTAGATCTGTGTGACTATTAGAAAAACAATCACGTGGGTGGGTTTGTATGTTTGTTTGGAGTATTTCATGATGGGGAAGTGACAAAGTACCTTGTACTATGGATACAGGTGACCAGTCTGAGAGATATGATGTCGGTCCAATTGATGGAGAGATACTAGGAGTCTCTCAGGCGAGAGGTGGGTACTGATGCTCGGATCATAAAATACTTAGAGCAAGTGGGATTATTGTTATTTTTTATTGCACGTTGATATGTACCCAAGAGCCCCTCCTAGACTTCATCATCTGGATGTGGCAGCCCGATCATCAATGTTTCATGGTGCAGGGGAGAGATCTGCAAATTATCACATATATAAATATTTATTTTATTACTAGTCTCTCGATCTGGAGGGAGGCATTGGAAAATCATTCGAGGATGTCGACAGGGGTTCATGTGGAGACATTGGTTTGTCACTACTCCTCAGGGGATGTTGTTATGAGTGTTGGTTTCATTAGCATCAACTTGATTGATGGCTTGGAGCTCCAGGTATTCTATGCAATGGTGGTGCAGATATATGGGTTGTTGGGGATCCAATGCATTTCAGGGGAACATATGGGATTTGTTGAGTGGGCCATGAATGGTCGTATGTTAACATGGGCCCAATTGATGCAGGTATGTATAGTGGCACATTTGGACTAGTGTTTGGAAGCCAGGAGGGGGGATTTTTCCTTTGTCTCAATCCTATATGCATTCATGTTTGAGAGGGTTTTATTGTTACACCCTTGGCCTATTTTGTATCCACCGACAACACAAGATCCCTGTCACATACCCACTACCTAAATATGATTTTTATGGTCTTCTGTCGAATCAGAAGCCCTAAACATCCATGGAGGACCAGCGTAAGCTGGCTCTTTCTCTCTCCCCGCTCCCATGTGGTCACGGGTCATGATCACAGTCCGAATAAATGCAGTACCTCTTTCATATTTCGTGCCTCAGCGCTACAGTGATGTTGAGTCATTTGACTTGGCAACCGCCGAATCCCGACAGGGCTAGCGATCGACTAATGGGGACAAATCCCTACAAGGTTAGCAAATGGATAATAGTACAAATCCCAACAAAGCCAGAGAACAACCAATGAGAAATGGCCCCGTCGCGCAGTTAAGTGGAATACAGGTGGCAGAGAGGGAAACTTGACATGGTAGTCGACATGACAGGAGGGGCCCCACTTCACATGCCACACTATTCC
>JZKD02S1616022.1:57225-77061 GCA_000966675.3 Picea glauca
TGTTTGGTTGAAGTTGGTAATCCAATGATAAAATCCATGGAGATGGTTTCCCATTTCCATTCTGGGATGGGTAAAGGGTGTAATAGTCTTGCTGGGTGTCGATGTTCTACTTTAACCTATTGGCACTCTATGCATTGGGCCAAATATTTGGCTATGTCTTTCTTTAATCCAGGCCAATAAAATTGTTTACGGGTGGCAGTGATCATTTTCTGGTATCCTGGGTGACCAGTGTAGGGTCTTTTATGTAGTTCATCCATGATGAACCTCTTCAAGTCGTCACTATTTGGAATGTACAGTCTATCTCTGTAAGTGAGCAGACCTCCTTCGGTCATCTGGTAGCCTTGATATTTTTCTCCAGCGGGTTCTTGATATAGGTATAGGATCACATTCTGAATGAAGGAATCTGTTTCTTGTGCATTTCTGACTCTGTTCTTGACATCTGTCTAGCAGGTACTCACCGCTGCTAGGTGAATTGTTTTCATGCTTCTACTAAGGGCATCGGCCACCCTATTCTCTTTCCCTTTAATGTGTTTGATTTCAAAATCAAATTCGCTAAGGAGGGCCATCCATCTAGCTTGTCTGACATTGAGCTTTGGTTGGTCAAACAAATACCGTAATCCACAGTGATCTGTCATAAGTAAAAAGTTTCTTCCCAAGAGGTAATGCCTCCCCATTTTTAAGGCATGCACTATGGAAGCTAGTTCTAGATCATGAGCCACATAGTTGAACTCATGTTCATTCAATTTTTGGGATTCATAGCAGATCACACTTCCTTTCTGCATAAGGACTCCTCCAAGCCCTTCCTTACAGGCATCTGTGCACACAAGGAAGTCAGATTCTGGGTCAGCGATTTTCAACACGGGTGCATGGGTTAGTAGATGTTTCAAGGTTTGAAACCTTTCTTCACATTGTTGTCTCCACAAGAATTTTGTCCCCTTCTTTTGGAGGGTAGTGATTCGACAACCAATCTTGGAGAATCCTTTTATAAATCTCCTATAGTATCTCGCTAATCCCATAAAGGATCTGATGTCTGAGACATCCTTTGGGGTAGGCCATTCCATGATAGACCTTATCTTGTTAGGATCTACTGCTACCCCTTCCTTGGATAGAACATGTCCCAAGTAATGTANCATCTGTCTCGCAGGTACTCACCGCTGCCAGGTGAATTGTTTTCATGCTTCTACTAAGGGCATCGGCCACCCTATTCTCTTTCCCTTTAATGTGTTTGATTTCAAAATCAAATTCGCTAAGGAGGGTCATCCATCTAGCTTGTCTGACATTGAGCTTTGGTTGGTCAAACAAATACCGTAATCCACAGTGATCTGTCATAAGTAAAAAGTTTCTTCCCAAGAGGTAATGCCTCCCCATTTTTAAGGCATGCACTATGGCAGCTAGTTCTAGATCATGAGCCACATAGTTGAACTCATGTTCATTCAATTTTCGGGATTCATAGCAGATCACACTTCCTTTCTGCATAAGGACTCCTCCAAGCCCTTCCTTACAGGCATCTGTGCACACAAGGAAGTCAGATTCTGGGTCAGCGATTTTCAACACAGGTGCATGGGTTAGTAGATGTTTCAAGGTTTGAAACCTTTCTTCACATTGTTGTCTCCACAAGAATTTTGTCCCCTTCTTCTGGAGGGTAGTGATTCGACAACCAATCTTGGAGAATCCTTTTATAAATCTCCTATAGTATCTCGCTAATCCTATAAAGGATCTGATGTCTGAGACATCCTTTGGGGTAGGCCATTCCATGATAGACCTTATCTTGTTAGGATCTACTGCTACCCCTTCCTTGGATAGAACATGTCCCAAGTAATGTACTTGCTTCTGAAAGAAGTCACATTTGTTGAATTTAGCATAGAGTTGATGCTCTCTTAGCACTTGCAACACAAGTCTAAGATGCTCTTCATGTTCTTCTCTATTCTTAGAGTAGATCAATATGTCATCAATAAAAACTAGTACAAATTTATCTAAAAATTTACTGAGTACATTGTTCATTAAGAACATGAAAGTGGCAGGGTCATTGGTTAACCCAAATGGCACTACCACAAACTCATAGTGACCATACCGTGTCCGGAAAGCGGTTTTATGGATGTCTTCACCCTTGATTCAGAATTGATGGTATCCCGACCTCAAGTCAATCTTTGAGAAAATAGACGCACCCCCCAATTGATCGAATAGATCATCGATCCCGGGAAAGAGGTACTTCTTCTTTATGGTTACTTTATTGAGTTGTCTATAATCTATACACAGTTTGAGGGTACCATCCTTCTTTTTCACAAACAGGACTGGTGCTCCCCATGGGGACATGCTGGATTGAATATAACCCTTATCCATCATTTCTTTCAATTGCAATTTGAGTTCAACTAACTCAGGTGTGCTCATATGATAGGGTGTCCTAGACACTAGAACCGCTCCTGGTGCGAGATCTATTGAGAATTCAATGTCTCTTCTTGAAGGTAGACCTGGTACCTCTTTCGGAAACACATCTCTATATTCTCTCAGGATAGGGTGATCATCAGGGCTTGGTTTAGCACCTTCGATTGTTTTCAACACCTNTAAGATCTTCCCACCAGATGGAAGCTTTTCCATTCAGATTGAAAGTGGCCACTCAGGCCTTCAAATTCTCTGAAAAATCATGGACTCTGAAATATTTCTTCAGTCCAAGTAGCCAAGCCTCGGCCTCCTCTCCCTTCTTTATCTCACCATCGAAGGAGGGAGGTTTGGCCTTTCTGAATTCCTCAAATTTATGACTCTTGGAAGTCTTTTGCTTCTTCTTTTTTCTTCGAGAATAGAAACTGGTCCTGCTGCTAGAAGAGCCTTCTGAATCGCCAGCTTCCTTCTCAGTGGAATCATCTGGTACTGGTCCTTTACCTCTGGGTTGGACCTTTCTTGAGGTGCTTCTCTTATTATGACCACTGATACGACCATGTTTCTGCACTTCAGGATCATGCTTCATTTGTTGCTGTAGGTCGGATAAACTCTGCAGTAACACTGCATTAATTTCAGTTTGTTTTTCTTGTTCTTTCATCATCCTTTCATTGTCGGCCTTGCATCTTTGCAATTCAACCATGAGACTCCTCACAGTCTCGGCTAGATTTGGAGAGGTTCCCATTGCTCTTATTTTATCAGACTCTTCGTCTCTATTGTGGGAGCATTCTCCCATCTCTTGGTGAGTCACCATTCTCTGCGTCTGTAAATTCCCATGGCTGATCATCCGCTTAGGTGAAAAGACAAACGTTGATTGTTAGTCAAGAGTTAGATATATTTTTATAATCTGCGCATAATTTATAACTCTTTCACATTCATACACAGTCGGGTTCTCGTTTCCAAGTTTTCAATCCTAGACGAGAGAGTTATGTTAGGGGGTTACTCCTCATAGGAGTACTTCGAACGGAGCTTATGCCCGACTCGTGCATGAGCCCAATCAGGCTGAGTGTTGTAACCATGCTCTGATACCACTTTGTCACATAACCACTACCTAAATCATATTTTTCTAGTCTTCTGCTGAATTAGAAGCCCTAAACATCCATGGAGGACTAGCGTAAGCTGGCTCTTTCTCTCTCCCCTCTCCCATGTGGTCGCGGGTCATGATCATAGTCTGAATAAATGCAGTACCTCTTTTATATTTCGTTCCTCAGTTATACAGTGATGTCGAGTCGTTTGACTTGGAAACTGCTAAATCCCGACAGGGCTAGCGATCGACCAATGGGGACAAATCCCTACAGGGTTAGCAAATGGCTAATAGGACAAATCCCAATAGGGCCAGAGAACAACCAATGAGAAACGGCCCCATTGCACGGTTAAGTGGAATAAAGGTGGTAGAGAGGGAAATGCGAAATGGTAGTCGACATGATAGGAGGGGCCCCACTTCACACGCCACACTATTCTGGACCCCCCTGCATTAAAGGCAGAANTAAGATCTTCCCACCAGATGGAAGCTTTTCCATTCAGATTGAAAGTGGCCACTCAGGCCTTCAAATTCTCTGAAAAATCATGGACTCTGAAATATTTCTTCAGTCCAAGTAGCCAAGCCTCGGCCTCCTCTCCCTTCTTTATCTCACCATCGAAGGAGGGAGGTTTGGCCTTTCTGAATTCCTCAAATTTATGACTCTTGGAAGTCTTTTGCTTCTTCTTTTTTCTTCGAGAATAGAAACTGGTCCTGCTGCTAGAAGAGCCTTCTGAATCGCCAGCTTCCTTCTCAGTGGAATCATCTGGTACTGGTCCTTTACCTCTGGGTTGGACCTTTCTTGAGGTGCTTCTCTTATTATGACCACTGATACGACCATGTTTCTGCACTTCAGGATCATGCTTCATTTGTTGCTGTAGGTCGGATAAACTCTGCAGTAACACTGCATTAATTTCAGTTTGTTTTTCTTGTTCTTTCATCATCCTTTCATTGTCGGCCTTGCATCTTTGCAATTCAACCATGAGACTCCTCACAGTCTCGGCTAGATTTGGAGAGGTTCCCATTGCTCTTATTTTATCAGACTCTTCGTCTCTATTGTGGGAGCATTCTCCCATCTCTTGGTGAGTCACCATTCTCTGCGTCTGTAAATTCCCATGGCTGATCATCCGCTTAGGTGAAAAGACAAACGTTGATTGTTAGTCAAGAGTTAGATATATTTTTATAATCTGCGCATAATTTATAACTCTTTCACATTCATACACAGTCGGGTTCTCGTTTCCAAGTTTTCAATCCTAGACGAGAGAGTTATGTTAGGGGGTTACTCTTCATAGGAGTACTTCGAACGGAGCTTATGCGCGACTCGTGCATGAGCCCAATCAGGCTGAGTGTTGTAACCATGCTCTGATACCACTTTGTCACATAACCACTACCTAAATCAGATTTTTCTAGTCTTCTGCTGAATTAGAAGCCCTAAACATCCATGGAGGACTAGCGTAAGCTGGCTCTTTCTCTCTCCCCTCTCCCATGTGGTCGCGAGTCATGATCATAGTCTGAATAAATGCAGTACCTCTTTTATATTTCGTGCCTCAGTTATACAGTGATGTCGAGTCGTTTGACTTGGAAACTACTGAATCTCGACAGGGCTAGCGATCGACCAATGGGGACAAATCCCTACAGGGTTAGCAAATGGCTAATAGGACAAATCCCAATAGGGCCAGAGAACAACCAATGAGAAACGACCCCATTGCACGGTTAAGTGGAATAAAGGTGGCAGAGAGGGAAATGAGAAATGGTAGTCGACATGATAGGAGGGGCCCCACTTCACACGCCACACTATTCTGGACCCCCCTGCATTAAAGGCAGAATGGAAAGGGGGGTCTGGAATCCACTTGAGAGCCGTTGATCATGATGAATTAATCTCGACCATTCAAGAGTTGCGTGTCCAATTTCGGACCCCCCCCCCATTAAAAGCAGAATGGCAAGGGGGCTCTGGAATGCATCCTTAGTAGTAGATCTGGGCGGGTGGACTCTGGACATCAAGATCTTCTCGCTACTTACCCTAATGTGCATTCGCACCCCAGTGTAAAACTGACATCCCTTCCTCGCATCGAATGGTCGTTACGGACCATGAGATTTCCCAAAGGAATCTTGTCTATCCATCAAGACTTAGCCACATGCAATTGTCTCAACATTATGGATCAGGATTTGACAAGGCAAGAGCCCGAGTTTTTGTCAGCGAAACTCCCAAATCCCTGATCCCCGATTTCCCGAAATGGGTAATCTCTCAACACGTCACCTCCTTAAATTGAACGGTCCACAAATGCTCCAGGATTTCCACCCAAGAAAGTCCCGACCCCTTGTCACCATGACTCCCAATCTCGTGATTCTCGATTTCCCGAAATGGGAGATCTTATGACACGTGGCCTCCATCAATCGGATGGCCCAGATCTATCTCGGGCTTTTCATCATGAAAAATATTGAACTCTTGTCAACAGGAATCCCGATTCCGCGATTCTCGATTTCTCAAAATGGGAGATCTTACGAAACGTGGCCTCCGTCAATTGGATGGACCAAATCCATCCAGGGATTTCCTCAATGGAAATTCCCGATCTCTTGCCAACAGGACTCTCGATTTCCCAACTCCCAATTTCTCGAAATGGGTGATCTCTTTACACATGGCCTTCGTTAGTCGGATGACTCAGATCTATTCTGGGGTTTCCACCATGGAAAATCTCGATTCACGGGGTTTTTTAACCCTCGGGTAACTCCGGATAGATCCAACGACTGTCGGGTTTTCCAGTCGAGATCTAACGGCTCAAATCGGTTCCTACCCATGCATTCTTTCACGATTCCTTGGATGTGGAAAAGATCCACGGTCCAGATACTCTCATGGACCTTGGAGATCTACGATCCCAAATTCCTCGCTGCCCATGAAGACACAGAAAACAAAGGGGTAAGGCATTTTAACACCTTACCTTCTCCTACCAATCCAACAGTCGGGTGTGTCCGCAGATTTCCCGACGGAATCTCATCTATCGGTCAAAACCTATCAGGGATAAGGTATTTAACTTTCCATCTTCCTCTTACCAAATCTAATGGTCATGAGTGACCACAGATTTCCTCATGAAATCTCATCCGTCGATTAAGACCTATTAGGGTTAAAGCACTTAACACTCCATCTTCTTCCTTCGATTTGACGGTCGTGGGTGACCATAGATCTCCTGATGGGATCTCATCCATCAATTTGTTACTTCATCCTTATGTTGTCATCTCAGTTTTCAAGAGGATCGTTCCTCCTCATGCAGGGTCACTAAGGCCTTACGCCTTCACAACTGCCTTCTCGGTTCATGATGGGATTTTCAAGGAAGGTATTTCTATGGGGAGATTTACTTAGGGTACTACCTGAGGTATATAAGGATGTCATCCTCCCGAGAACTAGACGTGAAGTCTGAATTTGATCAGTACGCACACAAATAATGAATTCATGAAGACATAAATCATACGTAGTTTTTTTTCCATATAAATATACAACTACTAGTACTGATCAAAACACCATACAATCATTCTTATAATGAAATCATTCACAGTTTCACAGCTCATGAGCATAATTATCAGAATAAACATATATATATATATATATAAAGATGCTAGAGGCAAAACACTTATTAGAGATAACACCAAGGGTCAAGCAACTGTTGAGAGGGGTGCTCATTTCCACCCAACTGTAGGCTTAGCAACTCCCAGCGGATTTACCACTAGCCACCCTCGAGCTGAGACCATGATGCTGTGAGACTGCGTCTTTGTTTTCCAATGACCAAGAGAAAAGGTTGCAATCCTTCCTCTCTGCTATCACTCACTCTGCATATCGCCAGCGTTATCCCCTTGCGTCTGCCCCCGCAATTGCTTCTACCCCCCTGCCTTATCCTCTTGCGAGGTTGTGTGTGGTGCGATTACCCTCACGCTGGCCAGGCCTAACGGCTCTACGGATGGGCGGTTCACCTCCCATCTCTCATTAAGCCATATACCTACCAGCCTGTGAGACATTTAATTCTGGGCCAGCAAGCCTCTTTTGGTTCTCTGGGCCAATGGAGTCAAAATATGGTATTAATTCTCGATGGAAGTTAATGCCACCTTTTCAGGTGCCTTCCACTGCCATCGTGGTCTCCTTTTCTGCACATCCCCTCTCAGCAGTCCTGAAATAAAATTCATAATGTTATTCACATTTATTGACCTTTTACTCAAGGTCCATTCACATCACATATTCACATTCATGAGTTTTCCACAGTTCTTGGCCAGTCCAGTTATTTTTACAAACTGGGGGAAACAGGGTGTTACAATCCACGGTTAATGCGGTGGGAACATTGATGCTCAGATAGGGTGGAGGTGTGGTAGGGAAGTACTTTACCCCTATGTTTGATAAGGTCTAGTTGCAGTCACCTCAGATCTTATATGAATTCTTGTATCATGAGATGGACTATCGACAACATCCAGACATCTGGCTGCCTCCTCAGGAGGATTGGGATGGACGAGGTGAGTATTAGTGATTATTGCATATGTATTTTTGTATTTGATTGTTTTTCCTATATATGTGGATACTGCTGGTATTGAGATAATTGTACTTGTTGTGTAATGAATATGTGGGACCCAGTGGTCACGATGTAGATGCGACCCAAGGACTGGCAGATGAACAAGCCAAGGGGAGGTGAGTCTAGAGATGACGACGTTATGATGATCAAGGGGATCCTCCAACTCATGCAGAAGAGGTAGGACCAACTAGTGTCTGTGAGAGAGTAGATCATGATGCTTATTTATTGGAGATCGAGGAGTTGCAGAGGTGCTTTGAGGGTGTACTAGAGGGAGTTCTAGAGGACCTATGGGTGCAGATCTGGGATGAAGATGTCCTAGAGATATGTATTGGTGGGGACCGACGGTGGCAGTTGGTGATATGAAGATAAATAGTTGGGGGAGTTTCAATGAAATGGAGGATCCCGCTAGTGTATATTCCTCCTAGGGGAGTGCCACCTGCTGGGATGATGTACCATGGCTAGGGCTACCCTAGGTGATAGTTAGATTTGAGGCAGGCATGGCCTAATGTAGGATTCAATGAACTCCGCTTTTGTACAGACGGGGGTGATGAGAGGGCCTAGCGAGGGTGCTAAGGCATTTTGTATATGTACTTGTATCAAAACACATGTACTTTTTTATGACCGACCTATATATATGAGTAGACCTGTTTTGGACATATGTGTTTTGTATTTGATCAGATGTGTTTATTTTTTGTGTATTTTTACTTTTTGTGATGGATGAATGTAACATGTAGGTTAGTGTGATAAATGCCAATCTAGTACTTGATTAGCTATGTGATCTATCATTTGGCTGTGGTACCTAGATATATGAGTGAATGTGATTGACTCAAAATTTTGGAGTAGCATTTTGATTTGTAGGTATTCACGATAAATACATGGATTACAGACATTGTACATAGTGTTCAAATGATGGACGATGGGCCGGGAATATAAGAGTACACTGAAGTGGTGAATAACTTCTGAGAGAAGGCCAATGATGGTGGTGTATTCATCTTGGTTATTAGTGGTAGGAATGAGGCATATGTTGCTAGAGTGGAGCAACACATGGTATGGAGTGTAAAGGGTCCAAGCGATCGAGGCAAGATTCTTGGTCCAACAGTGGCTCCATCCACGTACCTGATGTGGTAAGTGGACAAAGAATTCATCTGTTGACACAATGGTATTGAATTAGGCTCATATAGTGAGAGAGCTTGCTGTAAAAAAGACTAAAAATGACTAGGAAAGCAAGAAAACCTAAGGTAAAGCGGTTACACTTAGGGGTGAAACATATTCAAGTATGACCCGTTGACTGGGTCCTTGAGAGTAACGCCTCCAGGGTGACTTAAAATGTAGCCACCCTTACTAAGGCAATGGTGGATGACATAGGGTCCCCGCCATAGGGATTCAAATTTTCCATGGCCAAGAGTATCATGGGAGATATCATAGGAAAGAACGAGGTCGCCTTCGATAAATGAACTAAGGTTAACTTGGAGGTAAAAGGTGGCTTTGGTATGCTTTTTGGCTGCTTAATTTTTCTGTAAGGATGCTTGTTTATCTTCACCGAGAGATTCAAGAGATAACAGTGGTTTCTCCAGGGGTGGTGTATTGGGCAAGAGCTCGATTTTTGTGCATAATGTTGGGATTTCACATTCAATGGGGAGAATGGATTTGATACTGTGGACCAAGTGGAAGGGTGTGAAATCGGTGGTTGTTTTGACAATTGTTTAATATTCCCATAAAGATGGAAAATTCATATGGTGCCAATTTGTTTTGTGTTTGTTGACGATGCGTTAGGGCATGGTTTTGAGCACTTTATTGACAACCTTGACTTGTCCATTAGACTGTAGATAATAGGGTGAGGCAAAATCATGGATGAATCTTAATTTGGCCAATATTTCTATGAATACTTCATTCTTAAAGTGATTTCCATGGTTGGAGACTAATTGTAAGAGGACCCCGAAGCGAGAGATGACATGGTTGAAGAAAAAACGTGTTGTGGTTTCGGTCGTATTGTTGAACGTGGGCATTGCTTTGGCCCATTTGGTAAAGTAGTTGACGATGAATACTATATACATGTTTCTGTTATTGGATGGAGGATTGCATGTCATGAAATCAATGCCCCATTTGTAGAAGGGGTTGATCGTGATTATGCGGTGTAAGAGGGTAGGTGGTGCCAGAACCTTTTGTGAATATAGTTGACATTTGTCACACCATTTAAATGCATGGATGCAGTCATGAAATATTGTGGGCCAAAATTAACCTACCCAAATGAGATTTTGGGAAGTGGACATGTCGGATAAATGACCACTGCATGCTCCACTGTGGCAATCATTCATAATTGTCTCAGCCTCGTCTAGGGTGAGGCAACGTCGAAGAAGTGTTTCGACGCCTCTACGGTAGAGGACATCGCCTATGAGGAGGTATCATGAGACTTGGGATAAGTGTGACCCAAAATTTTGAGTGCTGAGGTAGACCAAAATATCACTGTACCATGGGTCTGTGGAGGAGATGAGTAAAAAATGCTCATCTGAGAAATTTTCATTGACGAGGTCGAAAGAATCATAGGGTAAGTCTACGAGGAGTTCAACAAAAATGAGGGATTTCTTTCTCTTGGGGGTGGTAAAATCTAGGTAGTATTATTGAAGGATGAAAATTCACGAGAGAATTTTCCATTGATCTGGTGGCGACTTAATATCTAATGCATGGGGTTGGAATCGATGACGGATTTGGTGGTACAAAGAAAGATGTAATGGCACAGCTTTTGAACTACGAGAATGACTACAAGGGATAAGTTCTCATCGTGATTGTACTTGAGGGGTGGCCCAAAGAGGTTATTAATGATGTAGTATATGACATGTTCTCATTGGTCATCATCAACCTGCACGAGGACTCTGACAACTGAGACATCAAATATGGATAGATAGAGTATGTAATCCCTATCATAATCTAGGGGACTGATCAAATGGGATTTATTGAGTGTCTCCTTTAGTGAATCGAAATCATCCTGGGCATGANAGATATATTTTTATAATCTGCGCATAATTTATAACTCTTTCACATTCATACACAGTCGGGTTCTCGTTTCCAAGTTTTCAATCCTAGACGAGAGAGTTATGTTAGGGGGTTACTCTTCATAGGAGTACTTCGAACGGAGCTTATGCGCGACTCGTGCATGAGCCCAATCAGGCTGAGTGTTGTAACCATGCTCTGATACCACTTTGTCACATAACCACTACCTAAATCAGATTTTTCTAGTCTTCTGCTGAATTAGAAGCCCTAAACATCCATGGAGGACTAGCGTAAGCTGGCTCTTTCTCTCTCCCCTCTCCCATGTGGTCGCGAGTCATGATCATAGTCTGAATAAATGCAGTACCTCTTTTATATTTCGTGCCTCAGTTATACAGTGATGTCGAGTCGTTTGACTTGGAAACTACTGAATCTCGACAGGGCTAGCGATCGACCAATGGGGACAAATCCCTACAGGGTTAGCAAATGGCTAATAGGACAAATCCCAATAGGGCCAGAGAACAACCAATGAGAAACGACCCCATTGCACGGTTAAGTGGAATAAAGGTGGCAGAGAGGGAAATGAGAAATGGTAGTCGACATGATAGGAGGGGCCCCACTTCACACGCCACACTATTCTGGACCCCCCTGCATTAAAGGCAGAATGGAAAGGGGGGTCTGGAATCCACTTGAGAGCCGTTGATCATGATGAATTAATCTCGACCATTCAAGAGTTGCGTGTCCAATTTCGGACCCCCCCCCCATTAAAAGCAGAATGGCAAGGGGGCTCTGGAATGCATCCTTAGTAGTAGATCTGGGCGGGTGGACTCTGGACATCAAGATCTTCTCGCTACTTACCCTAATGTGCATTCGCACCCCAGTGTAAAACTGACATCCCTTCCTCGCATCGAATGGTCGTTACGGACCATGAGATTTCCCAAAGGAATCTTGTCTATCCATCAAGACTTAGCCACATGCAATTGTCTCAACATTATGGATCAGGATTTGACAAGGCAAGAGCCCGAGTTTTTGTCAGCGAAACTCCCAAATCCCTGATCCCCGATTTCCCGAAATGGGTAATCTCTCAACACGTCACCTCCTTAAATTGAACGGTCCACAAATGCTCCAGGATTTCCACCCAAGAAAGTCCCGACCCCTTGTCACCATGACTCCCAATCTCGTGATTCTCGATTTCCCGAAATGGGAGATCTTATGACACGTGGCCTCCATCAATCGGATGGCCCAGATCTATCTCGGGCTTTTCATCATGAAAAATATTGAACTCTTGTCAACAGGAATCCCGATTCCGCGATTCTCGATTTCTCAAAATGGGAGATCTTACGAAACGTGGCCTCCGTCAATTGGATGGACCAAATCCATCCAGGGATTTCCTCAATGGAAATTCCCGATCTCTTGCCAACAGGACTCTCGATTTCCCAACTCCCAATTTCTCGAAATGGGTGATCTCTTTACACATGGCCTTCGTTAGTCGGATGACTCAGATCTATTCTGGGGTTTCCACCATGGAAAATCTCGATTCACGGGGTTTTTTAACCCTCGGGTAACTCCGGATAGATCCAACGACTGTCGGGTTTTCCAGTCGAGATCTAACGGCTCAAATCGGTTCCTACCCATGCATTCTTTCACGATTCCTTGGATGTGGAAAAGATCCACGGTCCAGATACTCTCATGGACCTTGGAGATCTACGATCCCAAATTCCTCGCTGCCCATGAAGACACAGAAAACAAAGGGGTAAGGCATTTTAACACCTTACCTTCTCCTACCAATCCAACAGTCGGGTGTGTCCGCAGATTTCCCGACGGAATCTCATCTATCGGTCAAAACCTATCAGGGATAAGGTATTTAACTTTCCATCTTCCTCTTACCAAATCTAATGGTCATGAGTGACCACAGATTTCCTCATGAAATCTCATCCGTCGATTAAGACCTATTAGGGTTAAAGCACTTAACACTCCATCTTCTTCCTTCGATTTGACGGTCGTGGGTGACCATAGATCTCCTGATGGGATCTCATCCATCAATTTGTTACTTCATCCTTATGTTGTCATCTCAGTTTTCAAGAGGATCGTTCCTCCTCATGCAGGGTCACTAAGGCCTTACGCCTTCACAACTGCCTTCTCGGTTCATGATGGGATTTTCAAGGAAGGTATTTCTATGGGGAGATTTACTTAGGGTACTACCTGAGGTATATAAGGATGTCATCCTCCCGAGAACTAGACGTGAAGTCTGAATTTGATCAGTACGCACACAAATAATGAATTCATGAAGACATAAATCATACGTAGTTTTTTTTCCATATAAATATACAACTACTAGTACTGATCAAAACACCATACAGTCATTCTTATAATGAAATCATTCACAGTTTCACAGCTCATGAGCATAATTATCAGAATAAACATATATATATATATATCAAGATGCTAGAGGAAAAACACTTATTAGAGATAACACCAAGGGTCAAGCAACTGTTGAGAGGGGTGCTCATTTCCACCCAACTGTAGTCTTAGCAACTCCCAGCGGATTTACCACTAGCCACCCTCGAGCTGAGACCATGATGCTATGAGACTGCGTCTTTGTTTTCCAGTGACCAAGAGAAAAGGTTGCAATCCTTCCTCTCTGCTATCACTCACTCTGCATATCGCCAATGTTATCCCCTTGCGTCTGCCCCCGCAATTGCTTCTACCCCCCTGCCTTATCCTCTTGCGAGGTTGTGTGTGGTGCGATTACCCTCACGCTGGTCAGGCCTAACGGCTCTACGGATGGGCGGTTCACCTCCCATCTCTCATTAATCCATATACCTACCAGCCTGTGAGACATTTAATTCTGGGCCAGCAAGCCGCTTTTGGTTCTCTGGGCCAATGGAGTCAAAATATGGTATTAATTCTCGATGGAAGTTAATGCCACCTTTCCAGGTGCCTTCCACTACCATCGTGGTCTCCTTTTCTGCACATCCCCTCTCAGCAGTCCTGAAATAAAATTCATAATGTTATTCACATTTATTGACCTTTTCCTCAAGGTCCATTCACATCACATATTCACATTCATGATTTTTCCACAGTTCTTGGCCAGTCCAGTTATTTTTACAAACTGGGGGAAACAGGGTGTTACAATCCACGGTTAATGCGGTGGGAACATTGATGCCCAGATAGGGTGGAGGTGTGGTAGGGAAGTACTTTACCCCTATGTTTGATAAGGTCTAGTTGCAGTCACCTCAGATCTTATATGAATTCTTGTATCATGAGATGGACTATCGACAACATCCAGACATCTGGCTGCCTCCTCAGGAGGATTGGGATGGACGAGGTGAGTATTAGTGATTATTGCATATGTATTTTTGTATTTGATTGTTTTTCCTATATATGTGGATACTGCTGGTATTGAGATAATTGTACTTGTTGTGTAATGAATATGTGGGACCCAGTGGTCACGATGTAGATGCGACCCAAGGACTGGCAGATGAACAAGCCAAGGGGAGGTGAGTCTAGAGATGACGACGTTATGATGATCAAGGGGATCCTCCAACTCATGCAGAAGAGGTAGGACCAACTAGTGTCTGTGAGAGAGTAGATCATGATGCTTATTTATTGGAGATCGAGGAGTTGCAGAGGTGCTTTGAGGGTGTACTAGAGGGAGTTCTAGAGGACCTATGGGTGCAGATCTGGGATGAAGATGTCCTAGAGATATGTATTGGTGGGGACCGACGGTGGCAGTTGGTGATATGAAGATAAATAGTTGGGGGAGTTTCAATGAAATGGAGGATCCCGCTAGTGTATATTCCTCCTAGGGGAGTGCCACCTGCTGGGATGATGTACCATGGCTAGGGCTACCCTAGGTGATAGTTAGATTTGAGGCAGGCATGGCCTAATGTAGGATTCAATGAACTCCGCTTTTGTACAGACGGGGGTGATGAGAGGGCCTAGCGAGGGTGCTAAGGCATTTTGTATATGTACTTGTATCAAAACACATGTACTTTTTTATGACCGACCTATATATATGAGTAGACCTGTTTTGGACATATGTGTTTTGTATTTGATCAGATGTGTTTATTTTTTGTGTATTTTTACTTTTTGTGATGGATGAATGTAACATGTAGGTTAGTGTGATAAATGCCAATCTAGTACTTGATTAGCTATGTGATCTATCATTTGGCTGTGGTACCTAGATATATGAGTGAATGTGATTGACTCAAAATTTTGGAGTAGCATTTTGATTTGTAGGTATTCACGATAAATACATGGATTACAGACATTGTACATAGTGTTCAAATGATGGACGATGGGCCGGGAATATAAGAGTACACTGAAGTGGTGAATAACTTCTGAGAGAAGGCCAATGATGGTGGTGTATTCATCTTGGTTATTAGTGGTAGGAATGAGGCATATGTTGCTAGAGTGGAGCAACACATGGTATGGAGTGTAAAGGGTCCAAGCGATCGAGGCAAGATTCTTGGTCCAACAGTGGCTCCATCCACGTACCTGATGTGGTAAGTGGACAAAGAATTCATCTGTTGACACAATGGTATTGAATTAGGCTCATATAGTGAGAGAGCTTGCTGTAAAAAAGACTAAAAATGACTAGGAAAGCAAGAAAACCTAAGGTAAAGCGGTTACACTTAGGGGTGAAACATATTCAAGTATGACCCGTTGACTGGGTCCTTGAGAGTAACGCCTCCAGGGTGACTTAAAATGTAGCCACCCTTACTAAGGCAATGGTGGATGACATAGGGTCCCCGCCATAGGGATTCAAATTTTCCATGGCCAAGAGTATCATGGGAGATATCATAGGAAAGAACGAGGTCGCCTTCGATAAATGAACTAAGGTTAACTTGGAGGTAAAAGGTGGCTTTGGTATGCTTTTTGGCTGCTTAATTTTTCTGTAAGGATGCTTGTTTATCTTCACCGAGAGATTCAAGAGATAACAGTGGTTTCTCCAGGGGTGGTGTATTGGGCAAGAGCTCGATTTTTGTGCATAATGTTGGGATTTCACATTCAATGGGGAGAATGGATTTGATACTGTGGACCAAGTGGAAGGGTGTGAAATCGGTGGTTGTTTTGACAATTGTTTAATATTCCCATAAAGATGGAAAATTCATATGGTGCCAATTTGTTTTGTGTTTGTTGACGATGCGTTAGGGCATGGTTTTGAGCACTTTATTGACAACCTTGACTTGTCCATTAGACTGTAGATAATAGGGTGAGGCAAAATCATGGATGAATCTTAATTTGGCCAATATTTCTATGAATACTTCATTCTTAAAGTGATTTCCATGGTTGGAGACTAATTGTAAGAGGACCCCGAAGCGAGAGATGACATGGTTGAAGAAAAAACGTGTTGTGGTTTCGGTCGTATTGTTGAACGTGGGCATTGCTTTGGCCCATTTGGTAAAGTAGTTGACGATGAATACTATATACATGTTTCTGTTATTGGATGGAGGATTGCATGTCATGAAATCAATGCCCCATTTGTAGAAGGGGTTGATCGTGATTATGCGGTGTAAGAGGGTAGGTGGTGCCAGAACCTTTTGTGAATATAGTTGACATTTGTCACACCATTTAAATGCATGGATGCAGTCATGAAATATTGTGGGCCAAAATTAACCTACCCAAATGAGATTTTGGGAAGTGGACATGTCGGATAAATGACCACTGCATGCTCCACTGTGGCAATCATTCATAATTGTCTCAGCCTCGTCTAGGGTGAGGCAACGTCGAAGAAGTGTTTCGACGCCTCTACGGTAGAGGACATCGCCTATGAGGAGGTATCATGAGACTTGGGATAAGTGTGACCCAAAATTTTGAGTGCTGAGGTAGACCAAAATATCACTGTACCATGGGTCTGTGGAGGAGATGAGTAAAAAATGCTCATCTGAGAAATTTTCATTGACGAGGTCGAAAGAATCATAGGGTAAGTCTACGAGGAGTTCAACAAAAATGAGGGATTTCTTTCTCTTGGGGGTGGTAAAATCTAGGTAGTATTATTGAAGGATGAAAATTCACGAGAGAATTTTCCATTGATCTGGTGGCGACTTAATATCTAATGCATGGGGTTGGAATCGATGACGGATTTGGTGGTACAAAGAAAGATGTAATGGCACAGCTTTTGAACTACGAGAATGACTACAAGGGATAAGTTCTCATCGTGATTGTACTTGAGGGGTGGCCCAAAGAGGTTATTAATGATGTAGTATATGACATGTTCTCATTGGTCATCATCAACCTGCACGAGGACTCTGACAACTGAGACATCAAATATGGATAGATAGAGTATGTAATCCCTATCATAATCTAGGGGACTGATCAAATGGGATTTATTGAGTGTCTCCTTTAGTGAATCGAAATCATCCTGGGCATGATGGTCCCAGTGAAATAGGGTGTCACAACGGATCAAACATAGAAACCCATCGGAGTGAATGGCATAGTCGGGTACAAAACATCTCAAGAAGTTTTCTTTGCCTTGGAGGCTTTGTAACTAGCGTAAGTTCCTAGTAGGGTGGATCTCATTGATTGACTGAACTTTCAGTGGGTCTATGGTAATACCCTACTGGGATACTATGAATCCCAACAGGTGGCCTACAATGACACAAAAGACATATTTCAGTGGGTTGATCCGCATGTTATACCTTCGGCAATGTTCAAATATGATCTGTAGTTCTTCTATGTGTTGGGAGAGCTTCTTGGATTGAGCAGTGAGGTCCTCAAAGTAGGAAAGGATGATGTGAGATAGAATGTGGAAGGCGTATGTAATTGCACGTTGGAAACTGGCCCCGACATTTTTAAGGCCTAAGGGTATAACACAATAGGAAAAGGTGCCCCATGGGGTTGTAAAGGAGGTTTTGTATTGATCTTCTTGTCAGATGTGGATTTGATTGTAGCCATAAAATTCATCCATGAGGGAGAGGACTTCCTAACTGGCACAGGAATTGATGACTTGATCGATAAAGGGGGTAGGGAAGTTGTCTTTGTGACAAGCTTTCTTGAGGTCATGGAAGTCGATGAAAATGCAAATGGTGCCTTGCTTTTTATTGACGGAATGGGGTTAGAAACCTAGGATGTGTATGCAATGGGGCATATGAAGCCAGTCATGTAGAGTTTGTTGATCTCAACTTTGATCGCCATGGATTTGGATGGGTGAAGGGGATGTTTCTTTTGGAGGATAGGGGAAACATCAGGCCAAGTATCAATGTGATGTTCAACAATGGTTGGGTCTAACTCTAGCATTTTTGTGTATGACTAGGAAAACACATATCGATATTCTTGAAACAAGGCTTTGTATGCTATGATTTTCTTTGGGGAGCATGCCTCCCCTAGTGTGATTTCTTCTACGACATTCAGTTTGACTGAAATGTCGATTTTGATGGTAGGTGACATATTGGCCATGTTACCTTCCTTAAATTTCTGTAGGGTGGTAATTGGATTTTTGAACCAGTCTATATGGCCGGAAGGGATGAAATCTTTTTCTTCGATGGTACACATAGGGGCATCTACGGGAGGGTGGAAGGCGTTATGTTCCTGAAAAAGGGATCGATGATGAAAATAATCCCAAGGGTAATCAAATGCGCATAAGACTTCTAAAATGTCTGCATCGGACTGAAAGGTGATGGAGTACAAGGAGTCTGTAATTGTTGTGGGTGGGGTGTGGATATTTTTGGGTATAGTCGGTAAAGGTTGGATGTTGTTATTGGTTCCTAAGGTAGATGGACATATGGGAAGTGATGAGGAGTTGTTAGTAGAAGTCACAAACCAAATATTCATATATGAACTAGATGTATTGTGGTATGGAGGGGTGGGATCTCGTAATTCGATGTTACAGGGGAGTTGGGGGGGTTTGGGTGGAAGTCCTCGCATTTTGATGGGATGGTCAGAGGGGTTAATGGATGGGAAAAGGTCCTATCCTGATTGTTTGGATGGTGATTGTTTACGGTCATGGGCATTGAGGATGGTACATTTGGTGTATTGGGTGAGAGGGAGGCCCTCCAACATGTGCATCCCTGGGTGATGAGTGGAAAATGGTATGTCTAATGGTCCATATGATAGCATAGAGTGCAAAGGAATCACATGTGTTCGTTCACTGACGTAGAGATATATAAAATTTCAGTAATGGGTTGTACGAATGAGATGGTTTGGGATGAATTAGGTAGTGTGGTTTGGCATACTATTTCTAAGGTGTCCTGAAACTGAGGGAGGGTTGGGTAGTGGTGTGTATAATGACTGTATTGAGAACAAATGGCACAAGCATGCATGGTTCTCAAACTAGGAGGTTTGGAGGTAGAAGGTTCTAGTGAGGCCGTTAGTGCTACTAGGATGGGTAGTATTGATGTATTTATGGGTGTTGGAATGAGATTTCGCAACTCAGGTAAAGTGGGACAGATATTGGTAGGGTATCCAATGGTGTTTCACAAGGTACATGGAGGTGGTATACAGGGTGGGGAAGGGAGGGAAGGTGCCTTATTTTTGCGTGTGCCTCATTGGTTGGTGGCGGTGCCCCCTGTTCCAGAGGTGGTTTGTCTTGTGGTGGTGATGTTACTACCAACTGTGCAACTGGTTGGGTAACTAATTGGGTGAGCCCCTGATTGTGGAAATGAGGCCACAGGTGGTGGTGGAAGGGATAAACCTGGTACCATAGAAGGTGGTTTGAGGTATCATACATGGATAGCAATGATAATGTTAGGTAAAGTGAGGGTAGAAAAAACTTGGCATGTTGTTACCCAAGGGGGAGGGTAAAACAAGGGAATTTGGGTGATGGCTTGGGGAACTATCTGCCAAATGGGGATTTGACCCATGGGTGTTGAGTTCTATGATGTTTTGGTTGGGATGGGAGACCATCATAAA
>JZKD02S1616022.1:82425-100518 GCA_000966675.3 Picea glauca
TTAACAATTGTTATCAGAAAACTTTCCTTGGCAGACATTGTGGGAAAATATATTTTATTTTTGCAGATTTTTTTTTTGAGAAGAAATAAGAGGGTCCCAACATTCCATAAATTTTAATTGTATTTATGTGAAAAAATTGCATAAAAAAGTTGTATATCTGATTTAATCTTATAAAAACACCCAAGTTGAAAAAAAAAATCATCTCAAACGGAGTTCGAGAAGTTAAGATATTGAAGTTTTAAAATCTGCAAATTTTCAGGGTTTTTTCCGTCGACGGCGACATGATTTTATTTATTTATTTATGTAGTATATGGAGGACAAATTTTCCAAAAAAAATATCATATCTGAGTTCCTCTCACAATTTCACCCAATTTAAAAAAAAAAAAATCATCCGAAACAGAGTCCGGGAAATGAAGTTATGAGGATTTTAAATTCAACAGTTTTCTAGGGTTTTTCCAGAAAAAGCCGTGATTTTTTGTCGTAACTTATTGTTCTATTTTTGGGGTTTTTTCATGACGGTTGTGGGACCAAAGAGTTCATAGGGTTCTTAGATGGCTATTTCCTCTCAAACCCTCAAATAAATTCTATAAATTACTTAAACATTCAAATCTCAATTCTATGACACATTGGATGCTAGATTGCATGACCTTGCAGATGGCCTCAATGATAGTTTTTATAGTATTCAAGATTAATTGGATAACATGCAGGAGATATTTCTTATGGCAGACATCAGAGATGAATATAATCAAGAAATATATGCTTGGAATGATTTTGAGGCTGATTGTGATGATTGGTATATGGATATTTGTCATTTATGGGATGACAACCATTTTCATATTTTATTTGATGACTCTACTCCACCTTCTATAGAGAACATCAATGTCCCACATCAAGAGCTAGTTACCAGATTCCAGCCTACATATTCTTAGAATAAATGGGTAGTTAGCTAGTTATCTAGTTAGCTAGTTATCAGGAGCTAGTTAGATATAATAAATGGGTAGTTAGATATAATAAATGTAAGAGGAATTCTTAGAAGGTTCTACTTCTAGAAGATTGCTCATCTAGAATGTTCTTAGGTGATGGTAGCACTATATAAAGAGGTTCAAGCAATGTAATGGGACATGAATAGAATTATTGTATTTGGAGCGGTAACTCAATAGGAGAATGACCCCTCGAAGAGGCAAGTGAACATTAGAGGATCCCTTCCATAATAGGATCCATTGTATGGTGTTTCCCTACCTCAAGGGTTTGATAGTAATAAAGGAGATTTTTCATATTGTCTTGTATATCTGTTGTGGTGCTTTTGTATTCAGTCTTTGGTTCTTAACAAGTTTTGTCTCCACATCATTGTGGTGGAGGGTTTGTTTGTGGCTTGCTTCGAGTATGGGTTCTAAGAAAAGTGGCTCCTACTAAACATGAGCCTAGTACTGTGGCACTAACTGGTGTTTGTGATGGTACTACTGATGTCTCGGTGAATCTTGGAATACTGCCCAAAATTGGGGAGAAATTTCTCAAGTGTCTAGAATGGAGAGGATATTGTGGTTCCCATATGATTCTAGTGAAGAGGTGAATGTGTGTAAATGGTGATGAGAGATGGTAAGACAAGGTACTTTCAAATTAATTTAAACAATGTATTGATAAAATTCCATGTACTCCAAATGGTGAAAAAGAATACTTCAAGACAATGTAAAAAGTGGTTTGATATTTTGTAACTCCTCATGGGGTAAGAAAAATCAAATGCATGTGTCCTATCTAATGTAATGTCCTTCCTCTCAAAATCACTAGACCTCCAAAAAATCTCTCAATAGTGGGGATAAAACCCACTTGAGGATAAACTAGTGAACGAACGAACAATCAGTTATAATGAGGGGTGAAGGGGGCATATCCCGGAAGTACTGGCGATATTTCTCAAAAGTTGCTCAAAATATTATTGAGGTGAGATTACAGCCCACAACCACCACCTTGGGTAAATAAATCCTAAATTTTGGCTACTAGGCGACCTCTATCAAACACAACATTTATATTTTTGGCCTCAGAAATCGGTCACGGGGTGGATGCTTTCCAAGGGTTAGTGTTATAACCCTAAATTGCACCACACATGCTTACCTGGCATCAGGCCAACTCATATCCTTTCATTGCCAAAACATCTAGTGAACAACCTCTTTGAAAATCCTCTTAGGTAAAGGCGCACGTGCCCTAATCCACTACTGCATGTGGGTGAACGCTGGCATGCCTACTACAGCCCACGTTTACCTAACAAAGCACAAAAATAGGAAAGTTGCTGACAGGACAAAAAAATATGGGTCAGTTAACTAAAACTCCCGGCCATGCATGGCCGAGATTTCGTCCAAAACCCTAGCTCCTTCTAGCCTATAAAAGAAGGGGTAGGGGTACCATTTGGGGAGAAAAATTATAAGCAAAGAAACTCTGCCCATTTGTCGAATCCATTGTCCCAACCCTTTATCCTTTCCTCAAGCCTAAGGAGAATTAATGCAAAGTAGTTGGAGGACAAAGGAAGAGGAGGAACCCAGGATCAGGATCAAGGAGCGGTGGCCGGTCTCGACTTTGATTGTAAGTTGATTCATTTTGAAGATAATAAAAGAATACTTTTCTCATCCCAATGTTTGAGTTATCTATGATTTGTGTAATTTATGCTTAATTTCTAACCCTCAAGTAGAAAAGTAGCCTGCATGCATAGTGTTTTGTCTTGATTCCAGGTTAACTTTGGAAGGAGTAGCGCAAGTAAGGGGGCAAAGCGCAACAGAGGATCTACCCCAAACATCAGTAAAAAGGTTAGTAGTTCCTTGCCATGCATGTATCATGAAAGAGGGGTTTAAGCGTTGGGTGGTAGGTTAAAAGGTCATTTCTTTATGGTCAAAATCTGCATGCAAGTCTGACCCTAGCTTGCTAGTCCATAGGGTATATTTCCTAACAAAAGAATTGGTGACTCCACTGGGGAAATACTCTTTAGGGTCTCTGGATTTAATTGAGGTTTTTGGGTAGTTTAAAGGATTAGATTTTCTATTTCTTTGTTTGTCTATTTTCTATTAGGTCAGAGCTAGCAGGGAACCTAGTTCTTTCGGTAATTATCGGGACACACAGAGGTACACATAGCCTGCAGAAGGCCTGCACGCGTGTACCCGCGCCCTAACCTTCTACTGCACGTGTTTGAACACTAGCTGTAAGGGTTTTAGTAGCGTGTAGGAGTCAGAGAGCTTGAGAGGCAGTCCTCCTCTTCCCTATCAGAATTATACATTCTCAGGGGGCTTTCTGGATCCTGTCTGAGTCTTGTTGGTTCATAGTCTTGTCTCAGTTTGCTTTATTGTGTTTTGTTATTTCTTGCAATTATTTTTATTTTCTGTTAAGAAGAAGCATCCAAGCCTTTAAGAGACCCTGGTTATCAATACTAGAAGCCTCTTCCTGGTCTGGGCTGCTTGTGTTTATTTTTTTCTTAGATTTGATACATACACGCGGCCTATGCAAGTGCAGCCCATGGGTACACGCACTCTGTGGTAGCTCAACACACTTTCGTACGCTTTCTATTTCAGTGACAGAGGTGTGCTTGACAAGCAGCTTTTCAGTCAGGGTGGGGTAGTCATCCCCTCCTGTGGTGAGAAGTGTTCCTCTCAGGTGGTTGAGTCTAGGGTAGAACAGTTAGTAGGTTAGGGCCTCTTGCCCTTAGCCTGTTTTTTCTTAAGTTGATAGTTGATAGAAAAGATAAAAAGAAAAATTTTGTTTTATGGTTTCTAGACAAGAGTAAGAATCATTGTTTTCCTGATTTCCATTAAGTGTCTTTACTTCGATTCTTTTCGATCTGCGCTTTAAGCCAGAATTTTGTTTTGTTTTCTTGGTTTTGTGCTTGTCGGCATTTTCCCTTTATTGCTTCATTTAGCACTTAAATAAATAAAAAAATTATTTTCATTTTCTTCTTTGTTTGAAGATTGTGTTTTTCCATCAATAGCTAGGAAGAAGTCTTTTTGTTCATAAGTTTTTTGTAGTGCATGTAGAGCATAAGTATCTTGTAGTCGAGCGAAATTCCTTTATGTTTGCTGCATGAAATCTTAGAAAAATTGAAAAGAAAAAGAAGTCTTTCTTTGTGAAAAGTTGTTGATTTTTTCATTTAGTAAAAGTATTTTGTTTCCAACATTTTTCATTCATTTGCTTTTGCTTTGAGTCTTTAAACATCATCATTTTCACCTTCATAACCCGTGACGTAAAAAATCCCATAAAAGCAATGCTAATTTAAAATCTAGTGGACTTTTTGTTTGTAGGGTTCATATACTAGTTTAGGATTAGGGCCTTGGATTAGGTTGGAGAGGAAACTCTCCAAGGCCACTCAAAACTCAAACATTGGAGTCTGTGATAGGGAGTGTAGAAGTCCAGTTACGTGGAAGTTATCCGGGACCCCCCTCTAACAAAGGGGATAAACACGAGGTCGCGTGCGGAAAGGTAGCGGAGATAACCCCTCCAAAGCCGGACCAAGCGTAGTGGAGAACACGTATCAAGGATTTGTTGTGGGATTCCGTCGTTTGCATTTTCCATGGGGATTCGTGGGTCTCGAATCTGTTCAAGGTCCTCAGTTGTCTTTCATACCACTTGCTCTCAATACCCTTGACAGGTTTCAGGCTTGATACCCTGCTCATTGTGGTCTACCCGACTATCGACTGTACCCGCCTGGTGATTGTTCGCGTGCTGGCAAACTAGTTGCCAATCGTTTTTAGGGACATACAGAGGTGACTGCGGGGGTATACCACGGTACCTAGGACAAACATTGGGCCACGTTTTACAGAGTATGCTCAAAGGGTGTTTCCATTTTTGAGTTGCACTTGCACCGGTAAGTTGCTCTAGTGTTGTTTGTTGTAACTGTTCTTCCAACTAGTTTAGTGTTTGCTTGACTTATCTCTTAGGGGCTTATTTTTTAGTGTGTGTTACTATTTGCACGTGTAGAATACCTTATCATGTCTTGGATCTTCTCACACAGTGGAGGATCCTAAGATCCATCGGTCACGAAGGCTTCAGGGCCTGCCTTCGATTATACTGGAGCCACCCCCGCCACCATTGAGGCGAAAGCTAGACCAACAAGGGTCTTTCGAAGAAACCGGATTACAAACCATTGAGCCCGAACTACTCCTGGAGGAATCAACTACTAATGTTGGTTTAGTTGAAACCCCAACCACTGATACTTGGCCATTGTTCATTGTACCAATCCAATTTTACGAACACCTGTCAATGCCTCACACAGTTATGAAACCAAATTCTGTTACTTCTTCTGGGAATTCTTCCATTCCCACCACCGTTGCTACCACAGGAGAAGCATCTCCTAACTTTCCATCGTCGGTCTGAGCCACCATGGTCTCGGCCACAACTACGTTTCACAGTGTACTGACCCCATCTATCACGGCGGCCACAACACCCTTCACACCTAGTGCGACAGGCCCTCCGTTCTCATACGGTATGCCTAGTTTGGGCATAAGTCTTGCACTCACTCACTCCACTTTACATACTTTGGGTCTGGGGGTAGGGAGCTCTAACGCTCCTCTACAAGGTCAACTTGGGGGCATTCATGTCCCTTTCAATGCTTTTCCTTATGCCGGAGGTCATATCTCTCCTTCATCCCCTTTGCTTGGTGGTCTGCATCAGCAGTCCNATCTTGTAGTCGAGCGAAATTCCTTTATGTTTGCTGCATGAAATCTTAGAAAAATTGAAAAGAAAAAGAAGTCTTTCTTTGTGAAAAGTTGTTGATTTTTTCATTTAGTAAAAGTATTTTGTTTCCAACATTTTTCATTCATTTGCTTTTGCTTTGAGTCTTTAAACATCATCATTTTCACCTTCATAACCCGTGACGTAAAAAATCCCATAAAAGCAATGCTAATTTAAAATCTAGTGGACTTTTTGTTTGTAGGGTTCATATACTAGTTTAGGATTAGGGCCTTGGATTAGGTTGGAGAGGAAACTCTCCAAGGCCACTCAAAACTCAAACATTGGAGTCTGTGATAGGGAGTGTAGAAGTCCAGTTACGTGGAAGTTATCCGGGACCCCCCTCTAACAAAGGGGATAAACACGAGGTCGCGTGCGGAAAGGTAGCAGAGATAACCCCTTCAAAGCCGGACCAAGCATAGTGGAGAACACGTATCAAGGATTTGTTGTGGGATTCCGTCGTTTGCATTTGCCATGGGGATTCATGGGTCTCGAATCTGTTCGAGGTCCTCAGTTGTCTTTCAGACCACTTGCTCTCGATACCCTTGACAGGTTTCAGGCTTGATACCCTGCTCATTGTGGTCTACCCGACTATCGACTGTACCCGCCTGGTGACTGTTCGCGTGCTGGCAAACTAGTTGCCAATCATTTTTAGGGACATACAGAGGTGACTGCGGGGGTATACCACGGTACCTAGGACAAACATTGGGCCACATTTTACAGAGTATTCCCAAAGGGTGTTTCCATTTTTGAGTTGCACTTGCACCGGTAAGTTACTCTAGTGTTGTTTGTTGTAACTGTTCTTCCAACTAGTTTAGTGTTTGCTTGACTTATCTCTTAGGGGATTATTTTTTAGTGTGTGTTACTATTTGCACATGTAGAATACCTTATCATGTCTTGGATCTTCTCACACAGTGGAGGATCCTAAGATCCATCGGTCACGAAGGCTTCAGGGCCTGCCTTCGGTTATACTGGAGCCACCCCCGCCACCATTGATGCGAAAGCTAGACCAACAAGGGTCTTTTGAAGAAATCGGATTACAAACCATTGAGCCCAAACTACTCCTGGAGGAATCAACTACTAATGTTGGTTCAGTTGAAACCCCAACCACTGATACTTGGCCATTGTTCATTGTACCAATCCAATTTTACGAACACCTGTCAATGCCTCACACAGTTATGAAACCAAATTCTGTTACTTCTTCTGGGAATTCTTCCATTCCCACCACCGTTGCTACCACAGGAGAAGCATCTCCTAACTTTCCATCGTCGGTCTGAGCCACCATGGTCTCGGCCACAACTACGTTTCACAGTGTACTGACCCCATCTATCACGGCGGCCACAACACCCTTCACACCTAGTGCGACAGGCCCTCCGTTCTCATACGGTATGCCTAGTTTGGGCATAAGTCTTGCACTCACTCACTCCACTTTACATACTTTGGGTCTGGGGGTAGGGAGCTCTAACGCTCCTCTACAAGGTCAACTTGGGGGCATTCATGTCCCTTTCAATGCTTTTCCTTATGCCGGAGGTCATATCTCTCCTTCATCCCCTTTGCTTGGTGGTCTGCATCAGCAGTCCATTGGGCAGCCTGCACACAAGAGTTCATTTGGAGTCGGGAGTCAAGGAACACCTATGCAAACTATGTCGGTAGGTTTGTCACCATTTGTTTGGAATGGGACATTTGGTAACAACACTTTCACATCCACTGCTTTCCCATCTGGGGGCACTCCCATCTTTGGATAGTCTACTCTGGCGTAGGGTACTATTCCTGTGCCGAGGGAACATATACGATGACCTTGGAACTCAGGACAAGGATCCATTTCCTCCTCTGGAATGTCGTTCTGGGGTAATTCTTTCCACAGTCAATGGAACCCCGGACAGACTTCTATGCCTCTACCAGTAGGACTGGCATGGGGTAATCCTTCCCAAAGTCTATCAAACATGATGAATGCCCAACATCCTATGTCCTTTATGGGGAATCAACTAATGATGTCTCCACAGATGAAAAATCCTTATGCTGGTCAGGGCCATGGTTTCTACCAGAATCCGGGCCAGCAGCCAAACTTTTCCTGGCAACCTGGTGCCAGTCAAACTCCAGGANAGTTGAAACCCCAACCACTGATACTTGGCCATTGTTCATTGTACCAATCCAATTTTACGAACACCTGTCAATGCCTCACACAGTTATGAAACCAAATTCTGTTACTTCTTCTGGGAATTCTTCCATTCCCACCACCGTTGCTACCACAGGAGAAGCATCTCCTAACTTTCCATCGTCGGTCTGAGCCACCATGGTCTCGGCCACAACTACGTTTCACAGTGTACTGACCCCATCTATCACGGCGGCCACAACACCCTTCACACCTAGTGCGACAGGCCCTCCGTTCTCATACGGTATGCCTAGTTTGGGCATAAGTCTTGCACTCACTCACTCCACTTTACATACTTTGGGTCTGGGGGTAGGGAGCTCTAACGCTCCTCTACAAGGTCAACTTGGGGGCATTCATGTCCCTTTCAATGCTTTTCCTTATGCCGGAGGTCATATCTCTCCTTCATCCCCTTTGCTTGGTGGTCTGCATCAGCAGTCCGTTGGGCAGCCTGCACACAAGAGTTCATTTGGATTCGAGAGTCAAGGAAAACCTATGCAAACTATGTTGGTAGGTTTGTCACCATTTGTTTGGAATGGGACGTTTGGTAACAACACTTTCGCATCCACTGCTTTCCCATCTGGGGGCATTCCCATCTTTGGATAGTCTACTCTGGCGCAGGGTACTATTCTTGTGCCGAGGGCACATATACGAGGACCTTGGAACTCAGGACAAGGATCCATTCCCTCCTCTAGAATGTCGTTCTGGGGTAATTCTTTCCACAGTCAATGGAACCCTGGACAGACTTCTATGCCTCTACCAGTAGGACTGGCATGGGGTAATCCTTCCCAAAGTCTATCAAACATGATGAATGCCCAACATCCTATGTCCTTTATGGGGAATCAGCTAATGATGTCTCCACAGATGAAAAATCCTTATGCTGGTCAGGGCCATGCTTTCTACCAGAATCCGGGCTAGCAGCCAAACTTTTCCTGGCAACCTGGTGCCAGTCAAACTCCAGGACCCTTTTTCCCAGGCTATCAACAACAACCCAAACTACCATTCCTGGTGACGTTACACTTTCTAGATTTGACAAGGTTGTTAAATGATCCTATTTGTCACGATCCGCGTTGGCCTCCTATGCCAACGAAGTTTCCTTTGGACATTCCAAAGTTTGAGGCCAAGCCTAACGAAGATCCAGGTGATCACGTGACTACCTTCCATCTTTGGTGTTCATCTAACTCATTGAAACATGACTCCGTCCAGTTGCGATTGTTTCAACGCACTCTTATCGGGAGTGTCGTGAAATGGTACATCGAGCTTGATCACTCAAGATACTCTTCTTTTGGCGAACTGGCGATGGCCTTCCTTAACCATTTCCAATTACCTATGAGATACGACGCAGGCACAAAGTTGCTAGCCAATTTCGAATAGACGATAGCAGACCATATCTATGATCATATGCGAGAGTGGAGATGCCGAAAGAGTTTAATAAAAGTACCAATCCCACAAGCATTGTTGCTTGAGTGGTTCCTTAAGTCTTTAGTCCCACAATTATTGAAAGACATCGCGACTTCAGGAGTTTTCTCTGAAGAAGATGCCATCATGAGGGCTCAACAGTTTGAGCTTATCTATTCTCAGTCTAGTTTATTGTACAACATCATGTCGGATGCACCACGATCGATACTGGATACAACTAGATAGAGAGCTGGACCACATGTTGATGGTATTGTTTGTTCAACCCAAACCAAGCCCGCTGAGCAATTGACAAAACAATTGCAACAATTATCTATCCAACACTCAGTGGCCAGCCAGTCTACTACTTTGGCTGCTCCTCCTACCCAAACRTCAGAAGTACACTCCGTGCAGACGACTAACCCAAAGGCCACCCARCARCTCGAAGGGAAGAAAAAACAATGAAAAAAGGGTAAGGGAGAGAAAAAACCCATTGATAATGYTGGTGAGGGCACCACGRAAAAACATAAGGTGAGGTATCCRTGCAACCTGTGTGCGGAATACCACYCGACCCATCTTTGTCCTCRACTTGCAGAGGCCCAAAAGTTTGTCACACAACAACARCAAGCCGTGTTGACTAATCCCTTTCAGCATGGGCAAAATTTAACTCAAGCCTCTACAAGTGCCGAAGGGGGCAGCCAAGACACCTTMCCTCCCCCAAACAATTCCTCATCCGTGAACGTATATATGGTTAGGGGTGATGCTTTAATAAMAACTAGAGCGCATGACTATAGTAAACCAAGTGCCTCTGAGAAGGGAAAAKAAGTCGAACTCCCATCTCTTCCTCTACAGATTGAGAAGACGTTGGGAGAAATGATGACATGCATTCCAAAGGGTGCATTTAAGAAATCTTCTCACAACCCAAACACAAGGGCCGCCCATAATTACTCTATGGTGTAAGATTTATCACAAACCCCTTGTGCGATGTCCGCTTTGGAGGTCCTCCAAAGTTGCCCTGCTCAGAGGAAAGCCTTGCTAACTGCGTTAGGATCTACTGAGACTTGTAACCTGGGTACCATCATGCTTGATATGACCGACTTAAAACCTCGTCTCCCTTACCACGTAGCGTTTCAGATAGTAGTAGCTCATCCCACAAAAAATTTTACACAGAATATCTTCCGCACGGTGGTCGATGAGGGCACTTCGACTTGCATTATGTCATTAGCATGTTGGAATGCCATTGGTAAGCCCGCATTGTCTCCATCACCTACTCTCCTCACTACATTTGACGATCATTCTTTCCGACCACATGGCATGGTTCCTTCTTTCCCGGTGCAGTTAGGAGGAAAGACCATGTGCGTTGAAGTAGAGGTAGTGGATGCCCCCCTCGACTATAATATCTTGTTAGGTCAGAGTTGGAATTATGCTATGCAGGCTGTGGTTGCTATATTTTTCTGAGTCTTATTGTTTCCACACAAAGGCCGGATAGTGACCATCGATCAATTGTCCTTCTCTAGACCTGACCCAGCTTTGGGGGCATCCACGGTTCCCATGATTGATAATCCTCAAGCCAGTGTCATTAACGTCGGATTTGGTTTGTGCCCATCTTTGATGGGTACTTTCTATTACCCACCTCCTCATGACGATGTCAAGTTTATATCTAATCACCACAAGGCTGATATTTTTCAAGTTTCATCAATCTGCGTGACCTACTTTGCAGATCCGTTGATTCTTCCTTCCTCATCATCCACGATGGATGAGACAGGGCACTCTGGCATGTCCATGCCCTTGTCGGCTTCTGAAGTAGCATACTCTTTAGTCTAGCAAGATTCATCTAATCCTGATCCGACTCCCGCACAAGAGTTGGATCCACTTCTAGAGCCTATATGGGCTCAGGGTTCTCTTTCTACCACCGAATCGTTAGACTTAGTCTTTCCTTCCGACCAAGCAGTGATCGAAGTGATGACTAGTTTGGACAAACCTTGGGAAGATCTTCATCACAGATCATATTTCCTCCCAGAGTTAAACCGAATCGCGGCAGGAGAATTCACTATCACCATGATGGGAGATTAGCCATGTCCTATTAACCTCTTTGCTACACAAGAAATTTATGTTGAGGGCAATATGGCGACTATCGCTGAAACTATACCTATCAATATCTCCTGAAACCTTGGCGTCATGGAGAATGTCTTTGTCGGATCGGATTTCTCCCCCGAAGAGATTCAAATTTACACAGATCTTTTCAAAGAATTCTGTGACGTTTTTGCCTAGTCTTATGAGGAAATGCCAGGCATCAATACAAAAATAGTTGAACATGAAATCACAATGTATCCTGATGCTAAGCCTATTCGACAAAAAATTCATCCAGTCAATCCTAAGAAAGAAGAAGCCATCAAGATTAAGGTTGAGAAATTGCTCAAGGCAGGGTTCATTTACCCTATCCATTTGACTCAATGGGTTTCAATCCCCGTGCCGGTCAATAAAAAACAAGGTACGATTCNTTGCAGAGGCCCAAAAGTTTGTCACACAACAACAGCAAGCCGTGTTGACTAATCCCTTTCAGCATGGGCAAAATTTAACTCAAGCCTCTACAAGTGCCGAAGGGGGCAGCCAAGACACCTTCCCTCCCCCAAACAATTCCTCATCCGTGAACGTATATATGGTTAGGGGTGATGCTTTAATAACAACTAGAGCGCATGACTATAGTAAACCAAGTGCCTCTGAGAAGGGAAAAGAAGTCGAACTCCCATCTCTTCCTCTACAGATTGAGAAGACGTTGGGAGAAATGATGACATGCATTCCAAAGGGTGCATTTAAGAAATCTTCTCACAACCCAAACACAAGGGCCGCCCATAATTACTCTATGGTGGAAGATTTATCACAAACCCCTTGTGAGATGTCCGCTTTGGAGGTCCTCCAAAGTTGCCCTTCTCAGAGGAAAGCCTTGCTAACTGCGTTAGGATCTACTGAGACTTGTAACCCGGGTACCATCATGCTTGATATGACCGACTTAAAACCTTGTCTCCCTTACCACGTAGCGTTTCAGATAGTAGTAGCTCATCCCACAAAAAATTTTACACAGAATATCTTCCGCATGGTGGTCGATGAGGGAACTTCGACTTGCATTATGTCATTAGCATGTTGGAAGGCCATTGGTAAGCCCGCATTGTCTCCATCACCTACTCTCCTCACTACATTTGACGATCATTCATTCCGACCACATGGCATCGTTCCTTCTTTCCTGGTGCAGTTAGGAGGAAAGACCATGTGCGTTGAAGTAGAGGTAGTGGATGCCCCCCTCGACTATAATATCTTGGTAGGTCAGAGTTGGAATTATGCTATGCAGGTTGTGGTTGCTATAGTTTTCTGAGTCTTATTGTTTCCACACAAAGGCCGGATAGTGACCATCGATCAATTGTCCTTCTCTAGACCTGACCCAGCTTTGGGGGCATCCACGGTTCCCATGATTGATAATCCTCAAGCCAGTGTCATTAACGTCGGATTTGGTTTGTGCCCATCTTTGATGGGTACTTTCTATTACCCACCTCCTCATGACGATGTCAAGTTTATATCTAATCACCACAAGGCTGATATTTTTCAAGTTTCATCAATCTGCGTGACCTACTTTGCAGATCCGTTGATTCTTCCTTCCTCATCATCCACGATGGATGAGACAGGGCACTCTGGCATGTCCATGCCCTTGTCGGCTTCTGAAGTAGCATACTCTTTAGTCTAGCAAGATTCATCTAATCCTGATCCGACTCCCGCACAAGAGTTGGATCCACTTCTAGAGCCTATATGGGCTCAGGGTTCTCTTTCTACCACCGAATCGTTAGACTTAGTCTTTCCTTCCGACCAAGCAGTGATCGAAGTGATGACTAGTTTGGACAAACCTTGGGAAGATCTTCATCACAGATCATATTTCCTCCCAGAGTTAAACCGAATCGCGGCAGGAGAATTCACTATCACCATGATGGGAGATTAGCCATGTCCTATTAACCTCTTTGCTACACAAGAAATTTATGTTGAGGGCAATATGGCGACTATCGCTGAAACTATACCTATCAATATCTCCTGAAACCTTGGCGTCATGGAGAATGTCTTTGTCGGATCGGATTTCTCCCCCGAAGAGATTCAAATTTACACAGATCTTTTCAAAGAATTCTGTGACGTTTTTGCCTAGTCTTATGAGGAAATGCCAGGCATCAATACAAAAATAGTTGAACATGAAATCACAATGTATCCTGATGCTAAGCCTATTCGACAAAAAATTCATCCAGTCAATCCTAAGAAAGAAGAAGCCATCAAGATTAAGGTTGAGAAATTGCTCAAGGCAGGGTTCATTTACCCTATCCATTTGACTCAATGGGTTTCAATCCCCGTGCCGGTCAATAAAAAACAAGGTACGATTCGTGTATGTACTGATTTCCGTGATTTGAACAAGGCATGTCCAAAAGATAATTTTACAACCTCATTCATCGACCAAATCATTGATGAATGCGCTGGTTGTGAAGCCTTTTCGTTCATGGATGGCTTTTCGGGATATAATCAAATCCACATCAAACATGAGGACCAACACAAAACAACATTTATTTGTCCGTGGGGTATGTTCACCTATCGTAAGATCCCTTTTGGCCTTAAGAATGTTGGAGCCACTTTCCAGCAGGCCATGTCTTTTGCGTTTCATGACCTCAAACATATAGTCGAGGCCTATCTAGATGATTTAGCATCACGCTCTCGCAAGTGAAAGGATCATCCTACACACCTCAGACTAATCTTCGAACGTTGTCGCTACTACAGGATTCGCTTGAATCCCAACAAGTGTAGCTTTTGCGTCACGTCAGGATGTTTGTTAGGTTTCATCGTTTCAACAACAAGGATCATGGTTGATCCTCTTAAGGTGGAGGCAATAATCCAGTTGCCTCCCCCACGCACAATTTTACAACTTCAAAGTCTTCAAGGCAAGGCGAACTTCTTACGATGCTTCATCACCAACTATGTCGAAATCACCAAGGAATTTATGCGTTTACTGAAGAAAGATGTTTCCTTTTTCTGGGATAAATCTGCTCAACGCTCTTTCAATGCATTAAAACACTCTCTCACAACCGCACCTCTGCTACGGCCACCTAATTATAACAAAGACTTCTTATTATATCTGGCTACTGTAGAGTCAACCATAGGCATGGTTTTAGTTTAGGAATATGACTCATTTTCAGAATACGTGATCTATTACCTGAGCCGAGGCCTCGTAGGACTGGAACTTAATTATTCCCATCTCAAAAAACTTGCGTTGGCAGCAGTTCATGTTGTTCAACGGTTCCATCACTATGTTATTTTTTGCAAGACCACTGTCGTTGCTATTGTGAATCCATTCCAGTACATGTTGACACGACGGGTTATCGGCAGAAAAATTAGTAGATGGATGGTAATCCTCCAAGAATTTGATTTAGACTTCGTTTCGAAATCCAAGAAGTCATTGGTCTTTGCAGAACTTATTTCAGAGCTTCTGGTTGAGTCAGGTGACGTTGTGCTTAAGGAATCACCTATCCAGAGGGATATGTTTTTAATTGAATCATCAAACCCCTGGTATGGAGATATACTAATCTATCTCCATACTTTGAAGTACCCCACCTCTGCTTCTCGTGATGAGCATCGACAGATACGCCATCAGGCTAAGAATTATCTCATACTCGATGATACGTTGTATCGGAGAGGTGTAGACTGCATCTTGCGTCGATGTCTCACTCATGAGGAGGCCGTCATAGTGCTCAACNTTTTCTGAGTCTTATTGTTTCCACACAAAGGCCGGATAGTGACCATCGATCAATTGTCCTTCTCTAGACCTGACCCAGCTTTGGGGGCATCCACGGTTCCCATGATTGATAATCCTCAAGCCAGTGTCATTAACGTCGGATTTGGTTTGTGCCCATCTTTGATGGGTACTTTCTATTACCCACCTCCTCATGACGATGTCAAGTTTATATCTAATCACCACAAGGCTGATATTTTTCAAGTTTCATCAATCTGCGTGACCTACTTTGCAGATCCGTTGATTCTTCCTTCCTCATCATCCACGATGGATGAGACAGGGCACTCTGGCATGTCCATGCCCTTGTCGGCTTCTGAAGTAGCATACTCTTTAGTCTAGCAAGATTCATCTAATCCTGATCCGACTCCCGCACAAGAGTTGGATCCACTTCTAGAGCCTATATGGGCTCAGGGTTCTCTTTCTACCACCGAATCGTTAGACTTAGTCTTTCCTTCCGACCAAGCAGTGATCGAAGTGATGACTAGTTTGGACAAACCTTGGGAAGATCTTCATCACAGATCATATTTCCTCCCAGAGTTAAACCGAATCGCGGCAGGAGAATTCACTATCACCATGATGGGAGATTAGCCATGTCCTATTAACCTCTTTGCTACACAAGAAATTTATGTTGAGGGCAATATGGCGACTATCGCTGAAACTATACCTATCAATATCTCCTGAAACCTTGGCGTCATGGAGAATGTCTTTGTCGGATCGGATTTCTCCCCCGAAGAGATTCAAATTTACACAGATCTTTTCAAAGAATTCTGTGACGTTTTTGCCTAGTCTTATGAGGAAATGCCAGGCATCAATACAAAAATAGTTGAACATGAAATCACAATGTATCCTGATGCTAAGCCTATTCGACAAAAAATTCATCCAGTCAATCCTAAGAAAGAAGAAGCCATCAAGATTAAGGTTGAGAAATTGCTCAAGGCAGGGTTCATTTACCCTATCCATTTGACTCAATGGGTTTCAATCCCCGTGCCGGTCAATAAAAAACAAGGTACGATTCATGTATGTACTGATTTCCGTGATTTGAACAAGGCATGTCCAAAAGATAATTTTACAACCTCATTCATCGACCAAATCATTGATGAATGCGCCGGTTGTGAAGCCTTTTAGTTCATGGATGGTTTTTCGGGATATAATCAAATCCACATCAAACATGAGGACCAACACAAAACAACATTTATTTGTCCGTGGGGTATGTTCACCTATCGTAAGATGCCTTTTGTCCTTAAGAATGTTGGAGCCACTTTCCAGCAGGCCATGTGTTTTGCGTTTCATGACCTCAAACATATAGTCGAGGCCTATCTAGATGATTTAGCATCACACTCTCGCAAGTGAAAGGATCATCCTACACACCTCAGACTAATCTTTGAACGTTGTCGCTACTACAGGATTCGCTTGAATCCCAACAAGTGTAGCTTTTGCGTCATGTCAGGATGTTTGTTAGGTTTCATCATTTCAACAACAAGGATCATGGTTGATCCTCTTAAGGTGGAGGCAATAATCCAGTTGCCTCCCCCACGCACAATTTTACAACTTCAAAGTCTTCAAGGCAAGGCGAACTTCTTACGATGCTTCATCACCAACTATGTCGAAATCACCAAGGACTTTATGCGTTTACTGAAGAAAGATGTTTCCTTTTTCTGGGATGAATCTGCTCAACGCTCTTTCAATGCATTAAAACACTCTCTCACAACCGCACCTCTGCTACGGCCACCTAATTATAACAAAGACTTCTTATTATATCTGGCTACTGCAGAGTCAACCATAGGCATGGTTTTAGTTTAGGAATATGACTCATTTTCAGAATACGTGATCTATTACCTAAGCCGAGGCCTCGTAGGACTGGAACATAATTATTCCCATCTCAAAAAACTTGCGTTGGCAGCAGTTCATGTTGTTCAACGGTTCCATCACTATGTTATTTTTTGTAAGACCACCGTCGTTGCTATTGTGAATCCATTCCAGTACATGTTGACACGACGGGTTATCGGAAAAAAAATTAGTAGATGGATGGTAATCCTCCAAGAATTTGATTTAGACTTCGTTTCGAAATCCAAGAAGTCATTGGTCTTTGCAGAACTTATTTCAGAGCTTTTGGTTGAGTCAGGTGACGTTGTGCCTAAGGAATCACCTATCCAGAGGGATATGTTTTTGATTGAATCATCAAACCCCTGGTATGGAGATATACTAATCTATCTCCATACTTTGAAGTACCCCACCTCTGCTTCTCGTGATGAGCATCGACGGATACACCATCAGGCTAAGAATTATCTCATACTCGATGATACATTGTATCAGAGAGGTGTAGACTGCATCTTGCATCGATGTCTCACTCATGAGGAGGCCTTCATAGTGCTCAATGATTGTCATACAGGAGCTTGTGGTGGTCACTTATCTGGGTTGGAAATAGCCCAAAAATTTTTACGAATAGGTTACTTCTAGCCCATACTTATGAAATATTGTATCGAGTCGGTCAAGAAGTGCCATCCGTGCAAAATCTTCTCTCAAAAGATGAGGGCACTTCCAGCTCCTATGTTTCCTGTCATCATCTTTGGTCCCTTCACTAAGTGGAGGATTGATTACACCACATGCAACCCCCCGTCAGCAAGGGGGCACCGCTATATCATCGTAGCTGTCGACTACTTCACTAAGTGGGTTGAAGCTATGCCAACATTTAAAGATGATGGAGAGATCACAAATCTCTTCTTATTCAACCAGATTATAGCACGATTCAGTGTCCTGAGAGACATTGTCACTGACCATGGCAGTTACTTTTAGAACCAAATGATGTTCGAATTAACATCAAAGCTTGGGTTACGGCAAGAAAATTCCTCACCTTACTATCCCCAAGCCAATGGGCAGGTAGAAGCTGTAAACAAAACCCTTAAAACTATTCTACAACGAACTATCAATTCAGCCAAGTCAAATTGGCATTTGATGTTATACTCGACATTATGGGCTTACCGAACCTCAGTTAAGACTGCAACCAGTTTCTCACCTTTCCAACTCGTTTACGGGCTGGAGGCAG
>JZKD02S1616022.1:116403-127687 GCA_000966675.3 Picea glauca
GGATGTTTGACTTCATCTCATCCATTCACATTCGTTGGAATGTACTAGAGTACCTTGGGAATCATTGACATCAATGGTGATCTCCCTCGTGCTTGTTAACGGTTTACATAATTGACTGGTAATCAAGTGGTTTTTTCCATGTTAGACATCAAGACATCTATTCACATGGTTAGATTCATACTACATCGGGATTGGTAAGAAGACCCTGGGTTGAGTGATCACTCTGATATGTACTTTGCCCAGGTTGCGATGGAGTTTCTCTTGAACATTGACATATATGTTGTTACATAGATCCACTTTGTATTGGTCGTGGCTATGTCTTGTCATCTTGTATATCCACTATGTATTCTTCATGGCTACGATCATTTCAGGTCATGGGAGAATAGATCCACAGTGTATATTCAGTGGCTATACCTTTTGTCAATATAATTATAGATCTGCAGTGTATTTTATGGCGGCCATCTCTTGCAAGTCTTTATCACCCAAGCATAGGTATGCCTACCTTGGGTTTGAAACATGTCATAATATTTGTTGGATGTTTGTGTGCGGCTTCTATCAAGTTTTCTGCATCTATACCCTTGCTTTAAAGATTTGTAAAGTGTTTCGGCCATCATTCTCTCTTCTGACCTCACACTTCAGGGAGCATTCTGTTCCACATGAAATTTTCACACCTAGGTACCTCACCCTAAGTGTCGTAAAGTGTCATATAAGTGCCTCATACACCTTGACACCATGGAATAACCTATGTCATAATCCCTAGTCAATGTGGAGGAGGGATATATTACATGAAGGCCAAAATACCAAGTACACATGAATTATTATTAATATTCATGGAAAAKAAATTGATTAAGTGTGAGAATCAAGTGCACATGAATTATTATTAATATTCATGGAAAAGAAAGTAATTAAGTGTGAGAATCCACCTCACATTTGGTTTCCTATTTTTTAGGGAAGGTGGAGGATCTCATGAATGGTTGAAATATTTCCTCCTTAAAATCCGCGAGAGATATTTCCTCCCCAAAAATTTTAAGAGATATTTTCTCCCTAAATATCTTAGAGATCCCTTTCTTAGTGGATCTGATGAGAGATCTAATCCATGGTGGTTAAACCTCCAAATCCTCTATAATGAGGGATTTCCATGGAGGAGAAAAGGCGAGAGGAGTTTAGAGATACCAAACTTATGATCTCATGAGAAGTGGAGGATAATAATCAATGAAAGTATTGTCATTTTGATTGTGGAGATTTTGAGCAAGGGTTGGACAAGGAGAGCTTGATGAAGCTTTTGCACTCATGTCTATGGTTGTAAGTTTTCTTCATTGTTGTTCTCATTAATGAAATCAATGCTTGGCCTGTTTCTTTCAAACTTGTACTTGTTTCATATCAGTTTTTCTGCGGTAGATGGATCTATGTTTTAGCTAATCTCAGTAGAGTAGGAAGTCTTTTGTACTTTTGTTTGTCTTGCAGGACCTACCAAGGAGCTCAAGATTGAAGCTCATCCTGGACCTTGCAGGGATAAATGACATTCATAAGGTACACACCTTCTTCCTTCTCTTTTGTTCTTCAGCTTGATTAGATCTAAAAGGAAGTCAGTGTCCATGTTAAGCACCTTTTATCTTAGAGTTAAGGGTCTAGCTATCAAGAGTAAATCTACCTGTCTGCAGGGAGATATTCCTACAACAGTGTCATTGCTTAATAAGTGTGTACCTGATGTTAATCATATTATCGATTGGAATGTGATTCAAGTGGATCCAGAAGGTGGATTTCAATGTGACTGGTTTTCATTTTGGATCGGAAAATCAAGTAGCTATGGAGTCGATCCATGGAGATGGTAAAGGTTCAATGGACCTGGTATGGTCCCGAGGATGCAACCTAGGAGTGCAAGGATGTTATGCAAGCATCGTGTCCTCATCGTTTTGTATATTTTTGAAATTTTGTATGTACATGTGTATATGATGCACTGAGGACAGTGCATAAATAAGGGGGAGGGAATTGTAATTCCCTTGATCTAGAGCCCTTTGTAATTGTACATATAGGATGGTGAGCCATAGGTACTAATAGTTTGTGTAATGTATATATAGGTTGGTGAGTTTTTTGCACCTGGTTTTGTTGTTGTGTGCATCAGAGTAAGTGCATGGAGAAATTTTATAAAGAGAGGTGCACACATGGGTAAGTGCACATATTGCACCATGTTGTGCACACTTGGGTAAGTGTGCGGTAATGACCAAGAGTGTACATTGTTGAGTTATATATATATATATATATATATATATATATATATATATATATATATATATATCTATATATATATATATATATATATATATATATATTTGTTTATGTATTGAGGCTAGGGATCCTATCCATGTAAATAAAATCATGGTTAATAATATATTATTTCGTCACTGCACGCAGACTGACTCAGACGAAAAGAGATGGGGGGGCAACTCCACCAAAAAAAGGGAAAAGGGGGGAATATTTTAATAATATTTCTGAAAAGTGTAATGTGGATATGTTTTTATCCTAAGATCCCGAGTGTGGGGAACGTTTCACCAAGTGGCTTAAAGCTACTTCTAAAGGTGAAAAGTGTCAAGTGGAAGGCATGACATATATATTGTTGGACTTAGTGTATTTTGGGTGGATTTTTGCATTATTATGGATGTTTTCAATCTCTTGTGAGGAAAAGGGGGTCGGACTGTATGGAAAATCTAATTATTACCTTATGTGCATAGAGAATCTTGTAAGGATTTATAACTTTGTAATCTGAGTTTATCGTTGAGGAGATAGGTTGGCAGACCGTGAGAAATTTATATGAGTGAGAAATTGGTTGTTGTGAAGTGGTTGTCAAACCCAGGAGAATACTCTCTAGGTGAGAGTATTGTTGAGAATTGTTCCCTAGTGCATTGAGCATTAGTCGTAGGGCTCAGAGACTACATGACTGACCTGTTGCAGGTAACCCTAGGAAGGGAAGTGGGGTAATCGTAGGACTATTAACAAGAGAAGGGGCACACTTCCTTGGGCATGATAGGTGCATGGGGAATATGGGATTGTGGGCTAGTTGCAACAACGAGCACCTAGGACTGAGCAATTATGTTGAGATTTTTTACCTTAGTGTGTCACTAGAATTATTTTTTCCTAGTGGAGTTTAAGCCCTAGCTCAGGAGTGACCTATTGTTAAAATCTTATGAGAAACAATGTCTATAGCTAGGAGGAACATTTCAGTCAAGTCCACAGTTCATGACTTTCATAAAAGATAAGTTTTTTTTATGTGCTTGTCTTGTTTATTGTGTGCTTATTTATCTATGTTTGACACAGATTAATTATTATATGTATTTTCATTTACGTATTTGTTGTTGTTCTATTTAATGTTGCTTGCACATGTAAATATGGTGCTTATAGCCTATATTTGTAGTTCAACATGTATATGAAAAATGTGGATAGTTTTTCCACTTAAGTTAACCTTGTGATTTTGGTTATGAGTCATCAACAAGAGGATGGAGTGGCTGAGTGTGCAGGATTGCAGCTTGTGTGCATCAAGATGATAGAATTTGTGTGTGCGTTTAAGGAGATAAACCATGCATACAATGAATTCAGACGTGGCACATGATGCTTAGATGGATGTGTGCGTTGTTATGTTATGTGATCAGTATGATGGTGCACATAGTTGTGAGTTACTTTCACTGCTTAAGGTTGCATTAAAAAGAGAATGTTTCTTCCACTGTTATAAGTTGCGTGGCACAACTCAAGCTTGGGATGAGCATGTTACTTCAAGTGATACCACGCGGAATTGTGTTAGAGTAGAATATGCACTGTGAAACTTCAGAGTAACATTGTGTAGTGGTATGATACGAATGTTACAATTTGGTTGACTTAGAGCTATAGAAGTCGAGTTTGTGTGATGTGGCCTAGCCTAGGGTGGTTGGGGATGTTATAAGAAGACCCGATGGATGCTCTACAGGAAAATTAAAATGACATTTTATCTTCTTCTTCACATATTTCATGTCATATATCCAAGTGGGTGACTTTGAATACCAATGGTAGATGAAATTGGTGAAAAAGGTGACAATATGCAAGATGATTGAATCAAACTCCTAAGGAATTTGTTTCATTATCCCATAAAAATATTTGCCAAAATTTAACCAAGAGATCAAGTATAAATCTATGTCAGTGGTTTCAGCTAAGAATATCCAATCACTATAAAGTATTGTGGACTACACCTATATATAGATGGGCTCTTTCATTACCATTGATATTTGTATTTTCATAGAAAATGTGTTACCCAATGGTAATACTAATATGTGGATCACCACAAAAATTCTCCATGCCATTTTAAGTTAGTATATCTTAACATGAAGGGTATGATAGTGAGACAATTTCTTTGAATAATTTGGAATTGACATAAGGAAGTGGACTTGATAGCTATTTGTGGTGTGGATATTGACAACTGTTTGTGAAAGTGAAGATCCCACTACCCATAAAAATCATAATTGTTCTTGGGATCCTTATGTTGCAGAGTCTGAAAATACTCCAATGTGATTCTTCAAAGGACAACCTTGTCTATGAGATAGGCCTTGGTTTGATTATGCAAATTCCTGAGATGAATCAAATCTAAAATTTCTAAAAGGTTTTCCAGGAAGATTGATCAGTGGCCACAGTGAATAGTTCGCATGTCAATTATTATGTCAGCACAAATGCACATGCATGTGTGACATCTTCAAGCGTAAATATTTATTTTATTCCAATGCTCATCTTATAGAAAGAAGATAGAGAAGTTAGTGGCTCTTTGGAGAAAGAGAGATGACACATTCAATCTCAAAGAACTGCATAGTGTCTTTGTTGCATGGATTCCCTCATTGATGCCTTGGACAAGTGTTCTGAGAATATAGTTCACTTGATCATGTACTAGCACATCTAATGATATCTCTTCAATAGAGGAGTCCATATAACTTCATATTCAAGGGTGGAGTTGAAATAAACTTCGTGAGGTCTAATTCTATCTTTAAAATGGCTCAAGTTGAGGAATTGTTAGAGTTACCAAACATTCTAATCCTCTCTTTTGTGGGAAATACAATCATTGTTGGGAGTCTTCTTAGGCCCTTGTAATATTCATCACATATCATCATACATAAGACATTAACTAAATATGTATGTGATAAAAGGATAAATGCATAAACGAATGATTAGTTGGAGTGGGTAAAACCACTCCAACAATTTGTCCCATGTATATATACTCATGAAGATGGAATACAAAGGCAGTTGGTTAAACTTCCCACACATACTTCTTATGTATGTGCATGTAGTTTTGATATTATTTCTCCAATGTAGTCTCTTCCTTAAATGTGTGTAATCTAGAATATTACAATGATCGATTCGTTGCCTCCTTCATTTGGTCTGGGTGACAACAACAACGAACGGGGATGGTCTGAACCTAAAAAATATGGAGAGATAAGAAGAGATCGATTGTTTCTCATTATTGTGGATGCTCATTGCTTGTTGTCCAAAAAAGGTTAATGTTGCCTAAAATATTTTTGATGTTGAATGCTCGAGGATGTAGTTAAATAAAACTCCATTGAAATATTTTTCTTGTTGATTTTTTGTGGGCACTGCTCAATGGATGAATACACTTGTACATGAATATTTACCATAAATCCTAAAATCTATGGGAGAAAATGATACGAATTTATGAGAGGAACTAAATGAATAACATACTGAATACAATAACACAGAGATACAGAGAAAAACAACAGATATCTCGTGAACAATAACTTCTATTGAATAAATAAAATAGGTTGAAACTATAAAACTACAGAACTGAAAACAACTTGCTCGAATGGTGGTAGCTATCTCTAAGTAGAGATGTGGTTTCTATGCACATCCTCCTAAGAAGAATGATTACAATGAGTCTCCATATGCCTTTTTAACATTACTCATGATTTCAAAAACCCTATACATCCAAAAAACTAACCCTAGGAGATGAAACAACAAAATTTATGTGGGCTCTGATGGGTAAGTTGGTACCTCAACTTCCCAGGGTCGTAAATTTTGCATACAACCTTTTTTTTAGGCACGTGATAGCTTGTTCGAAAGGTATTTTTGAGAACTACACATTATGCCATCAAAATTGACTATCTCTATAGTTTGAATGTGGCAAGACAAAAAAACATTGTTGAGGGCCCGAAAACGGCCTTGGAAGTACAGAAAGATGTACTAACATGAAAAATTCCAAACTGAGCCAGTTGGATTAGGTGGGAGGCCACCAATATCCACCTGGAAGCTGTGTAGGGATTCAAAAAACCCCAAAAGTGTAGAACCCACAATTACAAAGAATTATAGAAGAACGTGATGAACTAAAATTGTCAAAGGGAGCCAGTTGGAATAGGTGAGTGGCCACAAATATCCATCTGGATCAATTCTCCCCCCTTATGAAGAAATGGTCTCTATTGCATTGAGTGCCCCCATCAGGTGAGGAAATTTCTGTTGAATTTGTCTCTAGGTGAGCCACTTTCCTTGGTGCAGGAGTTTCCCTGCCTTGACAACTCGATAAAGTTGGATCCTCTACTGGCAAGTGTGCTTGACCTGTGTGTCCACTATTTGATCAGTGGATTCTTATTCCATGCAGTCAGGGTTGAGCTCTTTTGGTGTCAATTGTTTTGTGATCTCCGAGGTTTCCAATAATGGTGGAAAATATGGTTGGAAGAGGTACACATTGAACACTGGGTAGAATCCAATGAAGGAGGGGGTGTTGAGCTCAAAAGAATTATCATGCACAACCTTGGTGATAGTGTAAGGCCCATACAGAAGTGGATGGAGCTTTCGATGGGACCCTATAAGGCATTCTTTCTACAAATGTAACCAAACCTTGTCTCCCACCTAAAGTTTGTGTGGTACCTAGTGTTGATCATGGTGTTTCTTGTACTTAGCATTGGCTTTCTGAAAAATCTCATGGACCTGTTGGCGGATTTTCCAAATCTTCTCAATAAATTAAGTGGATTTGTCGGCCTCATACAGAAAATGGGAATAATTTGTTTGTGTTGTTGCAAGAGGTAGTGTAAGATCTGTTCGACAACACATATATTCCAATAGAGGATGAACACCTTCAGTAACCACTCACATAACCAGATCAAAGATCAACACACTGATGTTTTCACGTGGTAAAAACCCTACGGGGAAACATCCACGACCCCAGCCAACGCGGCCACTTGGAACAGTTTATTAATGCAAAGAAAAATATTACAAAGAGATTTTACAAGAGAGTTTCTCACAATCGATCATCGACAAATGACCCTCCATTCTCTTTAAATAAATATCATGGACCAATCGGGTGCTAATCCATGGATCAATGGCTATTAAGATCGAGGAGAGTATGAACCGTCGGATCACTCTATGTCGGGAACATATCATGATCGTCAGATTTCCTAACTACAAATGCATACCAATGCATACTAAATAAACACACTAGAAAACACACTTTTACCTAACRACACAATAGACCAAGTAGATCTTACTAACTCCTAAGTGTCTAAATATCCTAACATCCCCCCTTAAGAACAACTTGAGATAGGATTGAAGGATTTACAATAGTGACACAATAGGAGAAGGAAGGAGGCATTAGAGCCTGTCCCCCCTTAATGACAACTTACTGAACTCATAACATATATCAAAGTTTGGAAAACTTCACTTCTGTAAGAGACTTTGTGAAAATGTCTGCAACTTGATCTTCTGTAGGGAAAAAGAACACTTCAATAACTTGATCATGAATGAGATTTCTGATGAAGTGCATGTGTAGCTCGATGTGTTTTCTATGTTGATTTTGAACTGGGTCTTTAGCGAGCTTGATGGCACTCTTATTGTCACACCAAATATTGGTCAGATGTTGGTGCTAGAATCCAAACTCTAAAAGGATCTGTCAAATCCACAGGGCTTTTTGACTTGCATTTATCATTGCTCGACACTCTGCTTCTGCTAAATAAAGTGAAATAGCCTATTGTTTCTTATAGGCCCAAGCGACAGGTCCTGAACCAAGGATAAAAACATAACCTATAGTAGACTTATGATCATCAAGGTCATTGGCCCAATATGAATTAGTGAAACCAACCAATAAAGGAGTCCCCCCTAAACTGTAATGTATCTTGAACTGAACTATACCATGAACATAGAGAAGTATCATTTTAACTTCTTTCTAATGGATTTCATGGGGTGTTTTCATATTCGGGCAACAAGACCAATAGAAAAGGAAATATCAAGACGAGTATGAGTCAAGTATAAGAGGCTACCAACTAACTGACGGTACAGGGTGGCGTCAACTTCAGGAGAAGTACAGGTGGCAGAAAGCTTGACTCCAGATTGGAAGGGAGAAGGGGTTGGTTTACAATCGTCCATGTGAAAGTGATGAAGAAGGTCACAAGCATACTTAGACTAGGAAAGAAAAATTCCTTCATTGGTTTGCAAAACTTGGAGGCCAAGGAAATAGTGCAAAAATCCTAAGTCAGACATTTCAAATTTCTTCTTAAGGCTAGTTTTCACATGGTTTAAAAATTTTGGGTCACTACTAGTAAGGATAAGGTCATCAACATAAAGGACAAGGATTATGAGATGGCTTCCTACTTTCTTGGTATAGACATTAGGATCAGAATGGCATTTAGAGAATCCAATGGGAATAATAAAGTTGTCCATTTTGGCATACCAAGCCTGAGGAGATTGCTTGATACCATAAAGAGATTTATTGAGGCGAAAAACAAGGCTAGAGTCATTCTAGACATATCCAAGAGGTTGTTCCATGTAGATTTCTTCTTTCAAATCGCCATGCAAGAAGGTAGATTTAACATCCATTTGATGGAACTCCTATTTATGTGAGGTGGCAAGGGCAAGAATAAGGCGGATGGAATTCATTTTGGCTACATGGAAAAGGTTTCATTATAGTCAATTCCTTCAACTTGAGAAAATCCTTTGGCAACTAACCAAGCCTTGTGTCTCTCAACACTTCCATTTGATGCATACTTAGTTCTGTAGACCCATTTACATCTGACAAGTTTTTTTCCTTTTGGAAGAGGTACAAGATCTCAAGTATTGTTTGCCATTAAATAATGATACTCTTTATTCATTGTTGTATCCCAATCTGTATGACCTGAAGCTTTTGCAAATGTCTCTAGATCATGGGCCTCTAAAATGTGAGCCAGAAGAGAAGAGGCTCGCCAGAACTGTGAACGTGTTCAAAGTTGATCTGAAGGATCACTGACAAGATCACCAAATGCTTCTCATGTTGAATAGATCCATCTAGGAAGCGGTGGAACTGGTGCTTGTTTAGGTTCAAAGGACTCATCTGGAGGAATGTCAGCAGGCAGAGGTGGATTATCATCCTCACTTTCATCATCTAAATAAGAAACCAAAATAGGAACAAAAGAAGGCACAACCGNCATCAAATTTAACATCTCTTCTAAGAATAATTTCATTACAATGTGGTTGAATAAGTCTATAACCTTTGACATCTTCAAAATAACCAACAAATATACACTTCTCACTTTTAGGTTGTAATGCTTTCCTTTTCTCATCAGGAATGTGAGCCCATGTTATACTGCCAAATACATAGAAGTGACTTACATTTGGTTTAATTTTAGTCCAAGATTATTACGGTGTTATATTTTTAAGAGCCTTTGTGGGAGTGTGATTGACTATGTAATTTTCACAGTTGATCAATTTCTCCCAATACTTTAGACTCAATCCCTTAGATTGGATCATACAATTTTCCATTTCTTTTAATGTGCAATTATTTCATTCAATAACACCATTTTGTTGTGGTGTATATGGAACAGTGTGTTGCATTTGGATTCCCTGTGTAGTGCAGTAACTTGTAAAATTATTGTTCACATATCCCCCTCTATTATCTATTCTTAACTTTTAAATTTGATGTCCAGATTGCTTTTCTTCAAGAGCCTTGTAGGCCAAAAACTTGTCAAAAACATTTCTCTTAAGTTTTAAGAAGTAAACCCAAGTATGTCTGGAAAAATCATCAATGAAAGTTAAGAAATACTTGAACCCAGAAAAGGAAGCAGAAGAAAGTGGACCACACAAATCACTGTGAACAAGTTGTAAAGGGCTTGAGGCATGCCAAGAGGCACATTTGTCAAAATTGTCCCGATGATGTTTGTCGAGAACACAGCCGGCACAAACACCATCTCTGCATGAAACAAGAGGAAGACCAGTCACCATATGTTGATTACATAGTTTTTGCAATGAGTGATAGTCTAGATGACCAAACCNCTCCTTTGTCACCAGTGGGAGCTGAAGTTGTCTGAGTAGGTTTGGGACCCTTATGTTGTTTGTTGTTGTAGCGAGGATGTTGCTTCTTGGGATACTTGGGTTTATCTTTCTACTGGGTAAATAAGGCTTTGTTGGAGGGACCTACAGTGTTGATCACTCCAAATTGTACAAAATTATCTTCCTCTCGAATCAAAGAAGCACAAAAGGACTCAAGAGTGGGTTTTTCATAAGCTTCTCCCCCTAGAGCCTCTCTCATGGCATAAAAGGTAGATAAAAACACAAAATATGAACTACATAGCCTAGAAAGAATAAGATAGATGCAATGCTCTTCCTCCATCTTTATTTTACATTCTTTACATAAAAATTCTAAGTGTTTTAAACCTAGATAGATAGTTTCCAAGGCAAGAAAAATCATTTGGACTCAAGGTTAGTATTTGATTTTCTAATTGTTGTTCTCGAATAATATTTATTTTACCAAACACAGATTCAATTGTGTTCTAAGCTTCTTTGGGGTCATCGATATCTTGAAGGTGGTACCTTAAATTAGGAGAGATGGAAATTCTGATTAGTCCACGTGCTTTGTCATTCCTATTATCCCACTTGGCTTTCTTAACAACATCAGTGAGTGCTTTTTCCTTTCCCAAGGTAATCTGGTACAAGCCTTTACTTAATAAATCTTCCATATGAGATTTTCATTGGAAGTAGTTGTTGCTGGTAAGCAAGACAGTACTTGTAGAAGCCATATTAAATATGCAAATAATGTGGATTTAAAAACTGAAACTGATGATCTAGATGGAAAGAGCTCGAAAAGTTATGGGGTTTTAAAAAAGATGGCACTGAAAACAGACTTCCAATGTTAGAGTTATGCCCTTTTTTAAAAAGGCACAATCGATAACCAAATGACCACGTGATTGTGTAAGTTTCTTTATGAAGTGACAATTAAAATCAATAATAGTGAGGCCACAAGGGCACATCACACGTGAGTCTACGCTCACATAATCTATTGTATTACCATAATTATGTTGTATTA
>JZKD02S1616022.1:127697-140205 GCA_000966675.3 Picea glauca
TTGGTTAGCTTACCTAGAAGATGCACCTTTTCCTATCTATTTCTGATTTTCCGAGATCGCACAGAGTGCAGGGAAAAGAGAATACACATATCTAAAAGAGTAGCAACCCATAAATAAATAAAACAAAACTGAAATAAAACCAAAATACTACTCTGCAAAAATTTTAAAAAATGCATATTCAATCTTTATACCTCCAGATCTGACTGTAATGGTCATATCTTGGGCAAACAAAAACCTTTTCGAGTGAAAAAAAAATGGTCCTGACTGAAACAAGGGTTATAGATGCAATGGAATAGTCCTCTCAGCCCAGAAATGTACGAAAATGTCAAAAAATGGAAATGAGTCAATTCGGCTTCATGATCTCGATCTACAACAGGAGAAGGTCTTCAAACAAGCTTTGATACCATGTTAAAAAACACATGTATTTCAACAGAGGATGAACAACTTCAATAACCACTCACATAACTAGATAAAATATCAACACATCGATGTTTTCACGTGGTAAAACCCCTACGGGGAAACATCCATGACCCCAACCAACGTGACCACTTGGAGCAGTTTATTAATGCAAAGAAAAAGATTACAAAGAGATTTTACAAGAAAGTTTTTCACAATCAATCATCGGAAAATGACCCTCCATGCTCTTTAAATAGAGATCATGGACCAATCGGGTGCTAAGCCATGGATCAATGGCCATTAAGATCGAGGAGACTATGAACCATCAGATCACTCTATGTCGAGAACATATCATGACCATCGGATTTCCTAACTAGAAATGCATACTAATGCATACTAAAGAAACACACTAGAAAACACACTTTTACCTAATGACACAATACACCAAGTAGATCTTACTAACTCCTAAATGTCTAAATATCCTAACAACATCAATGTGACCCAAGGGTTGGAATCCTAGCCCCACCTAAAAGGAGCTATGGCTGGTGGAGATATGGAGATCCCTATTGTAGTTGTGTTGAAAATAGAGAAGACTCTCATCCCATGTACGTGGATGCTTATATTTATGCATGCACAAGATGTGCACAATCATCCGATTGATAACCTTTGTTTGGCCATTGGTTTGAGGGTGGAAGGAAGTGGATTTAGTGATCTTGGTGTCCAACAATGACCAGAGACTCGACCAAAATGTGTTGAGGAACCTGTTGTCCCGATTGGAGATGATGGTCTGTGGTATCCCAAAAATGGACCCACACTAATTCGAAGAAGAGCTTGGCATTATTTGTCATTTTGATTCTCTTCTTGTAGGCTATGAGAATAGCCATCCTTGAAAATCGATGAACTACAAAAAAATACACAATAAATTCCTTTCTTGGTGGATAGAAGGCCAGACATGTAATCCATCGATATGGATTCCAAAGAACTCTCGGGAGTATGAAGAGGGGTGTATAAACCTTGCTTCTTGATGGATGGCTTGGAAATGGCACAGGCAGTTCAACATATGATATACTTGTTGACGTTCTCTCGAAGTTTTGGCAAATAAAAATGTTTCTGTATAATGGGCATAGTTTTCTCCATGCCAAAATGTCCTACAGTCCAACTGCAGTGAGCCTCCCAAATCATCTTTGCATGCTCACTTGCAGGAACATAGAGATGGCCTAGATGGCATAACAGTCTATCCTAAATGTGAAAATCAGTGGCATTCACGCATGTACCCAAGAGATGATAGGTGGTGGCGAATTATGGATCTTGCTAATAAATTTAGGGGCACTCAGATGTCTCATGCCCATAGGAATGGAGCACAGTGGTGAGTGCAGCCACGAGAGGTCAAATGAGGCAGTCAACAACAAGATTTTTTCTCCCTATCTTATACTTGATGTTGAGATGGAACTGATGCAGGTAGTTGGACCACTTCTGATGGTGGTCCTTCTGCAAGTTCCCTTGTGTCTATATGAACTGTCGAGGCCTGTGATCAATGTGGATGATTGTCTCCTTTCCAAGAATGTAATGTTTCCATTAATGATGGGCTTGTACAATGGAATAAATTCCTTGTCATAGGTGGGGTATTTATGGACAGTATCTGAGAGTGTCTCACTATGGTATGCTACTAGATGATTTTGTTGAGTGAGATCTGTCCCTACAACATAGTCGGATGCATCAATCTCAATCTTGAATGTTGTTGCAAATTTGGTAAGGAGAGTACTAGAGCTGAGCACAAGCAATGCTTTAGATCATCAAATGCTTGTTGTTGTTCCTTCCCCCACGTGAAATGTTCCCTACCACCTCCCTTGGTCACTTGGATGAGGGCCCATGCAATATGGGAGAATCTCAACACGAACCATCGGTAGAAGTTGGCAAGTCCCAAGAATCTCCTAAGCTCAGTTAGTGTGGTTGGGGTTGGCCAGTCACGAATGAATTGTATCTTAGCTGGATGAACATGTACCCCATGCTCATCAACAATGTATCCCAAGTACTGGACCTTGTTCATGCCAAAGGATCATTTTTCCATGTTGGCATATAGCTTGTGTTGTCGTAGAGTGATGAAAACCTATTGAATGAATTGCATGTGATCCTCCCAAGTTCTATTGAAGATGAGGATGTCATCCAAATACACCACCACAAAAGAGTTCATGAAGGGTCTCAATACATCATCCATCAACCTCATGAAAGTGGTTGGTTCATTTGTTAAGCCAAAGGGCATGACCAACCATTTGAAGAGACTTTATTTATATTTGAAAGTTGTCTTCCATACATCGGTTGGTTCGATGGGAACCTAGTGGTAGCCAGACTTTAGGTGAATCTTACTAAAGAACTTTTCCCCCTTGAGTTGGTCAAGAAGGTCATCAATTCTGGGAATTGGGTACTGGTTCCTGACTGTGATTTTGTTTAATTCTTTGTAATCAATGCAAAGCCGCTAGGTATCGTCTTTCTTATGCACCAGTACAATCGAGCTTCTGCAAGGGGAGGAGTTGGGTCTAATGTGCCCCTTTTGAAGTATCTCTTGTATCTGATGCTTGATCTCGTCATTTTCCATCATAAAGCGATGATATACTGGTCCATTAGGAATAGGTGTATTGAGGGTTAGATCAATTGGATGCTTGAATTGGTAGTGTGTCATTACCTCGGTGGGTGAGGAGATGATGTATCCATACTCTTACACAATCTCGTCCACTTGATTTTATTGGAAAGAGAGGCTATGTGTAGAGGCCAAGGATGTGGTGGTGACGTTCTTCTTATTATGAGAACAGATCACAAAGAATATGAACTTCCCGGTCTGTGAAATGACCTTATTGCATTGCTTTGCAAAGATTAAAGAAATAGCGGTAGGCGGTGCTACCTCTGGTATCCTATACAATTGTCTACCCAAAGTAATAAAAACATTGCAGGGTGTAGACTCATACACAACATGTTGCTTCCACAAATATGGTTGTCCTAAAAGAACATCACAAACTTCAAGGGTAGAAATATCAAAAAATACCTCATCTTTGAAAGGCTTGATGGCTTGGGGAAGATGAAATTGTTGGTTGACGCAGAGATCTCTTCCTTGGCGAAACCAGTCAATGGTGTAGGGTTGCGAGTCTTGTGTCATCGGTAGGTCCAGACGCTTGACAACCTCTACTAAGATCAACTTCTTCTTACTACCGCTATCGACAATGAAATGAAGCAGAGCCCCCTTTACCCATATTTGTGAATGAAAGAAGCGTTCCCCTTGCTCTGGTTCTTCTGGTTCACTTGGTTGGACTTTGGTGGTAGCAACAATGGAAATGGGTTCAAAATCAATAATCGTCTTCCCTCCTTCAAGATTTGATTCAGAGTTAGAATCTACCTCTGACTTAGAATCTTTTAGCTCGGCCACTAGGGACTGCTTGGAGTGATATTCTTCAGTGTTGTGCCAAGGAATATTATGGTATTCACATCATTTTCTCACATCCTTCTTTGTCTTCTCATTACCCTTCTTGTGTTGTGGCTTGGAATGGTTGTCCTGAGAGTGGCCATTTTTTCTCTGTCCCTTGTTTTGTGGGTCGAGTTTTCCTTTTCCTTGCTTCGGCTATGAGGAGTTTGCAGATCCAAACTCTTGCCTCTTCTACTTAAATTTATGCTTGATCTTGACAGCATATCTATAAGTCGTACCCAATGATGTGATGTCCATAAAATCCATTTCTATTTGAATGTATCTATGCATACAACTGCGGTATTTGAGCACCAGATGTCGCTCAAAGTCTTTGATACCCAATTTGGTACATAGGGTATGGAAAATATTGGTGAAATTTAGTACCATCTAGTCCCTTTCTTGACGTAGGGTGTTCCATATTGTGTATTGGTCCTCGTAGATTCCAACAAGGTAGTATTATTCTTTAATGGAATCCCTGAAGGAATCCCATGTGGGGGCGACCACAAATATTGCATATTCCTCTATGACCCTTTGCTCAGAGTAAGTATCCCACTAGTCCTTAACATGGGAGACAACCTTGAGGAGTGAAAAAATAATCTTTCCCCTATCAGAAAAATTGTGGACCAAAAAATACCCTTCGAGCAGATTCAACCATTTATCTACAACATTCGCATCTATTAATCCTTCAAATAATGGAATATCAAAATTTATCTGTACCTTGAAGGGGGTTGCATGGCTTCTTTATGAATATGCATCTCTTGTGGGCAGCCACCGAAGGATCTGTGCAAAGTTTTCCATCATTTCATTCCTTTTTTGTGCAAGGGCTTCCTCGAGCAACATTTTAAAAGGATCTCTTGCTCCATCATCTTTATTTTCATCCCCCATGGGTTGTTGTCGAGCTAGGTGTGATCGATCTTGCAAATGCTCAACTGGTTCGAGTCCCAACTTCTTGTACCCAGATCTTATTGGGGACATGCATGAAGAAAAATAAATGAAGACCAAACCTCTTTGATACCACTAATCTGGATTTATGAGCGGAACAAAATGAATAACAAACTGAATACAATAACACATAAATATGGAGAACAATGACAGATATCCAGTGAACAATAAATTCTATTGAATAAATAAAATAGGTTGAATTTCATAATCGAAAACAACTTGCTCGAATGGTGTTAGCTATCTCTGAGAAGAGATGTGGCTGCTACGTGCATATGTCTGAGAAGAATGATTACAATGAGGCGATAGAGGCATTTTTAACATTACTCATGAATTCCAAAACCCTAGACATCCAAAAACCTAACCCTAGGAGATGAAATGCCAAAAGTTATGTGGGCCCTGATGGGTAAGTTGGTACCTCAACTACCTTGATTCGTACATTTTCCATACAACCTTCGTTTTAGGCACGCGATAGTCAGTTGGAAAGGTATTTTCGAGAACTACACATTATGCTGTCAAACTCTGACTTCGTCTACGATTTGACTATGGCAAGCCAAAAAAACACTATTTAGGGCCCCAAAATGGCCCTAGAAGTACAAAAAGATTTACTGACATGAAAAATTCCAAACCAAGCCAGTTCAATTAGGTGGGTGGCCACCAATCTCCACCTGGAAGCTATGTAGGGCTTCATACATCCTCGAAAGTGTAGAACCCACAATTACAAAGAATTACAGAAGAACATATGAACTAAATATGTTAAAAGGAGCTAGTTGGAATAGGTGGGTGGCCACCAATATCCACCTGGATTAGAAAAAAAACTTACCAGACAAGAGATTTGTATGGTAATGAAAGAAGACGAAGAAAGAAAATCCACTCTAGAATGGATTGTTCGATATGCTCGAGAGTTTGTTGAGATGTTGCGTGAAATATTTCTTTATGATACTGTTCAAAGAATGAGATGATGATTTCCCATGACCATTACCATTGGCGTCTGCTGATATAGAGAAATATGGACAAGAAATCAGAAAAAAAAATCCTCTCTATCATTTGGTTTTTATACATTAACAAGGTGCGTTGATTGTAGACAATTCCCTAAGAAATTAAGAGCCAATTGAATCAATGGAGTTTTTGTAGCCTACAAGATTTCATGCATGGGGAAGATTGTCAGTTATCACCTGGTGTTGGAGTGGTTGTCGAAGACTTTGGTTGGTATAATAAATACTAGGAGGAGCACCGATGATGAAAACTGGTTGCAACACTACATTTTTGGAAGGCATCCAAGTTGACTTGACTAGTGTAGCAATTGGAAGCCACCACATATGAGAAAATAAACAATTGCACCATGAGTATCGACTCAATTATCGATGGGAAGAGCTATAAGACAAGGAGTATTAGTCCATATCTCTTCAAGTACTATTTTTTTATGTCTGCAGTTGGTTGGTCAACTCCATAATGATGTTTTTTTAAAGAACTGACTAAGATAATATTAGATCATGATCTTCCAAAGAGAACAACAAATCACCCTCTAGGAGTCAACTGATCCTTGTGAAAAAACTAATAAGAAAAAGACTAACCATTGATAATCTGTACAAAGACAGTTTGAGGCTTTTGTGGTGATTATAAATATCCCATCATCACTAGATTTTTATGTCCAATTCCTTTCATGGCGCATAGAGGAAGACTCGATGCATTTAAAGATTAATTTTATTGAATTTTTCGATTCCTAGTCGACAACATTTTATTGAATTTGTAAAATCTTAGTACCGAAAAAAGAAAATAGTTTTAATAACAGTAGAGTGTTAGTTAATAATCCTTCACATATATGAATTGCAAACTTCAAGATACAAAATCCTAAAGAAGCATAGCCAAGACTCAACAAAAGAGAAAGAATATTGATGAGCATTAGGAGCAATGAACATACATACATTGACATATTTATAGCAACCGAGTGAGCATATCACTTACAAGAGAGCATTCATGATGAGCATTGAACATGAAAATTTTGCAGTGGATAAAGGCATTCAAGAAAGAGACACCATATGACAGACACACAGATAAGAGCCTAAAATACAAGATCATGATGCAAGAACATTTGAATTAAATATCCCCTTGGTAGAAGAGTTTTAGAACAGTCCCATGGGTTGTGACAATGAAAGAAGAGGAATGGTAGGATTGGTTGATGCCATATACCATCGTATATTCCATAAAAATATCCCCCGAGCATGGAAATTCATTGGAGCATCCCTAGAGAGTACCTCGATGACTTTTTGGAGGAATACAAACTTTCAAGTGAGTATGGAGGTGGGTGGTGCCCTGAAAGAAAACGACAATGTCGATCATATGGAGATCGAGGAGTTGTAATATGTGATATATAGTCATTCAGATCCATTGGAAGCCAGTCACAATAAACCTTGTATATGTGTATCCTCCTATACAACTGGTGGTTGTTGCGGCTAATTTACCTATGTAGACTGATATGCATAGTTGATGCACAGTAAGGATACTTCTGCAAGAGTAGAGATCTAGGACATTGTTTCACACTTGCTCAAGACACACAACAATCTTATGGAGGGGGATATATTGGGATGCCTCTTAGGCCCTTGTAATAGTCATCACATATCATCATACATAAGAAATTAACTAAATATATTTGTAATAAAGAGATAGATGCATAAACAAATGATTAGTTGGAGTGGGTACAACCACTCCAACCATTTCACCTATTTATATATACTCATGAAGATGGAATACAAAGGTGGCTGGTTAACATTCCCACAAATAATTCTTGAGTATGTGCATGTGTTCTTGATATGTTTTCTCCAATGTCATCTCGTCCTTGAATGCATGTAATGTATAAGATTACAAGAATCACAATTGAAAAAACCACTTTGTAGTCTATTGTAACTTGCTTGCAAGCTTCTCGAGCAAAAGTAGCACTGCTAAAAACTCAAACTCGACTTCTTCACAATGCACTTGAGGGAAAGAATATTCACCATTCTAAACTAGTCCTTGTTTAGAACCCTCTTTTAGAAGATGATGAAAATGGTGATGCCTATTCAAACCAACAATCGGTGCATGAGAAACTCAGTGAGAAAGCTTTAGATTCAAGTACAGATGAAGTTCAACTTCCTCTTTACAAGCCAATCATCAAACCTTGGGAATAAATCAAACACAAAAAACATAGAACATGTATCAGATATGAAAAATAAGTCACCCTTCATATTCTCGATTATACCAAATTGATCTAGTTCTATTATTCTTGATTACTTCAAGATAATTCATATTCACCTTCTCTAGTTTAAGAGTAGATTATGATATACCAACATTGTCGTCAAGTTGGCCATATGGAATATCAATGCTTTGATATTCATCCTTGTAAGCATTGTGGAAAGCATAATCACCCTTCAAGAAGATATTCCAAATGCTAGAAATATGCAAGTGTAAATAACCACTATGGGTGGATGGATTCTTGGAATTGGTCATCAATAGTCAAGAAGATATCTTAGTCATACAATATAATTCAGTCTCAATTATTGATGCATCTTGGAGTGAAAGGATTTTTATTTTCTCACCTTGTACCTGATAGGGGGGAATAACCTCAACGATTGACAATTAGGCTTTAAGTTTCGAAGTCTTATCAATCGAGCAATATCAAACAAGCGTGATTTGGTTTTTGGTTTTCCTTAAACCACCACTTAGTGGAAGATTTTCAACTTTTGCTAGACAACAATTTATGGTTTTCCTTAAACCTCCACTTGGTAGAAGACTTTCAACTTCTACTACATAACAGTTTATGGTCATATTCAAACCAACATTCGAGACCACTTCCAATTAGTAGAAGACATTAGCTTCATCTTATATCTAAATTAGGAAATGTTCTGGGAACCATTTAGCCCTAGAGAAAAGTTCTAGATTTTGTGGTCATTCGTGAACGAACAGATTGGTTTGTGGTCTTCCTTAAACCACCACAACCATTTAGTAGAAGACATCAAATTTTTCTATCCATTTAGTTTGTTTTCATCCCAAAACCACTAGATTCAGAGAGCACATTTTTTATCTTTCTAGGAGTCCTTCTCAGGTTGTAGCTTGAAGAAGCTTGGTAACTTAAAGTATGTTTTGGTTTTTTGTGTTTGTTGGATCAAATGGAATAACTAAACAATTGATTCTCACTCAAGACACTTAAAAATATATAACCAAATGAGACAATGCTTTCAAAAGTCAATAATCAGATAAATAAATGCACTGGTGGGTGAAGAAAGACTATATTTATCAACTAGAACACGTATGTGATGGGATGAATAAAGATAGTACAGATTACTATTAAATAAATGTTTATGATTTGACCAATGAGATGACAGTCATTTGCAACTAGACACACTTAGATGACAATAATCATCCAAAGTACAGGAAAAGAGAGAAGATGGCAATCTGACATTAACTATGAAAGGAACTTGTGCATCTGTATTATATGCAAAAAAGGTCTAGTACAATAGAAATATGGTCTAGTCTCCAGACTCGAACCCTTTGGACTATGGACTTTATCGACTTAAATAATTTTTACAAAACAATTTCAGATCCTCAAATGATGGATGTCAAAATTACAAGTGTTTACAAATCTAATCAATTACATGATTCTAGGAAATAGATCTTATTCCCAAGGAATTGAATCCGTATTAAAAGTATGATCCTCGACATATGAATAGCCTTGTTGGATGAGGATAATACTCTTTGAAATATTTTACTGACATTTGGGTTGTAAGTTTATTATCTTCAAAAATCTTCGTCTCGAGCTCAAAATCTATCGTTCCTCTGCTCTTGCGGTTTTGACAGCTTACTGGCCTGAGACAGGTGGAATTAGCCACCGAAAGTCCCGGGATTGCTTTGATTGACTGATGATCATATGCCTTCAAATATGGGATATTTGTCTTCAAATATGGAACTGTCTGCCTCAAATCTTGCTTGATTTGAATCTTTGTTCTTTCCAAAGAACATTAGCTAATGAGTGTTGAGTTTAAGATAACTGCAGATAAGTTTTAATGATAAATGATCATAGTCTCACCATGTTTGTTTTGCATATTTTATCTTTGACATGTTATTTTTTTAACAATATTCATAAAATAAACTGATAGCTTTGTCAAATCGACTCTCCTTGTTGTAACCAATGTGTTGGAGACAGCCTGCTTCTTTCATGCTATGAAACACCCGCAATGCAACATTCACATTCCAATCTTACCATACACAACAATCAAATTGGAATAAGCCACAAAAAAATTCTTGAAACCCTTGATCTGCATCTCGCACAAGAGAGACCCTGTAGTTTCATATATTACTAATTGAGAATACACATTGATCATGGATGCATAAGTCACCTGCCCAGGTCGACATCCCAAAGACACCAATTGCTTGAATACCTTGATAGTGGCATCTGGGCCTCTTTTCTGTTGACAGGATGACTCCCAGGAAAATCGATAGACCCTGACCAAGAATCAATCCTATCAAGCTCTTTCCCTTTAACATCCAAACGATCATAACCATCATACAACAATTCCTTCATTGTGTGCATAGATGTACTTTTCTTGATGAAGAGGCGCAGGTAGTCATGCGTTTTCTCTTCATGCTGGCAATTAAAAAACTATGAAACTTGGATACCTACTCGTATCTCTGTTTAGCGCTTGCATGGATTTAATATGTCTACATGTGTCTTGACTTGTCAATTTGGAAAAAAACTGCTAGTTAACCCGTGGCTTTGATATGTTGTGTGGCATGTGGAATCGACGCTTGTGTTTCAACTTGAGTGTTGACTTGTGTCTTGAATTATGGAATACTTAATAGCTTGGTGTGATAGAATTATGATGGATGGTTGTCGCTTGAATAGTGAAGTGTCCCATATCATTCCTTTGATCTCTCTCATGGCTCCAATTACCATGTCTACAGCTACATCCCTGACAGAGACTTTTCTACATTTAGACTTCAATTTCTTTAGCCTTTCCTGTCGTTATGGAATGATTTTTTGCAATTGATCACGAAGATCCTCTTGCGGTGCACTTTGAACTTGAAACCATCGAACATAACGATAAGTAGTTGATGATTGATGTACCTGAAGTGCTATAATGCCAGATGTAAATTGTGTCATTGGATGGACCGTCTCTGGAAGGCTGTCGATGACTTTAAAGGCATAATCTGGAACCTTTGCACGACTTTGGAATTCCTTGGGTAATGCAGACATTTGTTCTATAGTTTTCATCTTTCCAGTCAAAAGAAGCCACAACTTCCCTTCAGGTAATGGTTTCCCACCAAATATTGCTGCTGGAAGTGCATTCTAACATTCTGGAATTGTGAAACCACTAAAGCGGATACCCTTATCTCAATACCTACTTATAGAGTAATGGGAACACCTGCAATCTTTAGATAAAACTTGGCACCTCTTCCTCTGCAGAATATGGCAAATGGAAATGAGATATCCTAATGGAAACTTGGCGCTTTGAATTAGTCTGCCTGTAAACTCTTGACACGGGCATCCTTAATTGGACACATTATATATTCGATGAAATGAGTGGTGTCAGGCTGGGCTTCTACCATGGCTCTGTCAATTTCTTTGGACTTGTGTTGGTTTTTGTGTTGAATGCAATTAACATGTTAACTCAGAGTTTATATTGTTTGGACTTAGTATGCAATAGGCCAGAAACGTTTTTTTTAAATATATATTTAATAACAAAATCATATAAATATATGACTTTAGAATAAACGTGTTGAATGACAAACTTGTCATAAAGGTGTGATATAATTCAATAGGGATTTTTAACATTTTATTTGCAGGTTGAGAGGATAAAGGCCATAAAGTTTACGTGAAAAAGTAATCAATTGAAGCTAGTCAAAACTCGATAGAAGGTTTTGTTAAGAACCAAATACTGAATACAAAAGCACCACAACATAAATAGAAGAACAATATATAAAAACACAACTTTATTATATCAAACCCTTGAGGTAGGGAAATACCATACAATAGATCCTATTATGGAAGGGATCCTCTCCCGTTCACTTGCCTCTTCGAGGAGGCATCCTCCTAATGAGCTTCAGCTCCAAATACAATACTTCTCTTCATGTCTCATTACATTGCTTGAATCTCTTTATATAGTGCTACCATCACCTAAGAACATTCTAGAGGATGAATCTTCTTGAAGTAAAACCTTCTAAGAAGTTCTCTTACATTTATTATATCTAACTACCATAGTGGGCCTTATTTAATAATACAATGGACCTAGTCCACCTTACATTGAATGACCTCCACTATTATCACTATGGGCCCTCTAGGCCCCCCCACTACCTCTCTAGCTACCTTACATTCTATCCCCCTTATGAAAGCGTTGTCCTCAATGCTTGATGTACAACCATATACCATGGTCCCATGGATAATTGTGGACCATAATGCTGAAGAAGACTGAAGGACCAAAGTCCCATGTAGAAAGGAAATCCACCATGCTGAAGTAGTCCAACCACCATTGTAAGCCTGAGTCCCATGTCCAAGTGCTCATGTGAACTCCCCGTAGAAAATTTTGGAACCCAATAACCAACTCCAAATGATGCTCCAAAGACTGACACCTATCATCTGGATCCAAATAAGAAGATCCATCCACATAGTGGAAAAGGGTCATAGCAAAATCTGGAAGGAATAATACCAGTGTAGAATATGCAGACTGAACGCTGGTAACTAGCTCTTGATGT
>JZKD02S1616033.1:53482-95583 GCA_000966675.3 Picea glauca
TTGCTCAAAAATTCAAAGTGCTCAGAATTGCTTCAAATCAGACGAGAGCGCCGGCCTTGTCGTTGTGAACCCAACACAACTTGTTTCGTCTCAAATGGATGTCAGGAGTGAGAGATATTGCAATCTGTTCGTCAAGTCAAACAGGCAAAAAAAAATGATGTTGACTGTACAGTCCATACAGTCCGTACAGGCTGACGTGGCAGAGTCGTACGACCGTACGTGTGGTGATGTGGCAGTTATTTATTGGCAGGCATGGTTGAATCAGATGGTGACATGTGGCATTTCGTTGGCTAGTGGTAAGGTGCCACGTGGCCCAATCATGGGCTGCCACATGGCACAACTTTATTGGTTCATGGGTCGTTATGTAAAATTATTGGAGTCCGTGGGGTTTGACCCTCAGACCTCCCCCACCGCATAACTTTCACAAACTCTGACCGACTAATGGGTTACACATTATGCCTTGTAATATATGTGAGTTTAATTATATTTCAATTCGAATATTGTAACCATTGGCAGGGGGTCGGGCCGGGGCTTAGCCCCCGCCCACGGTCATTTGATTTCATATGTGACCATACCATATATGGTATAGCCCAACAGTTGGATTGGCACGGATTTTATATTACATAGCTCGTGGTTCTATGTTGCATGCCATATGCCCACGACCGGAGCGGGGAGTTAATGTGGTTGGCACGGTTGTAACCGTTTGGCCCCTTTTGCCTATACGTGCGGTCGTATGAACCCCTATGTGCCCAGGTGCTAGGCGGTTAGGGGCTGGCGCGCCATTAACCATCCTACGGTTTGCATCGTTGGTGCGGTTGAACCAGGTGCTAGGTTTTCACGCTATTTATTGCGTGTGTGCCAGGTTCATTTGACAAGGGTGCATTTTGTAGATGCAGAGACAACAAGCTTGAAGGGGAGACTTCCAGGAGGCCTAACTTCTTCGTTTTTCGACTGATTGAGGTGCCAAAAGAGCCCAGACAAGGGTTTTGGGATGCTCTAAAGCCATTGGAGTAGTCGGTTTGTTAGTTGGATCATTGTAAGACATGTTTTGGAGCATGTTTTGAGAAATTAATAATAATGATCCATTGGAAGCTGGACCAGGAGATGTAGCCCAAGAGAGGGGTGAACTCCTTTATCAATTGTTGTGTTTATGTGTTTATGTTCATTGATTATGCTGCTGTCTATGTGTATTTTTCATGAGTAATCCCTTAATCTATGTGTTGCAAACTGATCCATTTTCTTTAAACACATAACATTTAGTTTGCAATAATTTCAAGTATTTCAAGTCTTCTTCATTTTTAGATCAATAACAAAGATGCATGTTTATATCCCTATGAAATATTTGGTAAACAACTAAAGATAACTCAAGGTTGAGGCCATCACAGATAGTGATGGACATGCAATAAAGAAGTTGCATGCTGATGGAGTTCCCCGTGAGAGAATTGTGTGAAAACTCTGTCAGGAGGACAAAATCGTAACCTTAATAAATGTTGAGAACTAAGCAGTGAGCTACAAGATTATCTCTCTCTCTCTCTCTTTCTATATATATATATATATATATATATATAAGAATCCTAGATTATATTTTGAAAGCATCATGTAATGAATAGAAGACTAATGAATGGATAAATGAGTACATTTGATTGAATGGTCTTGGTTAAAGCCATGCTAAGGAAAGGTAGTTGTATGCCTTGAATACCCAAGTAGAGTATGCTTCGGGAGGAAAACCCTGATCGAATCAAGATACTCAAGAACCTAACAGAGGAGATGAATGTGAGCCACTCATTGGAGGGAAAACTGATCGCAGTCGTCAAATAGAATTCACTATAAACTGGAGTTAATGGATCAAACACCAGTCGTTCGATTAGATCAACGGTTGGGAATCATTGCAGAGCGCCAAGGAAAAAATTATAGATATGCTAGTTCATGACCCGCAATCAACCAACGTCGTTGATCTCGTTGGGGTGGAGAATCAACAACCACGATTAAAAGAGTCGGGCGAGCACTTTTTAGATTACAGAGGTTGAACTCTCCGATAAAGAGCGAGCATATTGGGATTCCGCAATCGCTATGAACCTTCGATCTGTGAACGATCGGTGGGTGAACCTGCAAGGAACCCACACTTTAATGGCATCTAAAATCCATACTATGATTGGGTTCTGTAGTTGAATTTACCACGTCGAAGCTCTGTATCCACCTAATTTCTCGATCAAACACTTCTTCGTTGGAATTATTATTATCTCGAAAGTGTGGTTTAAAATCGATCGAGGGCTAAGATCGATGACCCACAATAATTGCAAAGATTGCATATGCACACAGGTTAAGGTCGAGACCTATACCTATAATTTAAATTCAATATAACGTTGTTTTAATTTTGGGATCCGATCGTAGATCGGACAACCTGTATCCATTGTGAAGATCCAAAGGAGAATTAAACCGCGAGCTAGATGAGGTTCCACAATCCCTTGCAGTCGTTGGATCTGGGGGAAGACGGATCTTCATCATCAAATTGCAGACAAGGGGTTTATGCAGGATCATATTACCTAGAAATGGGAATTGAAAGGGTAACACTTGAAAAGAATAAAGTTGGGGTCACAACTCTCGGTCACATGTAGAGAAAATGGAGTTTTTCTGGGCCAGTCAAGGAAGATAGATTTTAAACTTTGCATTAGGCTATGGTCACAAGGACTGGGTGTAAGGGAATAAAGGTTCTCATAGATAGCACATTGCATGGAATTTCTCGAGGAAATGCATTTTTGCATGAAAGGGGGACCTTCCAAAAATTTTACGTACATGATATGGATGTCAGAGGAATGCTTAAAGGAATTCATGTGAAACCTGGAGTTTCATGAATGATGATTTTAGGGCTGTGATCGATTCAGATAAGAAAATATGGTTTTGCTAAAATAATAAATATGGACAAAGAATCCATATGGTAATAAGTTGGTTGAATTAAAACACACCTTGGAAGGAGTGCCTAACCTGAAAAAAAAGTGATGACCTGAAATCGATGCAAGGGTGCATTGGGTATGAATGTGGCCACAAATGTTGGCACATTCATTAAAGTCAATTTATGTTTGATTTTCATTTTGAAAAGTTTATATATTGAACCGATGCATGGGTAAGGAATGAAATTTCCTTTTTCTTTATATCCTTGAATAGATAAAAGTGATTTGATTGTTGGCATGCACAAGTTAAGAATTGTTTGTGATGACGTTATAAAGGTGCAATGAAAATATATGTGCATGGGAAACTAACAATTGTTTTGGCTGATTGAAGTTGAAGTGAAGGAACAAAATAGTCTTGGATATGGCAGTGCTATAAGTCCATAAAGAAGACTAATTACCTGCTGAGCCAAACCACAAGGAATGGTATTTTCTTTGAAGCGAATGCATTAGATTGTTAGTGTGCACAGTCTTGAAATTGTTTGTGAACCAATGCAAGTGTGCAATGAACATATAATGTGCATGAGAACTAACAACTTGTTGGACTGAGGAATGTTGAAATTATAGGAAGCAAAGGGTCTTGGATATGGCAGTGTTGTAGGACATAAGGAAGACCAAAATTTCTTGTTGAGCCAAACTGCTATGGGAAAGAAAGTCCCATAATTGGTGGATGTGGTTCCGTGTAGAATAGATATGAAAACACAATGTAGAATTTGGAAATCTGTGGGTGACAGATTTACAAGAAAAGTTATGAATTTAGAATTTATGATGATGTCTCATGAATTTTTGTATACCTATGATAAAGGTGAGAAAAAAATATCTGTACAGAAAGGACAGATGAAGGATGTCAAGATGAAAAGAATGAAAGAGGACACTAGTGAGACATGAGAACCCCCTGGTAAGTCATGATCTCCTAGAATATGTTGCGTTGAGGTAACACAAGCTGGAGGGACACCTCAAAAAAGCAAGTCTGAGAAACGCCTTGACTATAAGGCTCAATGAAGTCTCTGGAATTCTTCCTGTGTGAGAAAACCTTGGCAAGGTAAGATGGATTACCCAAGGAACTGTATAACAGAGAAGGGGATGCCTGAGCCTGGGCCTAGAGGGTGAGTGACTGCAAGGAAGATGAGACTCTAATAGTTCTTGTCGACTATTGATTGGTATTATGAACACAATGGGTATGTCAAGGAAAAAAAGTGATCCTGGATAAAAAGACAACCATGTGGATACAAATCCATAAACTGCACAGGTAAGTATTGTGCTAGATTATGAAATTTTCTTAGAAATTTTATGCAGTATTAAGATGTTTTCACATGAGACTATGATTAATGTACTTGTTGTCCAAGAATTATTGAAGGAAAGTGACAAAGATTAAGAGTCCGAAAAGGATCTGACCAAGGATGAAGGTAAAGACTTCTAAAGTGGCTGAATGAGAAAGGCATGACATGTGTTACTGAGAAAGAACATCAAGGACGATGTTCCTTTTTAAAGTGGAGGGTATTGTAACACCCCTGTTTCCCCCAACTTGTAATTAATAATTAATTAGGATTAATATGCTTTGGCATAGGAAAATTGTAAATGTATCATTGTTTAATTGCTAATAACCGACTGTGGGTGTGAAGCCTTGAAAGTAATAGCCATGATATCACTAGAGAAAAGAATGTGAAAACTATAAGAGATCAGTTAATAAGTAAATGACTGGTGGTTGAACCATCAACTACCCCATGAACAGAAGCATGGTCTAGCTATAGAAGGTCATCCCAAAGTACGACAGGGTCCTACAAAACCAGAGTGACCCGAGTTTCCCTCTGACATAAGGAACATGATAGGAGGAATGTGCATGCAAGGCACACAAGAGGATATGAAGAGAAGAGTGGATAATGCGAGGAACATTCAGCCAATAGAGAACAAGTCAAAAGTCATGATCTTGATGTTGAGGAAGCATCTCATAAACCTCGTTGAGGCCATGACAAAGAGAGAGATCTCTGAGAGTAGGCAGAGAAAGGGACCTTAGAAGAAGATTGCGAGCTTGATGCTGAGGAAGCATCTGATAAACCTCGCAGAATATATGAAAGAGCAAGGGTCATTGAGAATTGGCGTAAATTCCATCATGGTATCATGGCCTGGAATGGGGGTGGCCAGAGCACTAAGAATGAATGACTCTGAGCCTATGGTTGGGTGGAAAGGAGAATACCCATAGTCAGTTAGTTGGATGCAACCTGTAATAGATAACTATTCTCATATCCTCTGTAATTGAACTGTAACTATAGATTCAAGTTGGATAGCCTATGAATATTTTAGGGATGTGCATGTTTTCTTAATAGTTATACAGTATTCCTTTAATTATTCATGATTGTGTATTTAAGAAAGTAAAGAATTATCTAGGTTGTACACGTAAATGCTTGAGCCCTGTGGTGGCTCAAGTTAAAATAAATGAACTTTGAATTAGTCGACCTTGGGCATAGTTTCACATGTACATGTCAAATCTCCCAATCGTTACGATCCTCTTGGAGGAAGGGGTTTGTTAGGCTATGGAGAGACAGTGCAGGTATGCATAGGCTCTCTGTGAGGTAGGCAGAGACCGAGAACCTCTTAAGTTCTTGAGTGATGAATGAGCACAAGGGACGTGCATAAGACCCCTCTAAGTGTTAAGATTAGGAGAAATAGCGCAAGGTGCCTAAATAACTTAGAGATGATGAAGCTCAGGAAGGATAGTGAGATTCAAGTCTCTGAAGAGAAGATCCTTTCATTTGGAAGATGAGTGGATGAGATTATTTTGGGAGGAGCCGAAGCTCTTCATGTTCGTCAGATATGGAGAAGGGACTTGAATGTTAATCCTTCGAGCCCTTCATACTTTGAGGGTCTGAAAAATTGGCTATATTCATCATATAGGAGGTGAATCCCCCAAAGTCCTGAAGTTAATTTGGGCTATATATCTGAGGATTACTGGGAGCTATCCTGACCATCGGATCTACGATGTAGTCAATCCAACGTTGACCGTTTCAGGAGGATAGGGGTTTTGTAACGTCATGACCTCTTGAAGATTGGAGTCACAAAGTAATGTGGATCATAGATCTAAGGATCCTTCAGGACCCTTATTGATTATCCATCATAAAGGACACGTGGCACCAGATCCTATACTCCATAGGTTAAACACACTAGAAGAAATCAGGTGTAAAAGGTTGAAGACTCCCGAAGTCGTTGGGATTCAGAGGAGATATGAACTATCCATCAACTGGGACACGTGTCAGTATATTGTTAACTACGGAGAAGAGCCACTGCAGAGGAAATGAAGTGAGGTGATTCAGGAATACCTGAAGCCCAAAGTAGCAGAGCGGATCTCAACTGTCTGTTAGTTGGAGACACATGGCGGGAGATCCCACATTCCAGAGAAGTGAAAGCAGAAGGGTGGAAGGACTCTTGAAGTCGCAGGGCGCTGGAGAAGATCTGAGTCATCTTTTGGTAAGGACAATTGTCACCATATCCCGCACTTTGGAGAAGAATTACTCCAGAAGAGTTGTAGAGTAGAGGTGCAAGGACTCCTGAAAGTCGGAGTCACGAATTCATCTCAACTGTCCATGAAGGAGGATGTGTGGCAGAGTATTTGCCACCTTGGAGAAAAGTCACTCTGGAAGGAAGTGGAGTTGCAGGAGCTAGAACTCACAAAGTCTAGAGTGTCAGAGTTCATCAGAGCTGTCAATTCTATGAGGACACGTGGCATCAGATCATGAACTTCAGAGATTTTCCACTTTGGAGGATTCGCGTGGTGTTTTTTCAGAATTCCCCAAAGACTCGGATCCTGAAATATCTGTGGGTCGTTGATATTAAAGGAGAGCATGGAATGTTGATTTGCAAAGGGACACGTGGAGGACAAAGGTTCACTCCGTTAGAAAGTCACTCTAGGGGTTTGTTGATCCAGGTGGATATTGGTGGCGACCCTCCTATTCCACTTGGTCCCCCACCATTGTTCCTTTCAGTTTTTTAGTTTCCTTAATTGTAGCACAATTTACTTTTTTTGGCAGTTTTTCAGGTCCTGAACTTGTGGAGCCATTTTTAGGCCCTAAACAATGTTTTTTGGGCATGGTCCAGTCGACGAATATTAGTTCATTCCAGACCATGATATTTACTATCAACAACTATATTCCTTGGATAGATATTTCTAACGATGTATCATATGCGTCAAAAGGAGATAGTATGCAAAATTTACGACCACCGAAAATTGATGTACCAATTTACCCTGATGGGGCCCATATTCTAGCGTTTCATCTCCTAGGGTTAGGTTTGTGGATGTTTAAGGTTTCCATTGTTTCTCAATAAAATATAGGCCTTAAAGCCTCATTGTAAAATAGAGTTCAGAGGCCTGTAGCCACCACATCTCTTCTCAGAGATAAGCTACCAATTCCCTAGCTAGTTTATTTCTATTTTGTCTATAAACAAATCTCAGTTCTTTGATATTAATGAAATGAAGTGATATTTCCATTGCATCTTTGTATTAATGTTTATTTGTGTATTCTGTTGAATTCCTGCATAAATTTGGATCAGTAGTATCAGAGCGGTCTTCTCTTTCTCAATCCTTGTTTGCATGTCCTCAATGAGGTCGAGGTATAAGGACATAGGGATCTATCTAGTTGAACCTTTGAAAGATCAACCTCGCAAACCCTTATGACCACCCATAGGGGACAAAAATAAAGATGAGGGAGAATGAGATCCTATCAAAATATTGCTCGAGGAGGTCCTTGAAAAATAAGGGAACACGATGATGGATAACTTCGCCCAGATCCTTCAACGATTTCCCACTGGTGGCACATCTACATCCAACAACCACTCTGGAGCTACAACCCCTTTTAAGGTGCAAGTAAACTTTGAAATTCCCATATTTGATGGCCAAATAGATGTAGACGCTATAGATTTATGGTTGAATCTATTAGAGGGATATTTCTCAGTTCATGACTTTTCCGACCAGGAGAAGATTATTTTTTCACTGATCAAAGTCATCCCCCATGTCAAGGACTGGTGGGAAACCTACTTTGAGAAAAAGGAGGAGGAACCCTCTTTGTTCTCGATCGTAACCACCTGGAATTATTTTTGAGACACCATCAAGGAACGATATTATCTAGTGGGGAGCTATGAGGACAAGCACAAACAATGGACTACGCTGCGACAACAAAGGGATCAAGATGTACATGAGCTGACGAATCTGTTGCATACCCTGTGCACAAAGTTAGGTATCAAAGATTCAGAGAAAAAAATGGTGTTGAAGTACTGCAATTGTCTACATAGATACATTCAGGAGGAAATGGAGTTCCTTGACATATCCTCGCTTGGTACAACATACCGGTATGCTGCCAAGATTGAGCAGAAATTCAAATAGAAGAAGCGAGACTTTGGATCTGTGAATCAAAAGAAAGCAAAAGGTGCCACCAAACCGCAAAAAAAAGTACAAAGTCAATGCATGGCAGCTCAAAAAAACCTGCCAAATCCACAAGAAAAGATCAACACCACAAATCTGAAGAAGGACACAGGAAAGTGGTGTGATTTCCATAAGATCTCCACTCACAACACAAGTGAGTGTCAGGCCAAACAGTCATTGGTGGTCGAGATGAGGGCTTCTGAATCAGATACATGCTACGACACTGAATTAGAACCTGAGAAGGGGAATGTCAGAGGGAGGAAAATTATCAATGTGGAGCCCAACGCCACCGTTTCCACCACGAAGATCCAAAAGGAAGAACCAAGAGATCTAGAGGAGGAGGAGCATCTCTTCCACTCACAGATGTGGGTAAAGGGTTCCCCACTACAGTTCATCGTCGATAGTGGGAGCCAAAAGAACCTCATTTCATCAGAGGTCGTGAAGAAGTTGGGCTTGCCAACCACAACACACCCACAACCATACACCATCGAGTGGAATCAACAAGGACGAGATCTCCACGTCAGCCAACAGTTCCACCTTCCCTACAACATCAAGCCCTTCACCAATGAGGTATTATGTGACATTGTTCCTCTTGATGTTTGTGATGTATTATTAGGCCAACCATAGTTGTGGAAGCGACATGTTATGTATGAGTCCCAGCCTCACACTGTTATTGTTACCTTTGGAAATAAGTTGTACAGGATACAAGAGGTACCACCACCTACCGATATCTCTTTGGTTACTGCAAAACAATGTAGTAAGCTCATTTCAAAAACTGAGAAATTGGTTTTCCTGATGATCTGCCCTTAGGAAAAGAAGAATAATATGGCCACGACCTTCGGGCAGGGCTCCTCCACATGAAAAAAAAAAATCGACAAGGTCATGGGCGAGTACCGGGACATCTTCACGTCACCCGTGGGGGTGCCTCTTTACTGTCAGGTTAAGAACCCCATCGATTTGACCCCAGGTGCGTCGCTTCCTAATGCACCAATCTATCGGTTCTCTATTATGGAGAACGATGAAATCAAAAGGCATATTCAGGAGTTACTGTAGAATGGTCATATCCGACCAAGTTTATCGCCCTATGGGAGCTCGATCGTGTTGGTACAGAAGAAGGATGGGACTTGGAGACTTTGTATTGACTATCGACCGCTTAATAAGATCACTGTCCGGAATAGGTACACGATCCCACAGATTGATGACCTTCTGGAACAACTCAAAGGGGAAAAATATTTCAGCAAGATCGACTTGAAGTCTAGGTATCACCAGGTACCAATCGAACTATCCGATGTATGGAAGATTGCCTTCAAAGCCAAGGAGGGCCTTTTTGAAGGGTCGTTCATGCCTTTCGGGTTGACGAATTCTCCTGAAACCTTCATGAAGTTGATGGAAGACATATTGCGACCATTCACCAACTCATTTGTAGTACTGTACTTGGATGACATCCTAATCTTCAGCCAGACTTGGGAAGAGAACCTCCACCACATCCGACAGGTCCTCCAAACACTACGGAAACACACGTTGTATGCCAATTTGGAGAAGTGAAATTTTGGCATGACCCAGGTTTTGTACCTCGGATACATTACTGATGAACATGGGGTGCATGTGGATCCAACCAAGATCCAAGTCATTGGGAATTGGCCAGCCCTGACCACTCTAACAGAGCTTCGCAACATTCTGGGTATTTCTAATTTCTACCACAAGTTCGTGTTGGGATTCTCTCATATCACTTGGCCCTTGAGTCAAGTCACCAAGGGAGGATCAAAATAAAAATTTGTTTGGTTGGAATCTCAATAGAAGGCGTTTGTAGAATTGAAACATCGCCTCTCTTGTGCCCCAATGCTCACATTACCATACTTGCAACAACCATTTGAGATCGAGACATATGCCTCTGACTATGCTATTAGGGAAGTTATTACTCAATAGGGACATCCAGTGGCATATCATAGTGCGAAAATGTCTAACACAGTTCGAAAGTATCGCACTTATGACAAAGAAATGTATTCCATTGTGCACACTTGCCGAAAATGGAAGAATTACATTTAGGGAAGGAAACGATCATCCACAAAGTCCACCGACACATATAGTTCATACAGACACAAGGGAAGTTGCAGAAGGATCTCCATCAGAAGTGGTCCACATATCTGCAATAGCTTCATTTGAACATCAAGTACAAGAAGGGAAACACCAATAATGTTGCAGACTGCCTCAGCTGACCACCGATCATGGCGTTAATCACCGTGCTCAACTCTTGTGCACATGAAACTTCTGATTGGTCACTTCTCTACAAGAGTGATTCATATTTCGGCCACACGGACAAGATGCTCTTGGAGGGTAACTGAGTTCCAAATTTTCACCTCCAGGATGCACTACTATGTAACCTAGGACACCTTTGTGTTCCTTCAAGCGAGCATGCCAAAATGATTTGGTAAGTGTACTATAGTCAGTTCACTAGACATTTTGAGGTCGAGAAAATAGTTTCAGTAGTACAAAAGTATTTCTATTGGCCAAACCTTCGATAGGATGTCGGTAAGTACATCAAATCCTGCACTGCCTGTGCCATGCCAAACTGACCATCAAGAAGTAAGGCCTCTATACTCAACTTCCTACCCCCAGTCGATATTGGGAATCCATCTCCATGGATTACATGTCGATCCTTCCTTCTACTAAGCATGGCAATGATTGTGTTTTCTTGGTTGTCGATAGATTATCAAAGATGGCCATTTTGGCGGCCTGCAAGAAGAATATCACAGTAGAAGCCACTGCTAAAATCTTATTTGAATGAGTGTGGGTAAACTTTGGGATCCCACAGTCTATAATCTTATATCAGGACAATAGGTTCCTCAGTACATTTTGGTCCAGCCTCTGGTCAATGCTGGACACCAAGCTCACCAATTCCATAGCTTTCCATCCCCAAAATGATCGCCATACAGAGGTCGTCAATAGGATGATCATGCAAATTTTGTGAATGTACAACTCAAAGCATCCACGCACATGGGATGAGAGCCTCCCTTATGTATAACATAGATATAACTAGTCCCTCCACAACTCAATTGACCACAACCCCTTTCAGGTGGGCTTGGGACTCTAGCCACTATGTCCCATTGACGTAGCCATACCATTTGCAGCTACTCAGGATAATTTGACTCATGTCCATTCTGAAGCTTCCAAGGAGAATAGCTTCATTGAGCACATTCATCACATTCTCCAATAGGTTTATGAAATATTGGAGAGAGCCAATTCTAAGTGTAGGCAACGACATGATCAACATTGGGTGCAACACAACTTCTATGTGGGAGACAAAGTGTTGATACATTTGCAGAAGGAGCGCCTCATTAGACTCCACCACAATCTTCACCCACTTCAATATGGGCCATACACCATCACCAAGGATGTAGGGGACAATGCCTTCGAGATCAATATCCCACCATTTCTTGCTATGCACCCAGTGTTCAATATGGACCACCTTCGACCTTACTTTCCACCTCTATTGGACACATCCGACATGGCATAAAAACTCACACCAACAAACTTAAACCTAGACTGCGTGGAGCAAGCCACAACTAATTGGATTATGGACACACAGATCAATAACACCCTCTAGCATAGGATCCAGCTATATCGAGTTGTCAAAGCAGGCCAATTCCTTCACCAGGGAAAGTGGTTCACCGGGGACGAAGTTCAGAAGAAGTTTCCTCATCTCATGGAGGAAATCCACACAATGGGGACCATTGCTTCCTAAGGGGGGAGGGATGATCCATGTGGAAATTGGTGGCCACTCACCTATACCAATTGGAACCCCACCATGTTTTCTTTCAGTTTTTTAGTGTCTTTAATTGTAGCACAATTTACTATTTTTGGAGTCCTAAGATTCCAGAGCCATTTTGAGGCCCTAAATGACATTTTTTAGGCATGGTCCAGTAGGAGAATATTAGTCCATTTTGGACTATGATATTCGTTGTCAATCATTGTATTCCTCGTATGAATCTTTTCAACGGTCTATCATATACGTCAAACGAAGATAGTATGCAAAAGTTATGACCCTGAGAAATTGATGTACCAATTTACCCCAACAGGGCCCATATTCTAGTGTTTCATCTCCTAGGGTTAGGTTTGTGGATGTTTAGGGTTTCCATCATTTCTCAATAACATATAGTCCTTAGAGACTCATTGTAACATAGATTTTAGAGGATTGTAGCCACCACATCTCTTCTCAGAGATAAGCTACCAATGCTCTAGCTAGTTTATTTCTATTCCGTCTGTAAACAAATCTCAGTTCTTTGATATTAATGAAATGAAGTGTTATTTCTGATAAATATTTTTATTCATGGTTATTTGTGTATTTTGTTGCGTTCTTGCATAAATTCGAATCATTTGCGGCATTGGAGCCTCTGAAACTCCCAAAGTGCAAAGTCCCGAAGTAAATCAAAACCATCGATGTTTTGTGGACACATGGCGTAAGATTGTTCAGTCCAAAGACTTGGCACTTCGGAAGATTCGGGGGGAGGTGTTTTGGAACTTGTCGAAGCCCCTTAGCTTGAAGTTTTGGTGGGTCGTTGATTTGGAGAGGGAGAAGGGACCGTCGATACCTCTCCCATCATTCTGGAACTTTTCCAGTTTGGAGTTCGTAAGAATTGGTGAGTGGTGAAGTGGAAATGCCCGAAGCCCAAATTTCCAAAGCGCCCTTTGAGTAGGTGTCAGGTCATAGCCCAAGGTCATATCAAGGAAGGGGCCTAGCATAGAAAGCTAGCACATGTTTCTTGAATTCTTCAAAGGGGCCAGGAAAGAGCCCGCAGGTTTGGAACAACATACACTTTGGAGAAAGGGGAAACTAGAGAAAGTTAAGGAAAATGAAATTATGATTCCCCACCCCTTCAAAGAACACTTAGGGGTTGGGTGTGTTATAGCTTGTAACAAATTTCATAAGAGACATCTCACTTGGTTTGAAAACCATCCATAGAAAATACTATGTTTCTCATCTTTTGTAAAAAAAAACCTTCCGTTGGAACTTGCAACCACTCTCAAAGGTAATCCTAGGAAATTAAATCCTTATACTTATGCATTAAAATATAGAAAATGTAGCTAAGAGTACCTAGTGTAAGGAATTGACAGATTTCATCAAAAAAAATTATCCTTCAAAAAAAATATAGGGGCAAATGAGGCAACATTTGGAAAAAGGAATGGAAAAATAGTGGCATTTCCAAGACCCCACATCTCCTCCCAGTGAAAGAGATTACATATCCTTATGCATCAAGAATCACTCTACTGAATCTGAGTTGAATATATAGGAGATGGGGGTCCAAAATACAAGTTGTTTCAATTGCATGTTGAGTACCCATGTTCACCGGACTTGTAATATCCCATCTTAGAAATTGTAGTGACCCAAAATTCATCCTCCATCAAATTCCATGGAACTTCAAACAATCGATGTAGTTTTGCACATGATCTAGGGCACAAGAGGCCATCAAAAATGCAGAGAGATATGATTCCCAAGATGGATCATATAGGAAAGTCAAGAAACCAAACCATACCCCCAATATGTGTAATTATTGTGTGATATAAGTAATGTATATCCTACCAGCTATGAAGAATTTGTACGAAATAAATAATGGAAGTATTCCATGGTCATGAAATACCAGTCAATAATGGAGAATGATGTTTGGGATGTGGTTCATGTTAGCACTGAGAGTCACACTTAGACTGTTGTAAGTGCAAGCCCAGTACCCATCATAATATAAATGGATTAAATGGTTTGAGTAGGTGGATCAATAATACTAGGAAAGAAATGGAGAGGGAAACAAAATGTCTACAGAGGCATTCCATTGGGCATGGAGTCATAACATCCTACAGATCAAAGGCAATCAAACTGTATATCAGGAAAAGAGATATATAATGATGAGTATAAGCATGGTGAATATGACAAAAGGAAGAACATCCATTATACAAAGATCCTTTCTGTAATAGATAAAGATTTCCTTAAACAATGAACAATGATTTAATGGGCAAGCTACAATAGATCCTCTATTGTTCATGAATCCATCAATCAATGCCATCTATGATCCTCAAAATATGCAATATGTTCAAGAAAGAAGATAAAAAATAAGTGGGAAAACAAAGAAGACAATATGATAACATATCTCATGAATCTTTAATGGAAGAAAATGTCATTACAAAAGGCCCTCGGGCTTACAAATGAGCAACTAAAGCTGCTCCTCCGACTCTCTCCTCTCTTGGGTCATGAATCCAACCCCTCTCTAAGAGATCTCTCCTTTATTAAATATAAAATAGCATCCAAATATCCTTAGTATGTTGAATCCCATCTTCTCCATTGGATTCTAAACCTTGGATATTGGTGGTAATAGTCAAAGAGACAAAAATCCAATAAACTACTAATTTTTAGGAAATTGTTGGAAGTTATTAATAAAATGTTTCCACCTCACTACATGAGGTCTTTAATGGAGCTAAAACTTAGGAGTAGGTGTCCCTTGACATCTAATTGATCCTTGAGAATCCATTTGAACCCTCCTTGACAGGTGGAAACCCCCCAACAAGGTGAATATACAATGAGCTATGCAAAATAGAGAATTGGCAGCACATTTTGTTGCGCACTGGTGTTTTAATTGTTTCTCTTAATTTACAAACTGGGTTAGGCTGAAATTTGGTCAGAAAGTCAACAGGGATATCTTCTTCCACCATAAAACATTTCAAATAAAACCACTTCGTATTTTTTGTTTTAAGATCAAATTTGTAACAATAACCATTACAGGAAATTCTGTAGCGCCACTGTAAAACAATTTTGCACATTCCGTAGCGCCCTTAGTGTGTCTAGCTAGGTGATTCTGTAAATCCTTTTCCGTGTCTAATATCTCTCTAACCATAACACGTTTTGAGAAATTGAGAGAGGTTTTGGTTATTTCGTATGTCATGAACAAAAACCTCCTCTAGTTTTCAAAAATACCTTTTCATTTGTTCATAATCCAAGTTTTAAGTTAGTCACTCAAAAATTGTAGAAACGCAGCGTGCTCTCAGCAGAAACACAATGTGGTCTTTGAGAGGGTGTTTGGAGGCCTTCCCAAAGTATTTTTGGGCTGAAAGAGATATGATTGGAAATATTATGATGTCTTCTACATAATGGAATCATCAAGTACTGCAAACGCCATCTCAAAAACCATGAAAAACTGACTTGAAGTCAAGCTGTCCAAAAGTACAGGAACACTCCTACAGAAATTGTATTTTGGGAAATTATCTCAAATTATAATACAATCTTATGTGTTAACATCTAGATCCATAGGGGATGGCATGCTCCCTGTGAGCTTCCAAGAACATGTGGTTCCATTTTCCTTAACCATTTCATCTATGCATATTGTATTCTTGAAAAAATCTCTGCCCTTTATTGAAAAATAAAAACACCATCATAAGATGCAAACTAAACTCACACTGTAGACAAATTGAAACTGAAAATCACATGCTCATGGAGTGAGATTATTTATTTACATCAACCTAGACTAATATATCTAGCTGATCTTCTTTTCTTAATTGAAGTCATACTTCCAATGCATCCATGTGAGTATCAAACTGATGAAAATAACTCCTTCCATGCAATTGTTCAAAATAATTTTCAAGTGATATGAAACTTGCAACAAGATGTTAGTAAGAAATGGATACTTACAATTATGATATGAAATCATACCAAAAAATGGATCATTAGAAACCTTTGAAAAATATAACTCTATGTAAAAATCCACAGGATCATGAAACTTATGAAAAGACATTTCTAGTTGGTTAAGAAAACCATCTTTCTCCTCTGTGAAGGTTGATTCATCAATAAAATGATGGTCCTCATATAATTTATAGCTACTCATATGTTGTTTGATAGGTTTTACAAGTGAAGGTATAGAAATGATATACATTTCCTCGTTGATCCGTGGAGTTTTCTGCTCATCAATAGGTGATAAAGAGAATTCAAACTGCTGCTGCAATTGTTCCCTATCTTCTTCATTTTCATATAATGGTTGGTTGCTAATAATATATGTATGTGATTTAGTAAAGATATTCTCTTTATCATTTGAATACTCAAAGGAAACAATTTGATTTTCATGACAACTTAAAACAATAGATACTATTGGCACAGGGGCAGACCCAGGGTTCAACGCTCAAGAGCGCACCAACAAAGCCCTAACTACCAGCCCTTTCGGCAAAACCTGCGAAGCAGATGAAGTCTCACCTAAGGTAGAGGTAGGGGTGGTTGCAGGACTTAGGTGTCTGCAACCTTAGTTGGGACACAGATTTGTGATTATCTTGCTTACAACGCACTTAGCATCAGTTATTTCCTAACATACATTCATTAATACACTTCACAAAAAACATAGAGCACCGCAATAATTACTCAGATCTAGCACTTAGCAATGATAAACAGGTTATACTCAATAGATTAAGCACTTAGCATATTATGTATAATAACTAGCATTCATTCGTATCTCATAAGCACAAAGCATCAATAAATCAATCTAAACATATCAGAGCACTTAACAAGAGAGAGACAAACACATAAGCACAGTACACATAGTTACCATGGTTCACCCCCACCCTGGAGCTACGTCCAAAAGGTATTCTTTATATTATCTTGGTCAAGCAGTTACAACACTAAGCCTCCATGATCCTACCCCGCATAGGATAAGAGATCTGCGTAGCTCGCTAGATCCTATTTCCCCAGGTAGATCCAAGCATTAATCCTTCTCACACTCTGGCACTCAACACTTATTACATCATGCACAAAGCTCTTAAAGTCACACAGACTTCTGATCACATAGATCCAACTTATGCACTAAGCCATCGACTAGACATGGCCTCCTTTCTTACATGGCCTAGACCTCTATTTATACATAGAAAAAGGCCTAAACAAGGGCCGACATCCCTTTCCCATTACAATATTCCCAAAAAAACCCAAAAAGGTTCCACAAAAGGTGGCAAGATCCCGTGATATCCGCTTCACTATGCGCTCCATCTTCGATAGGTAGTCGAAGTACAAAATGGTCAACTATGACCAAGTATTCCTCAAAACTTGGTCAAGGGCCAACAAGCCCCCAACACTCACTTGTGACTCATCCCGAGTCACTCTTCTCTGGGTAACTCTACCTCGAAGGCCTCGAGCTTCACTCAAGCTACTTCGACCTGTTGCTTCGCTACTGCTTCTTTCTCGGAAAACTTATGAATGAGTGCGTTACTAACTGGTCCTTCTAGGCACTGCTCTGTTGTGTTCACGACCTATTCCAGGTCTGTCCCTTGGTTCTCAATCTCTAAGAATAGTTGACATGCCCTATCCTGCAAAGGTTGAATTTGTTGTGTCAGTTCCATGACTTTGCTCTAGATCATATGAATCTGTTGCTGCACGACATGTTGTTCATGGGACCTCTTCATTTTCTTTATGGTCAGTAGGGCCTTCAGTTGTACCTGTAACTTCTCAGCTTGGTACTTCGCCTCCTAGAGATGTGACTCCAATTTATGCAATTCAAGGTTCTTGGATAGGTTCTCATGTATCTGTGCACTTCTACTACTTAATTTCTTACATTCTTTAGTGAGTTCCTTAATCCTTTCTACTGTACTTTGGGCATTCACTTCTCATTGGTCATGTTCTTCTTGTGGAGTACTCGGTATAGCTTGGAGCTCTAGTTCTACTACTCTTTGTTGCAGTTTTTGAATGAATTCAACAAGGTTCATTACTTGGTGTTCTATGGGTTCTTCTACCTTGTGTTCTAAGCCAGTCACAGAGTGAAATTCTCTGTTGACAGCTTCTTCGATCTTGATTTTCTTTGCGAGAAGTTGCTCCTTCTCCTTTTGTATCTTTGTGCGTTATTTATCAAACTTCTCTTGGATGTCCTCCTTCTCTTGTTGTGCAGCTTGGCATTGCTCTATGATTTCCTCATGTGTGTGCTTTAGGGCCTGGGTGGCCTGCGCTATTACTTCATCTGCTTTCTGAAGGCATACTTCGACTAGGTCAACAATCCTGTGAAGTTGAACTGACTCGTCTCCTGCTTTGGGTGTTCCTTCTAGCATAGGCGTAGTGGATACTATGCAGTTAGACTGGAGGGATCCCTGTACTCCTTGGAGCTCAACTTCGATTATGTCATACATCGTCTGTTGCTTGGCCTCCTACAATTTTCTGTGATCTCTTCTATAGCTTCATTCAAAGTCGCGAGGAGAAAGTTGAAGTCATCTAGATTGAGCGTGGTATTCATCTTGGTCACGATCGCTTTGGATTTATTCTTAATGGAAGACTTCGAAGGTGGCCCTTTTCTTTTCTTTAGAACTTCAAATTCATCTTTTGGTTGTTTTTAAACTTCTTCTAGGTCTTCATCGTTACCTTCTTCATATGGTGTGACGAAAGTTGTCCTTATAGAGAAGCTATCCACATCTTGAACCTCTTCAATTTTCTTCGTCTCCTTTGTCTTCTTTGTATTCTTTCTCTTCTGTGTCTTACTGGGCCTAGGTGTGTCCTATGCAGCTTTTGGGCTGTTGATATCTGAAATATCCACTGGATCTGCTGCAACGAGAAGGTCTACTGACCATTCCTTGGTAATCTCTTCAAGGTCTTCTTCTGTCAATTTATAATAGGACTGCAACTGTTCTTGGAGCTCATCAGTGCTTGGAGTTAGGTATATGAAGTGGCGGTCCATGCTAAAATTCATTAAGGGTCTGAATCTGTGGAATGTCTTCGGAGTAATGCAAGGTGTGTTCGAAGTAATGGTTCCCAACAACAGAACCATTTGTTGGAATAGGGGAAGACCTAGGGTTCAACACTCAAGAGCGCACCAACAAATCCCTAACTACCATCCCTTTCAGAAACACCTGCGAAGCAGATAAAGTCTCACCTGAGGTAGAGGCAGGGGTGGTTGCAGGACTCAGGTGTCTACAACCTTAGTTGGGACACAGATCTGTGATTATCTTTCTTACAACGCACTTAGCATTAGTTATTTCCTAACAGACATTCATTAATACACTTCACAGAAAGCACATAGCACCACAATAATTACTCATATCTAGCACTTAGCAATGATAAACAGGTTATACTCAATAGATTAAGCACTTAGCATCTTATGTATCATAACTAGCATGCATTCATATCTCATAAGCACAAAGCATCAATAAATCTATCTAAACATATCAGAGCACTTAGCAAGAGAGAGACAAACACATCAACACAGTACACAGAGTTACTGTGGTTCACTCCCACCATGGGGCTACGTCCACAAAGTTTTCTTGATATTATCTTGGTCAAGAAGTTACAGCACTAAGCCTCCAAGATCCTACCCTGTATAGGACAAGAGATTTGTGCAGCTCGCTAGATCCTCATTCCCTGGGTAGATCCAAGCACTAAGCCTTCTCACACTCTAGCACTCAACACTTATTACAACATGCACAGAGCTCTTACCGTCACACAAACGTCTGATCACACAGATCCAACTTATGCACTAAGACATCGACTAGACAAGGCCTCCTTTCTAACATGGCCTAGACCTCTATTTATTCATAGAAAAAGGCCTAAAAAAGGGCCAACATCCGTTTCTCATTACAATATTCCCCCAAAAAACAAAAAAGGTTCCACAAAAAGGTGGTGAGATCCCGTGATCTTCGCTTCTCTATGCGCTCCATCTTCGACAAGCAGTCGAAGTACCAAACGGTCAACTATGACTAAGTATTCCTCAAAACTTGGTCGAGGGCCAACAAATACATTTGATAAAATGTAAAAAGTATCTACATCTTGGCCATCACTTTGAATATCATCAACCTCTTGATCATAATGAAATGTATCTTCTATTGTAGCATACTCTTTAAGACTTTTTGATCCTTTACTCAACAAATCAAATTCATAACAACATTCTTGATAAAGTAAATCAACTGCAAATTTCTCTTTGCAAAACAAACAAAATGTAACATGAAAATGTCTTATTTAAGTAATACAAGCAACTAGGAGTGATCTACACCAATCATGAGCTTCTCCATCTAAAGAGTATGTAAAAAAAATTAGGAGGACATATTCATGTATAAATACTATTACTCATTAGAATATAAATGGATTAAATGGTTTTAGTGGGTGGATGAGAAAGACTAGGAAATAAGTGGAGAGGGCAATAAAATGTCTACAAAGGCATTCCATTGGGCATGGAGTCATACCATCCTATAGATCAAAGGAAATCAAAATGTATGTTAGACAAAGAGATACATAATGATGAATATACGCATAGTGAATATGAAAAAAAGAATAAAATCCATTATACATAGATCCTTTCTGCAATAGATAAAGATCTGTTTAAACAATGAACAATGATTTAGTGGGCAAGCTACAACAGATCATCTATTGTTCATCAATCCATAAATCAATGGCAGCTATGATTCTCAAAACCTGCAATATGTTCAAGCAAGAATATAACAAAGAAGTGGGAAAAAAAATAAGAAAATATGATAACATCTCTCATGAATATTTAATGGTAGAAAATGTCATTGCAAACAAGCCCTCAGGATTACAAATGAGCAACTAAAATTGCTCCTCCAACTCTCTCCTCTCTTGGCTCATGAATCCAACCCCTCTCAAAGAGTTTTCTCCTCTATTAAATAGAAAATAGCATCCAAATATACTTAGGAGGTCGAATCCTATCTCCTCCATTGGATTCTAAGCCTTGGAGATAGGTGGCAATAGTCAAAGAGACAAAAATCCAACAAATGGCTAATTTTCAGGAAAATGTTGGAAGTCATTAATAAAATGTTTCCACCTCACTAGATGAGGTACATAATGGAGATAAAACTTAGGTTCATGTGTCCCTTGACATCTAACTGATCCTTGAGAAGCCATTTCAACCCTCCTTGATAGGTGGCAACCTCCCAACAAGGCTAATATCCAATTAGTTATGCAAAACAGAGAATTGGCAGCACATTATGTAGTGCATTGGTGTTTTAATTGTTTCTCTCAATTTACAAACTGGGTCAGGCTGAAATTTAGTCATCAAGACAACAAGGATATCATCTTCCTCCAAAAAACAGTTTAGAGAAACCCACTTAGTATTTTTTTGTTTTATGATCAAATTTGTAATGGTAACCATTACAGGAAATTTTGTAGTGCCATTGTAGAGAAATTATGCACATTCTGTAGCACTCTTTGTGTGTTTGGCTAGGTGATTCCGTAGCGACCTTTGTGAGTCTGGCTAGGTGATTCTATAACACCTTTTATATGTCTAATATCTCTCTAACCATAACATGTTTTGCAAAATAGAGAGAGGTTTTTGTTATTTGGTATGTGATGAACAAAAACCTCCTCTAGTTTTCAAAAATGCCTTCTCATTTGTTAAAAATACATGTTTTAAGTTAGTCACTCAAAAATTGCAGAAGCGCAGTGTGCTCTTAGCAACAACGCAGTCTGGTATTTGAGAGTGTGTTTGGAGGCCTTCCCAGAGGATTTTTGGGTTGCAAGAGATATGGTTGGAAATATTATGATGTCTTATACACAATGGAATCATCAAGTACAACAAACGCATTCTCAAAACCCCTGAAAAACTGACTTGAAGTCAAGTTGTCCAAAAGTACAAGAACCCTCATATAGCAATTGTATTTTGGGAAATTATCTGAAATTATAATACAATCTTATGTGTTAACAGTTCCCACACCAAAGGAAAAATCAGTTGTGAGCTCCAAGTGGATATTCAAGATGAAGGATGTTGCATATGGAAGCATTGATAAATACAAGGATAGATTTGTAGCATGAGTATTTTCTCAGAAGGAAGGAATTGACTACGAGGAGTCTTTTTCTGCTATGGAAATATCTAATTCAATAAGGTTTGTTCTTTCAATAGCTACTGTGATGAAATGGAAGGTTCATCAGATGGTTTTCTGATGATCTTGGGATTTGCCAAGAGTAGTGCAGATCGTAACCTTTAATTCAAGGTTGAGGATGATGGACCAATGATATTACTACTATATGTGGATGATTTGTTCTTGGTGGGAGTAGAGAATCTCATCATTGAGTCTAAGAGAAAAATCATTGCAGAGTTTGAAATGAAATACCTAGGTTTGATGCACTACTTTTTGGATCTACATGTATGACAGAGGAAGAATGAGATCTTACTAAATCAGGGAAAACATGTTGTGGAGATCCTGAAGAGGTTCTGGATGTTGGACTATAAGCTGATGGCCATACCAATGGCATCAAATATGAAGCTATGGATTCTACACTATACAGAAAGATGATTGGATCGTTGATGTATTTGACAAATACACAACCAAATATATGTTTTGATGTGAACACCTTAAGCCAATAAATGGTTGACTCCAAACGTGTTCACCTAATTGCAGTAAAATATCTGATGAGGTACCTTAAAGTTATAATGGATTATGGGATCAAATATGTTGCAAACAATGATATCAGTCTACTTGGATATTTGGATTCATATTGGGCCGATAGTGTTGCAAACCAGAAAAGTACATTAGGATGTTGCTTCACTTTGGGATCCGGTATGATTTCATGGATCAGTAAGAAGAATTCATGTGTATCACTTAGTATGGCTAAGGAAGATTATGTGGTAGCATGTGCATCAAGTCACAAAGTAGCGTGGCTTCGAAAATTGTTGACTCGATTATTTGATATTTTGATGGAGGCAACATGTATCTTATGCGACAACCATAGTTGTATAAAGTTGTCAGAGAACCCAATGTTTCATGATAGGTTGAATAATATAAAAATATGGTATCACTATATCAAGGATATGATGTATAAGGGACCTATGAGGCTCCAATGTGTGGCTACTGATGAGCAGGTTTTAGATGTGCTGACAAAGCCATTGTCAAGGATGAAGTTTGACTACATCAGGGACAAGCTAGACACATTCCCTATTCAGAGGTAGTGATGGCTTCAGATGTTATCGCAGGGTAGTGGATGTCATTATGACATGTTGTAGCTATTTGAGAGATACCCACTAGCCATGGATGTATGTTGAAGAGATGAGGTACAAATGTTATCGCAGGGTACTGGATGTCATGCATAAGATATCTGAGTTTTTTTTCAGGAAACTAGATAGTCTGATGATGACATGTTGTAGCTATTGGAGAGATACCCACTGGCCTTCGATGCATGCTGTGAAGTCACTATGGATTTCCTGTGATGTATAGATTCATGTGTCTGACAGTTAGTGATCATGAGCTCGTGTGGATGGAGACAATGTTATAATATGTGCTTGATAGAATACCTTCATCATTAAGAGGGAGTGTTGATATTTTATATAACTTCAGAAGTTATTCCTAAGTGTAATTGTATCAGTTATTCCTAAGTGTAATTGTTAAAGGGTTTATTGATAGGTCATGTATTTTAGGTATTTTAGAGTATAAATAGAGGTTATATCAAGTCATTTTGATCATTCATTGAATATAAGTACAAGAGAGTAGTACGCACTTATCTAGGAGGCTATTCTTGGTTCATGTCTGGGTCTCTTTGGTCTTGAATTCATGAAAGAGCATTGTATGACATTGTACATGTTGGAAGAATATATATTGAGGAAAGTTTGTAGGGTTTTCTCCCCCTTGAGGGTTTCCCTGAGGATATATCTTATTATTCTGTGGATATTTATCTTCCAGTTGTGATCCTTTTGTATATTAAATAATAATAAAATAATACAATAATTTAATTTTTGGAAAAACAAAAATAAATCAACAACACTAAGATTTCTAAAAAAAATGTAACCCAAAAATCACAACCACTCTAATACCATGTAATATTTGGATAAAAATCCACCTGAGAATGAAAACGAATGAGCAAGAATAAATGGTAATCTACTCAAGAAAATGCAAAGAATACAATTAAAAAATTATATTTTCACATGATTGAAATGGGTGAGTATATATAGGATTTACCACCCAAGAGACTAAACTTATCCTAGTGTGAAAAGAGATAAAGTGGAGAACTAGCTAAGAAAGAACTAGATAGATAAAGAACCCTACACTAAAAATTCTCACTCTTGCATTTCATATTATATATTTTTTTGAAGCATAGGGAGAAATGGAACTTCAAATTTTCCTCTCGATTTGAATAACTTTCATTATATGAAGATACAAACTAAAGAACTTACAAGAGGAATGACATTTAGGCTTGCTTCATGTTAAAAATTTTCAAGTGAAGTTTAATACAAGAGAAGAAGCAACAAATTGTCTATGAGCACATTTATAGTGAAGGGTTTGGGGAATAACCTTGAAGTTTTCTTATCTAGTTTGAATTGTTTGCATTCCATTAAATTGCCAAGCAAAGGATTGAGCATAGAGAGTGAAAGAGGAATGTCACTTGATTTTTGGATTTAAGTTAAATTCTTACACTCTTGGAGTTGAGAGATAAATAATTGGGAAGAAAAAATTCATACAAATGAACACATATACCTAATTCCTTTACCCGAACCATGGCTCCCAAATTGATGCAAGATCTTTGTGAAAACTGCAATGATGCTTTGCCATAAAAATCTATTGGAATAATTAGGAGTATTGTGGCATGAATTTAAATAATTCCACATTTTAATACTTGATGATATTGCATTCAATGAAGTTTTGATTTAATGTAGAAATCCTTTAAATATTCTCTTGAACAAAAGTAGAATTTGTAATATTACTTAATGAAAAAAATAATAATAGGAAATATAACCAAGAATTAATAGAAAACATCATTTACTTCACTAATCAAAATACCCTTGAAGTAGGGAAACATCATACAATGATCCTTTTATAGAAGGATCAATTCATGTTTACTTTCCTGCTTGAGGGAGAAACCTCCCATTGAGATAAATTACAATACAATACTAATCTCATACATGCTCAATAAGGTGGACTCCATCCTTATGTATAGATACCAAATTCTAACTGCCTACTAGGGATTCTTTATTGAGGACACATTATATGTATTAAATGTTAACTTGCCAATGCGTCCTTATTTAAAAATAACTAACATCATGGACCTAGTCTGCATTACATTAAATGGGCACCATACTTATCCTAATTTTATCTCTAATGGGACCATAAGCCCCTATTTCGCCCCTCAGGAGGATCCTAATGTTCCATCCCCCTTTAATAATCATTGTCCTCAATACTTGTAAATATGATATACATCATAAACCAAGGTCCCATGTATAGGTATTGCCCTAAATGTTGACAGTGAAGTGATCAAAAAGTTTGTCCATTAGGGGCTTATCCATATACCAGGGTCAAATGTACGGTGTTTACCACAATAATGAAATCGTACATGGGAGAAAGGTCCCATGTACAAGTCTTGGTGTCAACCTTGAAGTAATCCAAGTAGCTCATTGATAAATCTGAGTCCCATGTCCAGGTGCTCTTGTTGACTCCCAACTCATGACACTGAATATCAACAAATCTATGGGTGTTGTTCTACAAATCCCACCATGGTTATGTGCATCCTAACAAATAGAACCATCTAAAGAAAATAAATCATTTGTAGAGTTGTAAAAGGATGCCTATGAAAGGAAATATAGTACTATAGAAAATGCATGTTGGAAATTGATAAGAACTACGTGATTTTGTCTTTCCTCAACAATTTTGTCTTTATATGGTGGCTAAGAGTCAACATAGATAAGTTGGAAGTAGTTATCTTCTCGTAAACGACAACTTTCTAGATACCAATGTTCACAAGATTCTTTTAAATCATACTAGGAAAATATTTATTTTTATATTCCCGACCATTGTGATATTGATCTAGGTGGATATTAGTGGCCACCCATCTATTCCACTGGCTCGAAAAACAATTTTCCACCTTGGCAATTTTTCGGTAATTTTTCGGGTTCCAAACTTCTGGAGCCGTTTTGAGGCCCTAAACGATCTTCTTTTTGGGGATTTGGGGCCCAAATGAATGCCAAAAGCACTCACATGGGCAACTCACAAATTTTCTTCTTGGTTAGAACTTTCCAACGGGCTATTGAGTGCCTAAAACAAAGATCGTATGCAAAAGTTATGACCCTGGGAAGTTGATGTACTAACTTACCCAAATGGGGCCCACGTGACTTTTGGCGCTTCATCACCTAGGGTTACATTTTTGGATGTCTAGTTTTTCTGATATTCCTATTTATTGTAAAATGGCCTTCAGAGCCTCATTGTAATCATCTACTTGCGAATGAGATCAACCGTCACATCTCTTCTCAGAGATAATCCACCACCAATCCAACAAGATTGTTTTTCCACTGCATTTTACAGTTTCAGCTTATTTTCTTTTTGAATAGAAAACCTATTTTATTGTATTTTTGTTATTCTGTGTTAATCATCTTTTAATAATCTGTATTCATTTCATTTTTCTCATAAAATTTGGATGAGTGGTATCATAGCGGTATGCTCCTTGTCATCTTTATGCATGTCCCCAATGAGGTCAAGGTATAAAGAATTGGGTCTCGATCTTGTTTCTCTTCAGGAAAAAATCTCTCACATGCCCAAGAGACCTCTCATGGCGGGAGAAAAGAAAGATTATAGGAAAAGAGATCCTTTCAAAATGTTGCTTGAGGAATCCATCACGCAATAGAGGAACGAGATGATGGATAGTTTTTGCAAATCCTTCGGTGGTTACCAGCAGGTGACGCATCTTCCTCTAGTAGAGGCACAACCCCCTTAAAGGTACAAATCAAATTCGATATTCCTATATTTGAAGGTCATATAGACACAGATGTTGTAGAAAAGTGGTTGAATCTACTAGAAGGGTATTTTTCTTTCCATAACTTTTTGAATAGAGAAAAGATTATTTTTCCTCTCCTCAAAGTCGTTCCCCATTTCAAATATTGGTGGGAAACTTTCTATGAGAAAAAGGAAACAAAGTAACCCTCATTATTTGCATTCATGGCCACTTGGAAATCCTTTAGGGATGCTATTAAGGAACAATACTACCATGTTGGAAGTTATGACGACTTGTATACCACATGGACCACACTGCGACAAGAAAGAGACCAAGTAGTGCTAGAGTTCACAAATATCTTCCATACCTTGCACACCAAGATGGGTATAAAATATTCAGAGCGACATCTAGTGCTCAAGTATCACGGTGCTCTGCATAGGTACATCCAGATGAAATGGAATTTCTAGACATCTTGTCCTTGGGCGCAACCTACTAATATGTTGTCAAAATCAAGTAGAAGCTCAAACAAAATATGCGGCAATTTGGGCCTAGGAACCCTACACAGTAAAAGCTAGGAAAGGGCAGCCCCAACCCATATAATGAAGGACATAGAAAATATGGATAGTATCAGGAAAACCAGTCCAAGCCGCAAGCAAAGAAGGATAGCAAAAAGACAAAGAAAGATATTGGGAAGTGGTGTGACTTCCATAAGCTCCCTTGGCATAACATTGTTGATTGTCTATCAAATTAGTTGTTGGTGGTCGAAGTGAAAGCCTCTGAATCATATGTGAGTTCTAACTCTAACTCAGAACCAGAAAAGGGAAGATGGATCATTGACGCAGAACCCAGTGCCACCGTTGCTACCACTAAGCTCTAGGTTGGTGAACTAGATGAGCCAGAAGAAGGCGAGCACCTCTTCCATTCACAGATGTAGGTAAAAGAAACCCCACTGCACTTCATCCTTGATAGTGGTAGCCATAAGAACCTCATCTCAGTAGATCTCTTCAAGCGGTTTCCCTACCTACAATGTCGCACCCACAACCCTACACCATTCGATAGGTTCTCCAAGGAATATCTCTGCGTCAGCGAACAATGTCGATTGTTGTACGACATCAAGCCCTTCAAAGATGAGGTATTGTGTGATGTTGCTCCTCTCAAAGTTTGTAATGTTCTTTTGGGACAACCTTATTTATGGAAACTTCATGTTGTATATGAGTCTAGGCCTCGTAGTGTTATTATTACTTTGAACAGGAAATTGTATAGGATACCCGAGGCAGTCCCTCCTAGTGTTATTTCCTTGATCTCTACTAAGCAATGCAGGAAGGTCATCTCTCAAACCGGGAAATTTTTCTTCTTTGTGATTCGATCTAAGAGTGAGTGAAAGGTCATGGAAGAATACTCATATATCTTCTCCTCTCCTACCGGGGTACCTCTTCACTGCCAAGTCAAGTATCCCATTGATATGACCCCAGGCACACTGCTACCCAATGGGCCAGTCTACTGCCGCTCTTTGTTAGAAAATGAGAAAATCAAGACACAGATCCAAGAACTACTCCATAAGGGGCACATCCGTCCCATCTCATTGCCTTGTGGGAGCCCAATCATGTTAGTGCAGAAGAAAGATGGGACCTGGGGACTCTGCATTAATTACCGAGCCTTGAATAAAATCACAGTTTGAAACTAATACTCAATTCCCCCAATCGAGGACCTCCTTGATCAGCTCACAGGGGACAAATAATTCAGTAAGATTGATCTGAATTCTATCTACCATAAGGTCCCAATAGAACAAACATATGTATGGAAGACCTCCTTCAAGTCAAAAGAAGGTCTTTTTGAATGGCTGGTAATTCCGTTTGGTTTGACAAATGATCCAAAAATTTTTATGAGGATGATGGATGATATTTTATGCCCTTTCACCAATAATTTTGTATTGTTGTATCTGGATGACATCCTCATCTACAACAAGACTTGGGAGGAACACTTGCATCATATTCAACAAGTTCTACACACCCTACGACAACACAAACTATATGAAAACTTGGAGAAATGCTTCTTTTGCATGGACATGGTCCATTACTTAGGTTACTTCATTGATCAACATGGTGCTCATGTGGATCCATACAATATCCAATTCATCCATGACTCGCCATCCCAAACCACAATATCCAAGTCATCCATGACTCGCCATCCCAACCAGTCAAAAAATTTTCTTCTTGTTTAGACCTTTTCAATGGGCTCTCGTGTGCCTAAAATGAAGATCGTATGCAAAAGTTACAACCCTGAGAAGTTGATGTACTAACTTACCCAAACGGGGCCCACATGAATTTTGGTGCTTCATCTCCTAGGGTTAGGATTTTGGATGTATAGGGTTTTTGACATTCCTGATTATTGTAAAAATGCCTTCAGAGCCTCATTGTAATCAACTTCTTGCGAATGAGTGAACCCGTCACATCTCTTCTCAGAGATAGGTTGCCACCATTCCAACAAGCTTTTTTTTCCACTGCATTTTATAGTTTCAGCTTATTCCTTATTGAATAGAAAACCAATTTTACTATATCTCTGTTATTCTATGTTAAGCATCTTTTAATAATCTGTATTCATTTCGTTCTTCTCATAAAATCTAGATCAGATATTATCCATTGTCTCCTCAATATTTTACATAGTTCTTTTAGTTGTTCCATTTCCACCTAAATATGTTTGCATGGTCATTCTTTTGTTCTGTCGGGGTTTGGGGGTAGAAATTTACAAGGGCTGTAGTGCTCTAAATATCGATTGGAAATATATCATATAATATACCAAATCAAAGGCCCACAAATTATATATTAGTGGCACTAATGATTTTGCAATATGTCTTCTCTATCAAAATATATCCTCTCTACAATACATGTGGTCATCACTAGAAATCCCTAAAAAAATAGTATACTTCAAGCTACAATATCTCCTTTATCCAAACTCCAATTCAATCAATATTTTTTTTAAATCATGTATTTTTTTTAGGAGAATATAGAATTGTAGTTAGCCTAAATGTAAATTCTATAGAAAAATACTCAAAGACTAATCTAAAGTGTGATGAATCCAAATATGTAGAAAAAAACTAGAGATTTGTTTTCCTAACTATGCCTTGCAATGTGCTTCAGTACCACTTGTAATGTTCCTTAATACTAAAAATGAATAAAAAACAATATAACCAAGAATTTATATAAAATTGATTTTACATGATAAATTAAAATACCTTTTAGGTAGGCCAACACCATATGACGATCCTTTGATACACCATATAATGATCCTTTTATATAAGGATCAACTCCTATGCATTTTCCTCTTAGAGAGGGAAACCTCCCATTGGGCTAAGCCCCAATACAATAATATTCTCATACATGCTCAATAAGGAGGATTCCATAATTATTTATATCTATAAGATGTTTAAACTACATAGTGGACCTTATTTAATGAGGTCACATTACATTTATTAAATGATAACTACCTAATGGGGACTTATTTAATAATAACTAACAATATGGACCTAGTTCACATTACTTTTAATGGTCATGATAGGTATCCTACTCTTATCTTTGATTGGGATCATAGGTCCCTATTACACCCCTATTACGGTGTCATTACTGAAGGGAACTTTTAAAGCATTTATATTGAGTGTTTAATAGATTTTTCTTGTGTCAAATTACAGATTTTAGAAAGAGGAAAAGGAAATCCATTGGTACCAAAGAAGGCTCAAGTAAAAGAACCTCAAAGATATACACCAAATGTTTTTTTGTTATGAATTTGTACTACTTGTATAAGGAAGGAAAAACAATATAAATTTAAAGCAAGGTAGAGGAACGCGCATATTCAACTTTCAAAAGAATACATATAAGGAAAATATGGACAATTAATGAAGGGGAGGAAGGATGGAACAAACTCCAATCGATAAGACTAAGAAAAATAGAAGGTATTCACAAATCCACAACTCTTAAAAGGAAAACCGAGAGAAACTAGTGCCCAAAACTATTGTTTAGCTTAGAGGGACTAAAGGAAAAAATCATTGGTTCTTACACATGAATGAATGATAATGATCATTTGGAATATTTTATTGTAAATTTGTCCTCATCATCTTATTTTGGAGAAAAAAAGTTTGTAAAGTGATATGGAATGTGAAGAGTCACTTGGGAAACCAAGGGTCACTTAGGAGGTGAAGAGACACCCTAAACTATATAAAAAGAAATATTGCATTCATATATTGTGGCCTTTTTCTTCCAATGTAATCTATCTTTTTATATGAATAAAGAGGTCATTGTTAGTCAATTTCTTTATGCTCTTGAGATCTAGGCTTGGTTGTCGATGATTCTCTCTTCTCTCGGTGCTCTTAGTACTTGTGGATTGTAGCATTTTATCATGTGGACTATTCTCTTGCATTTTTTTATTGTTCACTTGTCTTTCACATGCTAACAACTTGATCTAAAACATGTTCTCTAACAATTTGAAGGCTATGCATGGTTTCCTAAGCTCCTGCACGTTTGTTTTTCCAAGACCCATGTTACTACACTACCCACAATTTCCCAACAAAGTGTTCTTTAAAATCAACCTCTAGTTCATAAATTGCACTATGCCTCATTGAGAAAAACCCTAGTGTAGGAGATCCTCCAAAAAATATTTTTCCGGTGAACGGAATGACAACAAATGGGCCCCACTATATGAAATCTAATGCCCATGATCCAATGGAACCAAGGATTTGTACATCTGAGTCTCAGTTTGAGTTTGATCACAAGTTGTAACTCGCCTCCTCAAGCCATTCAAGGACATGCCGACACTTTGGTCCAGGGTTATAAAATCCAAACCGAGTAGCATAACGAAGTTTCATAAACTCCCACACATTTTTTTTCCAAGGCCCATGTGACTACACTACCCATAATTTCCCATCACAATCTTCTTGAAAATTGACCTCTCGTTCATAAATTGCACTATGTCTCATTGCGCAAAAGCACATGTCAGAGATCCTCCAACAACCAGTTTTTTGGTCAACGGAATGACAACGGATGGGCCCCACTAGTTAAAACCCAGTGCCCCAGATACAATGCAACCGACGGTTCATCCATCTGAGTCTCGGTTTCAGTTTTATCGTGAGTGGTAACTCAACTCCTCAATTCATTTAGGGACATGTTGGCACTTTGGTCCAGGGGCATAAAGTCCAAACCGAGTAGCATAATGGAGTTTCGTAAGCTCCCACACGTCTATTTTTCCAAGGCCCACATGAATACACTACCCACAATTTATCAACACCGTGTTCTTGAAAATCGACCTCTCCTTCATAAATTGCACTATGCCTCATTGAGCAAAACCATAGTGTTGGAGATCCTTCGACAATTTTTTTTATAGTCAACGAAATGACAATGGGTGGGCCACACTAGATGAAACACAGTGTCCTGGATCCAATGAAATAAATGCTTCATCCATCTAGCAATGTATGGCTTGGAAAGGCAAGTCAAGGAAAGGAAAGGCATGGCATGGCATGACAAGGTAAGGAAATGCAAGGCAAGGAAAGATATGCATGGCATGGCATGGAATGTGAAGGCAAGGAAAGGCATGGCAAGGCAAGGCAAGGCATGGCATGGAATGGAGAGGCAAGTCAAGGCATGACAAGACAAGGCAAGGCATGACATGGAATAACAAGGAAAGACATGGCATGACATGGCATGGAAAATGAACGCAAGGAAAGGCATGGCATGGAAAGGGATGGCATGGAAAGGAAAGGAATGCAATGGAAAGGAAAGGCATGGAAATGGCATGCCATGGATTAGGAATACATGGTAATGGCGTGGCAAGGCATGGAAATGGAGTGGAAATGGCATCGCATGGAAAGGCATGGAAATGGCATAGCATGGCATGGATTGGAAAGGAATGGCTTGGAAAGGAAAGCCAAGAAATGTAAAGGCAAGGCAAAGCATGGCATGGAATGGAAAGTTAAGGAAAGGAAAGACATGGCATGGGAAGAAAAATAATGGCAAGGAAAGGCATGGCATGGCATGGCATGGCAAGGCATGACAAGGAAAGACATGGAACAACAAGGAATGTCTTGAAGAGGCAAGGGAAGGAATGAAATGCAATGGAAAGGCAAGGCAAGGCATGGAATGACATGGCATGGCATTGCAAGGCAAGGCAAGGCATGGAATGACATGTCATGGCATTGCAAGGCAAGGCAAGGAAATACATGGAATGGGAAGGCATGGCATGACATGGCATGGCATGGAAAGGCATGGCATGGCATGACAAGTCTTGTAATTTTATTCACTTTTTTTTTCATGCCTTGCCATGCCATACCTTGCCTTTCCATGTCATGCCATGCATTTCCTTTCCTTTCCATGACATGCCATGCATTTCCTTGCCTTTCCATGCCTTGGATTTCCTTTGTTTGGCATGCCATGCCATGGATTTCCTTGTCATGCCTTTCCTTTCCTTGGCATGCCTTTCCTTTGGATGTATTTACTTGCCTTGCCATGCCATGCCTTGCCTTGCCATGCCATGCCATTCCTTGCCTTGTCAAGCCATGGCATGGAAAGGCAAGGCAAGGCATGTCATGGTATAGCAAGTGAAGGCAAGTCAAGGCATGGCATGGCATAGAAAGTGAAGGCAAGGCAAGGCATGGCATGGAAAGGATTTGTATGGTAATGAAAGAAATGTCTTGGCAAGTAAAGGAAAGTAATGACAAGGCAAGGAAAGACATGTCATGGAATGGAAAGGAAAGGAATGGAATGGCATGGAATGGAAAATGAATGCAATTAAATTCATGGAATGACATAGCATGGCATGTCATGTCAAGGTATTTCAAGGCATGGCTTGGAAAGGAAAGACAAGACAAGGCATGGCATGGCATGGAAAGGAAAGGAAAAGCATGCTATAGCATGGCATGGGAAGAAACTGCAAGAAAAGACATGAAATGACATGGCATGGAAAGTGAATACAAGGAAATTCATGACATGGAAAGGCAAGGCATGGCATGGAATGGCAAGGAAAGGCAAAGCAAGGTGTAGGTCTCGGTCTTTGATTTACCTAGTAAGTGCTCTTTCTAAGTCATTGATGGTTATTTATTGAATGTATTAAATATTTTTTTTATCAAAGTGGTGACATTGCATGTTGCCTTGTATTATTCTTGACTTAACCTTGTCTTGAAATCCTCAATTTTGTCATTAGATTTGGAATTACCCTCAATTTCCAGCCTTGTAAGTTTGACGTCTAGGGTTTAATTGTCATCTTTCACCTTTAAAATACACCTTGACACCTTTTATTACATTTATGTCATAATTTTAATCCCTTTAGGGATTGATGTCTTGAATATTCTAGGGATTTTATGTGCCATATTCCATTTCAACAAGCATTTGTTATCTAAACCCAAGTTTAGGCTTGCATTTTCATCCCCCTTTCAGTACATGATTACTTGTTTTAAGGGTTGTTATATTAATTTCCCTATTGTAACTTGTCATATTGTTGAAGTTAAACATCTTAATCACAAGTTGTATAACAACTATAGTTTTATTATTGATTTGTGGTGTTTGGGACTTCCCATTGACTTGTTTGAACCTAGTTAATATCATTTATTGGCTTGGAATGACAATGAAATGGCATGGAAAGGAAAGGTCTAACATGGAAATGGAAATGACATGGCAATCACAATGGCATGGCATGGAAAGGCAAGGCAAGAAAATGACATGGAAAGGAAATGAAATACAAGGCATGGCATGACATGGCATGGCAAGTGAATGAAAGGCAAGGCATGACATGGAAAGAAAAGGCATGGCATGGCATGGCATGGAAAGGAATGGCTTGGCAATGCATGGTCTAGGTCTAGGTCATTATTTCAAGTTTTGTGGATGGTTATTTCTTGAATGTATTAAATAAATGTTTTATCAAAGTGGTGATATTGCATGTTATCTTGTATTCTTCTTCAATTAAACTTGTCTTGAAACCCTCAATTTCATGGTTAGATTAGGACTTACCCTTGATTTCCATCCTTTTTAGCTTGATGTATAGGGTTTAGTTGTCATCTTTCACCCTTATAATACACCTTGACACATTTTATTATATTTTTCATATTTTTCACCTGTTTAGGGATTGATGTCTTGAATATTCTAGGGTTGTTATGTGTCATATTGCATTTCAACAAGCATTTGTTATCTAAACCATATTTTAGGCTTGCATTTTCATCCCCCTTTAATTTATTGATTACTTGTTTTAAGGGTTGTTATATTTTTCATGTTGTAACTTAGTTAATATCATTTATTGGCTTGACATGGCCTGGCATGACAATGGGATTCAATAGTAATGGCATGACATGAAAATGGGATTCAATGGCAATGCCATGGAAATGAGATGAAATTACATGGAATGACAAGGTATGGAAATGGCATGACATGGCATGGATTGGAAAGGCATGGCATGGTAAGGCATGGCAATGGAATTGAAATGGAATGGCATGGAATGTGTTGGAAATGGATGGAAATGGCGTGGAAATTGCATGGCATGGAAAGTCATGGAAAGGAAAGGCATGGAAATGCATGGCATGGAAAGGAATGGCAATGGCATGGCATGGAAATGGGATGGCATGGAAAGGCATGAAAATGGGGTGGAAATGGCATGGCATTGCATGTCATGGAAAGGTAAGGCATGGAAAGGCTTTCCATGGAAAGGCAAGGCTTGCCATGGAAAGGAAAGGCATGCAATAGAAAGACAAGGAAAGGCATGGCATGGCATGGCAAGGAAAGGCATGACATGAAAAGGAAATGACAAGGCATGGAAATGGTGTGGAAATGGCATGTAATGGAAAGGAAATGCATGGCATGGAATGGTGATCCATATGGATATATATGGCCACCCACCTTTTCCAACTGGCTCAAAACAGTTTTCTGGCAATTTTGGCAATTTACTTTTCTAGCAGTTTTCACTTTCGGGGCTATTTTGAGGGCATAAATGAAGGTTTTTTGGGATCTATATTATCAATGATTTCCTAAAAAATAATTGAGGCCCCACAATGAATCTCCTTGATGATACCTTTCCAACGGGCTATCATACGCCTAAAACAGAGATCGTATTCAAAAGTTACGACCCTAGGAAGTTAATGTACTAACTTACCCAAACGAGGCCCACATGACTTCTTCATCTCCTAGGGTTATGTTTTTGTATGTATAGGGTTTTTGGAATTTATTTTTATTGTAAAATGCCTTCAAATACTCATTGTAATTATATTATTTCAAATGAGCGCAACCGTCACATCTCTTCTCAGAGATAAGCCGCCACCATTCCAACAAGCTTGCTTCCACTGCATTTTACAATTTCAGCTTATTTCATTATTGAATAGAAAACCAATTTTACTGTATCTCTGTTATTTTGTGTTAAGAATCTATATTCATTTCGTTCTGATCATAAAATCCAGATCATTGGTATCAGAGCAATTTTCTCCTTGTCGTCTTAATGCATGTCCCCAACGAGGTCAGAGTACAAAAAGTTGGGTCTTGAGCTTGTTTTTGTTGAGGACAAAATCTCTCGCACAACCAAACGACCTCTCATGGAAGGAAAAAAGAAATATGACGGGACAGGAGATTCTTTCAAATTGTTTATTGAGGAATCCCTCATGCAACATAGGAACGATATGATAGATAGTTTTGCGCAAATCCTTCAGCTGCTACCAACAAGGGATGCATCTTCTTCAAGTGGAGGTGCCACCCCCTTGAAGGTATAAATAAACTTTTATATTCCTATATTTGAAGGTTAAATAGACGCAGATGTTGTAGACAAGTGGTTGAATATGATAAAAGGGTATTTTTCTGTCCATAACTTCTCAAATAGAGAAAATATTACTTTTGCGCTCCTCAAATATATCCCCCATGTCAAAGATTGGTGGGAAACGTTCTGTGAGAAAAAGGAAATAGAGGAACCCTCATTATTTATAGTCACAACCACCTGGGATTCCTTCAGGGATGCTATTAAGGAATAATGCTACCCTTTCAGAAGTTATGATGACTTATATACCAAATGGACCACACTGCGGCAAGAAAGAGACCAAGCAATGCCAGATTTCACAAATATCTTCCATACCTTGCACATCAAGCTAGGTATCAAAGGTTCAGAGCGACATTTGGTGCTCGAGTATTGCAGTGATATGCATAGATACATCCAGACCAAAATGAAATTTTTAGACATATCATCCTTGGGCGTGGCCTACCAATATGTCGTCAAAATCGAGCAGAAGCTCAAAGAAAAGATGCAAAAATTTGGGCCTAGGAACCCCTCACAACAAAGGCCAGGAAAGGGCGGCCCCAACCCACAAAACAAAGGATAGATCAAATATGGATAGTATCAAGAAAACCAGTCCAAGCCGCAAGCAAAGAAGGACACTGGAAAGACAAAGAAGGATACTGGGAAGTGGTGCGACTTCCATAAGAGCCCTTGGAATAACACTGTTCATTTTCGCTCAAAGCAGTTGTTGGTGGCCCTTGGAATAACATTGTCTAATGTTGTCCGTAAGTACCCTACTTACGACAAAGAAATGTACTCCATTGTGCAAGCCTGTTTCCAGTGGAGACATTACATTCTTGGGAAGGAGACAATCATCCACACTGATCATAAGCCATTGTAGTTTATACAGACGCAAGGAAAATTGCAGAATGACTGCCATCAAAAGTGGCCCACATACTTGCAGCAATTCCACCTCAACATCAAGTATAAAATAGGAAGCATCAATCGCGTCATCGATTGCCTCAACAGACCACTAGTCATGACACTCACCACGGTGTTATACTCTTGCATCCATGAGACCTCTGGATGGCCCCAACTCTATGAGATAGACCCCAACTTCACTACCACCTACCAAATGTTGGGTGCAAACATAGTTGTGGATAATTTCTATCTTCAGGATGGGTTGTTGTGTCATCTGGACCATATATGTGTTCCATAATTAGAGCGAGGGAATTTGATATGGGAATCCCACTACAGTTGAGTGGCAGGACACTTCGACGTTGAAAAGACAATGGTGATGCTACAAAAACATTTCTACTAGCCGAAACTCTGACAGGAGGCCAACAATTATATAAGGTCTTGCACTGCCTACGCTATTTCCAAACCAACCACTAAGAAACAGGGCTTGTACACCCCTTTTACTACTCCTGATAGGCCATGGGAATCCATCTCAATGGACTACATTTTGGGCCTCCTGTCCACCAAGCGGAGAAACGACTGTGTTTTTGTGGTTGTTGACCGCTTTTCTAAGATGGAGATTCTAGTTTCCTACAAGAAGAGAATCACAGCGGAGGCCACTGCAAGCTCCTCTTTGAATGGGTCTGGGTACATTTTGGACTCCCACAAACCATTGTCTCATATAGGGACAGTCGATTTCTTAGCACATTCTGGTCGAGCCTCTGGTCACTGCTGGACACTAAGCTAACCAAATCCACAGCCTTCCACCCCCAGCCATATGGCCAAACCGAGGTCGTAAATTGAATGGTCGTGCATATCCTTTGCATATATAATTCAAATCACCCTCTCACATGGGATGAGATCCTTCCCTATGTCCATCATAGCTACAATTGAGCCTTGCATAATTCAACTGGCCACAACCCCTTTTAGGTGGGGTTAGGATTCCAACCATTGGGTCCCATAGATGTTGCACTTCCCCTTGCGGTCACCTCGACCGACTCATCTCCTATTCCAATTGAAGCTGACAAAGATACCTGGTTCATTGAGCGGATACAACACATCAGCCAACGGGTTTAGGATATCCTACAAAAGTCTAATGACAAGTACAAACAATGCCATGATCAACATCAGGTTCCACATAAGTTTTAGGTGGGAGACAAATTTTGGTTGCACTTGCAGAAATAATGCCTTACAGGACCCCATTGGAAGCTTCGCTCACTCCGTTATGGGTCATACACCATGACCAAGTCCATGGGGGATAATTCTTTTGAGCTCAACATTCCTCCTTTCCTTGGCCTGCACCCAGTGTTCAACATGGATCTCCTTCGCCCTTATTTCCCACCATTATTGGACACCTCAGATGTAGAAGAACAACTGACACCCATAGAGATCAACCCCGACTACATCTAACAGGCATACAATGATCATATTGTGGACACATAGATAAAGGGAACTCGACAACAAAGGATCCATCTTTATCGAGTCGTCAAAGCAGGGCAACTCCTGCACCAAGGCAAGTGGCTCACCCGGGGCCAAATTCAACAGAAATTTTCTCATCTGATGGGGAAACTCAATGCAATGGAGACCAGTTATTCCTAAGGAGGGAGTTTTTATCCAGATGGATATCAGTGGCCACCCACCTTTTCCAACTGGCTCAAAACAGTTTTCTGGCAATTTTGGCAATTTACTATTTTTAACAGTTTTCACTTCCGGGGCCATTTTGAGGGCCTAAATGAAGGTTTTTTGGGATCAAGATTCTCAATGATGGCCCATGTCATTATTGAGGCCCCAAAATTAATCTCCTTGATGATACCTTTCCAATGAGCTATCATACACCTAAAATGGAGATCGTATGCAAAAGTTATGACCCAGGGAAGTTAATGTACTAACTTACCCATACGAGGCCCACATGACTTTTGGCGCTTCATCTCCTAGGGTTAGGTTTTTGGATGTCTAGGGTTTTTGGAATTCCTTTTTATTATAAAAGGCCTTCATAGCCTCATTTTAATTATCTTCTTGCGAATGAGCGCAACCGTCACATCTCTTCTCAGAGATAAGACGCCACCATTCCAGCAAGCTTGTTTCCATTGCCTTTTACAGTTTCATCTTATTTCATTATTGAATAGAAAACCAATTTTACTGTATCTCTATTATTTTGTGTCAAGAATCTGTTAATAATCTGTATTCATTTCGTTCTGCTCATAAAATTTGGATCACATGGCATGGCAAGTAAAGGCATGGCATGGAAAGGAAAGGCATGTAATGGAATAGAAAGGAAAGACATGCAATGGAAAGGCAAGGAATGACATGACAAAGAAAGGAAAGGTATGCCATGGCATGACAAGGAAAGGAATGACATAGAAAGGAAATGGAAAGTCATGGAAATGGCATGAAAATTGCATGCCATGGAATGTCATGGCAAGACAAGGAATGTCATGGCATGGCATGGAAAGGAAAGAGATGCAATGACAAGGCAAGGCATGACATGAAAAGGCAAGGCATGGAATGGCATGGCATGACAAGGCTAGACAATGGAATGTCATGGCATGGAAAGTCATGGAAATTGCATGGCATGGTATGGAAATGGGATGGAATGACAAGGAATGGAAATGGCATGGCAATGACATGGCATGGCATGTCATGGAAAGGCAAGGAATGCCATGGCATGGCATGGAAAGGAAAGGAATGCAATGGAAAGGAAAGGCATGGAAATGGCATGGCATGTCTTGGAATGGCATGGAAATGGCATGGAAAGGCATGAGAATGGCATGGCATGGAAAGTCATGGCATGTCATGGCAAGGCAAGACATGGAAATACATGACATGACAAGGTAGGGCAAGGCATGGCATGGAAAGGTAAGGAAAGGCATGACATGGCATGGCATAGAATGACAAGGTAAGGCATGGCATGGCAAGGAAAGGCATGGAATGGAATGGCATGGCATGGCTTGGAAAGGCAAGGCACGTCATGGCATGGTATGGCATGGCAACTCAAGGCAAGGCAGGGCATGGAATGACCTGGAAAGGAATGAAAATGTTTTCACCTACACTTGAAATTTCATAAACACTTCATTGGGTGGAAATGAACTTTGCAATATAAATTTAAGTCATATGTCGCTAGAAAAAAAAAATTGGGGATGAGAAAGGTTTTTTTTTTATATATTCTTGTTTCATTTCAATCCACATTTTGATATGCCTTTTTCCTTTCATAATGTTATGGAAAATCATATTTATTTTTGTATATGTTAAAATGGGAAGCTACATGACAAGACATGGGAGGCTACATGACAATGGCATGGCATGGCATGGCTTGGAAAGGCATGTAAATGGCATGGAAAGACATGACAATGGCATGGTTTGATAAGGCATATCATTGGCATGACAATGGCATGGCATGGAAATGGGATGCAATGGCATGGAATGACAAGGCGTGGAAATGGAATGGCATGGCATGGCATGGATTAGCAAGGCATGGCAATGGCATGGAAATGGCATGGCATGGGAATGCATGGAAATGGCATGGCATGGAAATACATGGAAATGGTGTGGCAATGGCATGGTTGTTAGAAAAATAGGACAACAGAGAAATAAATTAAAACAAATGTGGAAACAAAACACATAATATACACAATACAATAGAGACACAGATTTACGTGGTTCACCAAGTGTGGGCTACGTCCACCAGAGAAATTGCCAGGTCCTTCCTTTATTATTATCCATCATATGAAGGGATACAACCTACAACAAACTTTCTATAACTTTCTCTTCTTTCTCTCACTGCCTCTCATCTCAGAATACCATATTCACTATATCACATAGCCGCAATACATTTCCCTCATAACAAAGGGTTTCCTTCTAGGGAAAAAAAACCCTAACACAATTTCTACCGTTTGATCTGTGACCTTATAATGAACGGTTCAGATTTACAATGAAATTACAATATACATGTATAAGGAAAACAACGAACAATCTCCCACTTGGAGACTGATCTCAACAACTCCACTGCTACTGTATATGCTGGACTCTAAAACTTCTTGGACCTGGAAAATTTCTCATCTTCATATTCATTCTTGAAGACCAACTGAAACTGAGCATGAACTCAGTTTCTCTTTAGTTACTCCGTTTGTTAAAATGTCTGTAGGATTTTGGCTAGTGTGTATCTTTTTCAACTTCAAAATTCCATCTTTCAAGGCAGATCGTATGAACTGATACCTCAAATGTATATGATTAGTATTTGAATGGAAGGCTGAGTTCTTTGCAAGATGAATTACACTCTCACTATCACAGTACAACCTATTATTCTCCTGCTTCTTTCCCATTTCTTCCATAAACCTTTGTAATCAAATCATCTCTTTACTAGCCTTTGTAGCAACAACATACTCTGCCTTTGTTGTTGAAAGTGAAACAACCTTTTGCAGTTTCAAAATCCAACTTACTG